>JAIUJO010000126.1:67500-667500 GCA_023846275.1 Vanilla planifolia | reverse complement strand
ACTTGATTAGTTGTAAGCACTTAATGCTTGCTCAACTTCTGATGGCAAAAATCTTGTCAAACTTCTTCAAATTAGTTTGAGTGTTTTCTCGTGGAATGTTTGTTGTTGATTCATGTGGCTTCAAATAATCTAATTTGAATCCTATGACAAAGATCTACTCTGACTATTTGCAATGATGATTTGAATGATCAAGATCTCATCCAACTTGATCAAACGGAATAGATCTAATCCACTTTGATCTAAGCATCCAAAACTCATCTACCTTCACAATATTTTCTTGGGTAGTCAAGAACTCCTATGAGTAGGTCCAATAGCTCTTGTTCAACCCACATAATGACTATTTTGTTAGCCATTACATATGCCATTTTTGTTATCATTCTGTAAAAATTATTTAAGATACTTAAAAATGCTTTCTAAGCTGTTTGGTAGTAGCTTTTGAAATAACTTTTCTCATAATTTCGAATTGGTATAATTAAAATTATTCTATAAATACCTAACCATCTTCAATGAAATGACGGATGAATGTGAATAGGATTTTAACATTTGAAAAAAAGGCTACATCATATTCTATTGGATTAAATTTTTGTTAGTTGAACCTACAAATTTGACTACTTAGAACTACAGATTTTTCCAACTAACCATAATTCTTCTAACCATTCATTTCTGGATTCTCTCATAATTTTAAACTCTATGTGACTTTCCATATTTATCAATAAGCATACGAAAATTTGTACATTTTTATCATAAATTTATTTCTTGCCATTTTTTCTTTTGTGTTGGGTGACCCATTATTTGCAAAAGCTAGAGTCTGGTTTGATCTCATAAAATATAGCGTTAAGGTTGAGCTCTTAAAGCAAGGGTAATAATGGAACAAAAAAACTTGGAAGTTGGAGAGCTATAAGGGGATAGATCAAGTTATAACTATTTCACTAATAAAGTTTTTCTTCATATTAGTTTAGGGTCGAAGTAGGTTCTATTTTTAATTGAATCAATAAAAACTTTTATCTACCATTGCAACATTTATTTTTATTTTTCTTAATGATAAGAATAATAAACTAATATATTCAGAAATCAAAGTTTTGAGACAAGTTTTTATTAAAAAAATATTCAAAAAATAATTACAATTCTAAAATTAGGAAAAATATTTTAAAACCCATAACTCACACAACTTCTATGAGGTTCACAAACTCATTTTTACTTTGCAAGCAATATAGACAAATCTAAGGAAATGATTTGGGAAAATCCGATAAACTATAAGAGAAAGTTTCACTCAAAGATATTAAGGCTATTGAGTATAACATGATCAATTGTGAAATCATGTCGGAGTGGAAACAACTCGTAAAACAAACGTAAATCTTAAAAAATAAAATGTTTAAAAATATAAACATGATTTTTAATTTGATAGAGCTTACTTAGACGAGTCCAACAATATTTCTTCGTTCTCTATCAGAATAAGTTTATAGTTATTGTAAATTATTAAACAAACAAAAATTAATAATAATAAATTACTATTTTAACATTAAGTGGATACAAATTAAAAATGATATGGGATGTATTAAAGCAATATAATATAAAAATCAATGTGACGTGAAGTTCACATGAGATGCGATTTAGACTAACATATTAATAAAACTAAACTAAATTTTAAAATTTGAAGAAATGTGAAAAAGTATATGAGAAGATTGTGCTCCATAAACCATGGATATCAGGTGCAATAGCTTAAAGGAAAATAAGCATGTATGAATCCCACTGAAGAAGAGTGAATTATGGGTTTTAAAACTTTTTTCTTTTTTTGATATTATTTATCTTTCAAAAATTCATTATAAAAAAAATTTTATATTTGAAAAAAAACATTTACTAATTGTTGATGCTTCGTATCAATGCTAAAAAAATTGAAACGATACATCAAAATTTTGGGATAGTTTGGTTGAAACTAGTACTTAAATCTCATTCTTATTGAGGTCAAGAAAAACTCAATATTAAAAGAGTTACAATTTGAGATTTTTCTTTCAACTTCACCTCCAACCTACTTGCAACTTTTATTAATAGTTTGCCTCTAACCTATTAGCCTTTCCATCTTCAACTATAACTAAGGCTTTTGCAAGCTCAAGGTCAACTCATGTTTCCATGAGATAAAACCAAACATATGCATTCACAAGTACCAAGTTGCCTAACTCAAATAATATCACATGAAAAAATCTTTTTTATAAACAATATGCAACTTCCTGTGCTTATTAATTAATATAGCAAGGCTTAGTGAGCTCAAAACTTTTAAGAGAAGATAGAAAATAAAAGCTTAAAATTGTTACACTTAGAAACATTTTAAATTTTGCAGTATAATGCTAGAGTTTGTTGCTAAGGCTGTTTTACACCAAAAGAGTGTCATGTTGTTTTATCAAAATATTAAAATCTCTTTACATTCATTAGCTATTACATTAATAATGGTTACATTTATATAAAAAATTTTGATCATAATTGTTAGAAAGTAAAGGAAAATTTTTTAAAAAAGTTACTTCCAAATTGCTTAAATGCTCGTCCAAGCAGCATAAGATATTTCTCCAAAAATGACTATGAAACTACAGAAATAATGGCTAAGAAATTAGTCTTTAGAAGGGATGGACCAGAGTAATTAGGTTTGATTCAAGAATGTCTATTCTATTGGATAAAAGACTATAGAAAAGAAATGTGTTATACATTCTTGGATAAAGTTGGATTAGATGAAGGCCACACTATCACTTTAGTTGAGATCTAGATCATTTAATTGATTAGTGGTAAATGAGGTTGTGGTCCAAGTCTTAAAATGTATAATTTGAAGCCACATGATTGAAGGAGGAGGTAAAAGGAAATTTTGTCATTTAGTTAATTTGGAGGAGACTGCACTTACAAAATCTCTATCTTAAATTAAAGGTCATAAATATGTTAAATTTTTGATGTCTCATCAACAAAAAGATGATAGGAATTCATGATAAGGTATTAAAGCATTAGACTTGTGAAAAGGGCTTAGTCCCGCACAATGAAATATCAAAGTAGTTTTCTTGTGATTTATAAGCTTTCATGACCCGATAATTTATGAAAAAATTGAGGCTGGTTATTCCCTTCTATGCTCGAGATTTGATCAAGTAGCCTACTCGTATGCACACTAACATTATTATCGGCCTATCCAAACACATTACATACAAAATTAATGTTATATATGGCTCGATCCTTCCGTTGCCTTACCTCAATCGTGTTTTTGTATTTCTCCTTAACTAAGAATGGATGCAACGTTGTTTAGTTTTAGTTCAAATATAATGAGGATCTATTCCTATTTCAATTATTAAAATTTTATAAGAATTAGTTTTTAAAATTTAATAAAGTTTATAAAGAAATGTAATAAGATTTATAAGTAATATTTAACTGCGGAAATGATTAGACAACTAAAAAAATTAAATCATATGCTTCATAAATCAAAGGATGCTTTAAATAAAATTTTAACGGTCTAGCTGATTGAAAAATAAAATCCTTTGTTTCCTAAATCAAGAGAAGTTTTAAGAAGGATTTGAATATATATTTGTGTCTTATAACTAATAATTAAGAAGCTAACATTCCATTTAATAATAAAAAGAATTCAGAATTGATGTGTACGTCTTTAATCTTTTAAACTTACTAAATATTCCATTATGCATTGAATACCACTAATTCATCATCTTCAAAAGTATATGGCTTGTCCCTCACAACTAAACCTTATTCATGCTAAACTAAGCTTGTTAGAATAAAATGCTTCATATTTATGGCTTAAGTCATCAATCATAAAAAATAAGATATCTAAAAGTATAAGAATACACATTTAATTGGAAAGAGCAAGTCAAGTTGAGTCTAATGATATTTTTTTCATTAGGTAATGTATGGAATTTCTATGAATTGCAAAAGTAAATAAAAAAATAAAATAAGTATTATTTGAAAATAAAGTAGATATATATTTAGGTTGAAATAAGATAAATTGAAGTGTTGCAATATATTCAAATCAAAGTTATGTAATGGTTCCAAGGGAGGAGATTTAAGGCTTGATAGGAATATATCCAGACCAAGGCAATTGATTTGAGCAAGTGATACAAATTATATACGAAAATTACATTCTAAGAAAAAAGGAGATCGATTATAGTATCCTTGATCATCAAATAATATAGGAATTAGAATATCATGTAAAGCTTGCCAATATTATAAATGATATTTAAAATATAAAAGTGAATCAATAATTAGAAAGAGCTCATCGAGACAAGTCAAATAACATTTTTGTCCTCATGATCCCCTTTTGAATTACTATGAATCACAAAAGTAAATAAAAATAAAAGTAAATTCATGTTATAATATGAAAAAATTATATTTGAAAATTGAAATTAGGTAAGATAAAAAAATATAGTATAATGAAATCAATGTGATTAAGGTCACATGAGAAGAGACTTAAAAATACATATTAATTCAATCAAATCATAGAAAAATTTTGATAGAAGTAATATATATTATAGATGAATACGATATCCCATAATGCTAAGGAGATCAACTTAGTATCATTAATCGTTAAATAAGGTACAAATTACAATATCTTGTAAACCATACTCAAATCATTAAAACTAAAATATTTAACATATATAAAAATTGATATCTTTTTGGATAAACCTTACAAGGACGAGTCAAAAGTTTTTAGTTTTAAATCCTTTAGACCTTGTTTGGTATGTTGTAAATTACAAAAGTTAATATGCATAAGTAATCATAAACTATTTCTTTAATTTTAAGAAAATATATTTTAACACTAAAATGAGATAAATTATATTAAAATTACATAATAAAATCAATGGTTTGTAAAGGCTAGATGAGCAGAAATTTTGAGTTACAAAATTAGATAGCCAAATCAATGTAAAAAAATTTGAAAAAATAAGCTAAATTGTACAAAAGCATTGGTTTTTTTAGATGCTTAAGAGATTACATTCTTAGTCATTAAAAAAGGTAGTAATCAAAATATGTCATAAAGTAATCAAATTACATAAAAACAAAGATATTTAAAGCTATAAAATACATATAATATTAGACAAAAGTTATCTGGTGGAGTCTAACGATGTTTTTTTCATCACTAACGGACCTCATTTCGAATTATTGTAAATTAACAAAATAAATAATCATAAAAAGTAATAAACCAAATATTTCAAAATCAAGAAATACATATTGAATTTGAAATGAGAAAATTGTAGCAAAATAATAAAAAATATTTCCTAAGAGGAGATTTAAAGTTACATATCAATGTAAACAAATCAAATAAAAAATTTTAACAAAATGTATTAAATTATAAAAGAAAATTCAACTCTAAGATAGTAAGTTGAGTGAAACATCCTCAATTATAAAATTTGTAAGAATTGAAATCTTCTATAAAACATAAAAAATCTCTTGAAAAAATATTTAAAAACATTGAAGTTTATATTTAATTGAATAGAGTTAGTCATTGCATGTCCAAAAATGTTTTTTGTCTGCATTAGACCTCATATGGAATTAGTTTGGATTAAAAAAATAAATAAACACAAATAATACAAAATTATTATATCAACATTAAGTAAAATTATTTAAAGCAAAAATAAGATAAACTATAGAATTGTAATATAACCTAATCAAAGTAGTTTAAAGCTCACACAAGAGGGGAATTTAAATTTATTAGAAATATAACTATATTAAAGAAAACAATTAGATCAAATGAGATAAATCATATATGATAATTGCATTGCAAGGTATTATCAAGATTGAGTGTAATATCTTGGATTATCAATTCAGGTATGAATTAGGTTTCTTCCTAATATATGCAAAAGCCTTAAAAAAAATTTAAGAAACAAAAAATTAGAAACTAATTGGACAAAGATAACCTGGATGAGTCTAATGGCCTTTCTTTGTCATAATCAGGCATCATTTGGTATTATCACAAATTTAAAAAATAATTAATCATATTTAATGATAATTCATTATTATAAAAATTAAGTAAAAATATTTTAATAGTAAAACTAAAATAAATTGAATTAACATAATATAAAAAAATCAAAGCAACATAAAGCATGTAATAGAAGTGAATTAGAGTTTTTCACAATAATAAAACCAAATGAAGGGTAAATTGGAGAAAATGAGATAAATTGGATGGAAAGTTACATTCCAAGATAATTAAGATATAGGTGTACGATTCTCAATGGTCAAATTAAGGACAAATTTAAAAGTTAAAAAAATAATGCCAAAACCATTGAAAATGAAACATTTAAAATAATAAAAAAGAATATTTAATTTGTTAGAGCTAATCAAGATGACTCCAATGGTGGTTGTTCTATCTCATATGAACAAATTTGTAGTTATTATGAATTACAAAAGTTATCAAACATAAATATCAACTTGTTTTTATCTCAATATTATGTTAATATATATTAGAACTAAAATGTGATAAATTAAAGAAAAGAAAAATAACCAAATCAAAATAATATAGGTCACATATGTGGTAAATTTATGTTTCATAGTAATATAAGAAAATAAAAATAAATTTTTTAGAAATGAAATAAATAATATGAGATAGCTATTATTCCATCTTTCACAAAATTTAAAAACCTCAAAAAATAAAGTAATTAAATGTAAATAATACTAAATTAATATTTTAATATTATGCAGCCATATCACTGTTTAGTGAGATCAATTGAATAAAAGTAAAAAATTTAATTTAGTACAAGTAAAGGTTATATGAGAATTGAATTGTTGTTATAGAGTAATATGACCAAATAAATGTTATAAATTATATTAGAATGCCATATTACAATATACATAGTAGATCAATTACCAAAGTAAATAAAAATAAATAATACTAAATTACTATTTCAATATTTATAGAATATATATATATATATATGAAAGCTTAAATGAGCTAAATTGAAGCAACATAATACAACCAAACCAAACAAATGTTAACATAATGTGAGAGAAGAATTAGAGTTACATTATGAAATAACCAAATTGAAGAAAAAAATTTGAATAAATTAGATAATGTGCACAATAAATTTGGATTCTAGGATAATAATGAGACTGAGTGTAACACCTTAAATCATGAAATCAAGTATGAATCTAAATATTACATAAAACTTGACAAAAACCTTGAAATTTGAAAAAAGAAGAATTGGAGTCACATAATAATATCTCTAAATCAATTCAAATATTTTTATGAGATATGATAAATTATATAAGAAACTTTTATTCTAATTTATTGAAGAGATCTAGCATAATCTCATCCAACAACAAATAAAAGTGTCTTGTCCTGTATAGTAAAATCTAAAAAATAAAAAATAGTTAAAAAAATAAAAATAATATGTAATTAGAGAGATCTTTCTAAGATGGGAATAATGATGTTTAGTTTATCTTGGTTAGACCTCTTTAGAAACTAAAATTAACTACCAAAATAATTAGGCATAAAAAGTAAAAAATAATATTTAATATTTAGTAAATATATATATATTAAATTTAGAATGGAAAAAAATATAAAAATAGAATATAACAAAATGAATTTATGCAATGATCATAAAAGTGAAGAATATGAGTTTCACTGTATTACAGCAAAAGAAAAGCAAGAAAGTTAAAACAAAAAGTTGTACTATACTAGAAATTATAATCTAAGATGCTTAGTAGATCAATTGTGTAATCCTCAATCATCAAGGCTGTTTGAATTAAAAAGTCTCGAAAAGCTTGCCAAATCCTAAGAATAAATACTTAAAAATATAAATCTTAGTATTTCATTTATTAAAGCTCATTGAGATGAGTTCAATAACATTCAGTTTGTATTATTCAAACCTTATACATAATTACTAAATTACCAATATAACTAAACAAAAGCAATGCAAAGTATCAAAAGTAGAGTAATATAATCTATCAAAGGTAGAAGAATTACATTATCATAGCAATATAAACAAATCAAAGCAACTTTTTTAAAAAGGAATTGAATTATACAAGAAAGGTACTTTCAAAGACACTAAAGTGTTTTGAGTATATTATCCTACGAAAACAAATTGGAAAAGAAAAGTATATCTTTAAAAGCATGTTAATTCTTAAGAAATTAAAAATGTTTTGAGATACAAAAAAAATATTTAATTGGGTAGAGCTCGTCGGGACAACTCTAATAAGGTTTGTTTATTCCTTATATGTACCCACTTGGAGTGAGAGTGAATTGGCAAAATAATTAAAATATATAATAATAATTTATTATTTCAATCTGAAGTAAAGATATATTAAAGTTCAAAACAAAATATATTAAGGTACTATAAAATAACAAAATCAATGTGTTGTAAACATCATAATAGTAGAGAGTTAATGTTACATAGTAGTATAACCAACACAATATAAAAGTTTTTAAGAAATTAGATAAATTGCACAAACATATTTTACTCTACGGAAGTAAAGAGATCAAGCAAAACATCCTCAATCATCAAATAAATTATGAATAAAAACTATAAAGTGTTTTAGAATTTCAGAAGATAAAATAATTAAAAATATAAAATGAATATTTATTTGTAAAGAGCACATCAAGTTGAGTCAAATGATACTTGTTTCATCCCTATTAAACCTCATTTTGAATTACTGTGACTTACTAAATTTAAAAAGCATAAAAAATAAAAAATTATTGTTTAAATTTTCAGAATATATATAACAATGCTAAAATGAGATAAATTTACAATCAAGCTAAAGTATCACAAATGTCACATGAGAGACGAATTAAAACCCTTTGGTAATTTAACGAAACTTATGTCAAACATTTTAATAAATATGACAATGAGTACGTGAAAGTTGCTTTCTAAGATACTAATGAGATAAAGTGTAAAACCCTTGATAATCAAATCTACGAATCAAAATTTTTTTCATAAACCATGTTAACAATATAAAAAAATATTTAACAATAAAAAAATGAAACATCTCTTATTAGAGTTCATTGAGATGAGTCCATCGACATTATTTTCTTCTGCAATAGACCTCATTTGGAATTACTACGAATTACTTTAGTAATTAAACATACAAATAATAGAATATTATTTTGATATTATGTAAAAATATGTTAAATATAAAGCATTCTGAAGGAAAGAGATGAAATTATATTATTAAGGAAAACCAAGTGGATATTTACAGTCACATAGTAACATAAATAAATTAAATAAACAATTTCTAATAAATGAAATGAATAATGCAAGAAAGTTAAATTTTAATTTTCTAAAAATTTCTAAATTAATTGAACATCAAAAATAAGAAAATTTTTTTTTTTAAGTTATTAAAATATATATTAATACTAAGATAAGATAAATTGAAGTAATATAATGTAACAAAAATAGTTCAATACAAAAGTCACATAATAGAAAATTTTGAGTTACATAGTAACATAAGTAAATTAAACAAAAAATTTTCAAGTAATTAGAAATGTTAGATGGTAAAATTGTATTCAAGAAATGGAGGAGTTCAAGTTTGACATGCCCAATCTGCAAATTAGAAACAAATCAAAATAACTAGTAAAGTATGCTAAAACCTATAAAATAAAAAAAACTAAAAAATTTTAAAAAATGAAAGTTAGGTGTATACAACTCATCAAGGTGTGTGCCATGAGGTTGGCTTCATCTTAAATGAATTTTTTTCAAAAATACTATAAACTAGAAGCTTTATTTTTAGAAATAATAATAAATTATTATTTTAAAATTAAATAAATATACATTAAAGGTGCAATAACATAAATTTAGGCAATTTAATAAACATTTAAACAACGTAAAAGGCACATGCTAGGAGATATAGAGTTTCATAATAATAACCCAAATGAAAGCAATAGATTTAAAGAAATCAGATAAATTATACCATCATGTTATATTTCAATAAACTAAAAGCTTTGAGCTTAATATCATAAATCATAAAAATATAAATCAAAATATCTTATATAGAATGTCAAAATATTAAAAATGTATTTAAAATAAAAAATAAAATATCTTATTATATGGAGGTTATCAAGATGATTACAATTATGTTTGCTTCATCCAAATCAAACCTTCAATGGGATTACTACAAATTAAAAAACTTAATAAGCAAAACTAATAATAAATTATTATTTCAAAACTATGTGAATTATTTTTAAAACTCAAAGAAGATAAGTTATAGTAATGTAATATAGCGAAATATAAACAATGTGATGGTCACACCAAAGGAGAGTTAGAGTTTCAAAGTAATCTAAGTAATTCTAAGACAAATATTTGAAGTGAGAAAAGTAGTGTGTTAAAGTTATATTCTGTGATATTAAAGAGATTGAGTAAAGCTTCATCGATTATCTAATAAAGTATGAATCAGAATACTTAGTAAAACATGTCCATTAATAGAAAAATCATAATTAATAGTGGTACAAGAAAATAAAAGCAAAACATAAGATAAATTTAAACAATATAATATAACTAAATCAAAGCAAAATTGTTGTTGATCTTAAAATGAAGTAATGAATCAAACTTGTAAATCATATCAGAATTATTGAATATAAAATATTTATAAAAAATAAACGTGAAAGTTTAATAGCATAATGTTTGTAGAAATGGGTTCAACAACGACCATTTCACCTCAATCTGACATTGTTTGGAATTACAACAAATTACAAAATAAATCAACAAAAGTAAAAAAAAATATTATTTAAATACTAAATTGATGATTATATCAAAGCAAAAATAAGTTAAATTAAAGAAAAATAATATATGTAAATTAAATTGATATGAAGGTCAAACAAGGGGAGAATTATAGTTTCATAATATTATAATAAAATCAATGAAAATTGTTTGAAAAACAATGATAAATTATTCATGAAAGTTGTGTTCAAATACTAATGAAATCAAGTGTGAGTTTATCTGCTATAAAATAAAGTACTAATTAAAACATCACATAAAGCACTCGAAAACTACAGAAAGTTATATTTTTAAAATGCAAAAATTATATTTAATTGGATAAAGTTCTTAGAGATGAGTCGAAAAGTTTTTGTTTCATCTTAATTAGACCTCACGTAAAATCTATCATTATGAAATTGAATAAGAATAATCAATAATAATAAATTATTCTTTTAATATTAATTAAATATTTTATTAAATTTAAAATAAGAAAAATTCAGGTTATATAATATAACCAAATCTATTTGGTTAAAGAGTGACATGAGATGATAGTACAAGTTACAAAGTAATTAACAAAATAACAGTAAAAAATTTGAAAAAATGGGATAAATTGTATAAGTGGTTGTAGTCTAAGACGCTTTGGACATCTATTGTAACAACTTTAGGTTATATAAGTGAGTAAATCACATTAGAAGGGTGTGAATGATGAGTTTCAAAATATTTTTGTTATTTTTTATAAAAATAAGTTTTCAAAAATCTTTGATGGAAGTAATTGTATGTTTGTAGAAAACATTGAGTAATTTTGAGCTTTAATGACTATGAAAAAGGAAAATAAAATTATAATGGTACAACAAAATTATTTGGTGGTTTGGTTAAAACAAGAACATCCATCCACCCCCAACTAAGGTTGTGAATTGTTGTATTTTTAAAATAGTGACAACTTGAGGATTTTGTTTATGTTAGACTTCAAACTTATTTGATTTTTTTCTTACAATTCACCTTTAAAGTGCTTGAAGTTTTCTTTATGACTTACCTCAAACTTATGATTTTCCCATATGGTACACCAAAAAACTTCTTGATTTTGTAGGTTAACGATGACGTGAGACTTTGCATGCTCAACTACAAGAAGTTGGGCCACGCAACCAAAAAAAAATATAAATTTAGTTACTAAGATATTAGTTGAGAGGATTAAATGATCAAAAAGGAAACTTGTGTTCTTCAAATCAGTAAAAGTTTTAGTAGGATTTGAAATTATTTGAATGCAGAGATATGTCATTTGATGAATAATAAAAAAACTTATATTCTACTTCAAAATAATAAGAAAACATGTTTATATTTATGTGCACTTATTAAATTTTTAAAGCGTACACAACAATTGAAGGTACTTTGAAGAATATTAATTCATAATTTTTAAAGTCCATTTCATGTTCTTTAAAACTAAACCTAATTCACAAAAAAACAAGCCCATCACAACAATATACTAAACATTAAGAACTTGACTTATCAAACATAAGAGTGACTTAGCAAATCCTCAATCATAAAGTCATGTAAGAAATTTGATAAATTGCATGGGAAAGCTACATTCCAAGATACTAAAGGGATCAAATGCAACATCATCAATTGTTTGATCATATATGAATCAACATATCTATAATTAGTGCAAAGTATCTAAAAATTTTAAAAAAATACAATTCTAGTAAGATAGATCTCTTGAGATAAGTTCAACCTCATTTGTTTCATCTCCATTCGACCATATTTTGAATAATATGAATTATATCGCATTAAGTGAATATAAATAATAATTAACTACTATTCTAACATTAAGGAAATATACTTAATGGAGGTAAAATATTATTAATTTGAGATAGAATATAATAATGATTTCAGGAAGATGTAATTGTCACACAAGAAGGGATTTAGAGTTACAAATGAAAATAACCAAATAAAAATACAAAAAATTGAAGAGATGAGGCAAATTGTACTAGATAATTTCATTCAATGATGCTAAGGAGATAGTATAACTTCTTCAATCACAAAATTTCCTAAAAATCAAAATATCTCACAAGATACACAGAAACTTTAGAATATAAAATATTTAAGAAAATAAACATCAAGATTTAATGAGTCAGAGCGAGGTGAGAGATGCCCATAAACATTTTTTTCATTTCAAGCAGATATCATTTGGCATTACTATTCATTAAAACATAAAGAAAAGCAAATAATGTTAAATTATTATTTTAATATTAATTAAACACATAATGAAGGTGAAATGAGAAAAATTAAAACATTATATTATAACCAAATCAATGCTATGAAGAGACCACAAGGTAAAATAATTTGAGCATCATAGTACTATCACCAAATCAAAGAAAACATTAGAGGTAATGAAATACATTAAATAGGATACTTGAATTTTGAGATACCGATGACATTAAGGGTAATGTTCTTCATCTTCAAATTAGGTATAAATTGGAATGTCTCATAATATAGGACAAAATCTTATAAAATAAATCTCACGAGAAAAATAAAACTAATATTTATTTTAAAAGAGCTTGATGAGATGATCCCATCATAATCATTTCATTTTTACTGAACCTTGTTTGAAGGAATTGTAAACATATAAAATAGTTAAAAGTAAATAATAATAAATTATTATTATAATATTTAGGAAATATATGTTAAAGCTAAAATGATATAAATTGATGAAATATAGCTTAAAAAAATTAAAATAATGCAAAATGTCACGATAGAGGAAGACTTGGGTTTCATAGTAATATAACCAAATCAAAGCAAAAATTTGAAGATTCAAGATAAATTAAATACAAAAGTTTCATTACAAGATACATAGAACGTTAAGTATCAAATTATTGATTTTTTATTATAAAAATTAAAAAACATCACTTGAAATGTGTTTAAATTATTGAAAATAAAATATTTAAAATATGGAAATGAATATTTAAGTTGTTAGAGCTCCTTGACAGGATGCCAACAATGTTTTTTTTGTTATGTTCAGACCATGTTTAGAATTTTTATGAATTGCTTAAGTAACCAAACATAAATAATAAAAAAATTAATATTTCAATATTAAGTATATATTAAAGCTAAAATGAGATAACTTGAAGTAACTTAAAATTACTAAATGAAAGTAAGGTATGTCTCATGAAAGAAAAATTAGAGTTCTTTGGTAATATGGGAAAAGTAAACAAAAACATTTTTAGAAATCAAATAAATTTAAAATAAAGCTGCATTTTTGGTAGAAATTACATCAAGGGCAACATCCTTTGTCATCAAATAAGATACAAACCAAAATACCTCATCAATTATGTCAAAACCCTTGGAGTAAAAAAATTAAAATATAAAAATTAATATTTCATAGGTTAGACCTCATTTAAATGAATCCATCAATGTTTGTTTCATCTCAATTACATCTTACTTGGAAGTATATATTAAAGTCGAAAAGAGTTAAATTTAGTTACTATAACATAACCAATTCAATGCAATATAAGGATAACATGAGAGAAGAATTAGAGTTTTATAGTAACATGAAGAAATGAAAGGAAATATTTTGGACAACTAAGATAAACTGTAAAAGAAAGGTGCATTATTTTTTGTTAAATAGATTTAATGTAAAAACCTTGAACATCATATCAGCTACAAATCAAAGTATGTTGCGAAGCATACAAAAACTCAAAAAAAGAAATTTAAAAATATATTAAGAAATTATATTTAATTAAAAAACTCATCTTAAGGAGACAAATGATATTTTTTCTTCTAGGTTGGACCGCAGTTGTAATTGTTGTAAATTATAAAATAATTAAAAGTAAAAATCATATAATATTATTTAAAAAATTAATAAATATGTATTAAACATAAAATAAGATAAATTATAACAAAATAATAAGACCAAATGAAAGTGATTTAGTGGTCACATAAGAGGTGATTGAGAGTTTCATAGGAATATAGCAAAATAAAGGGAAAACAATTAAAGAAATAAAATAAACTTATAGTAAAAAGTTAGATTCTAAGATACTTAAAGGAAATAGTATAAAATAATCAATTGTAAAATAAGGTATGAATAAATAAAGTCTCACAAAGTGTGCCAAAGCCACAGAAGAAATATTTAAAAATTGTAATAATGAATATTTATTTGGTTAAAGGTCATCATGACGAGTCCAACGACATTTGTTTTCCATTGTGCAAACCTCTTAAAGGAGTTTATTGATAATTGTTTCTTTTTTGTTTGACCTTGTTTTGATTTACTATGAATAAAAGAAGTAAATAAGAATAAATAATAATAACTTATTTTTTTATAAAATATTAATATATATTAAAGTTCAGTAGAGTAAAATTTAATTGATAGAATATAAATAAATCATTGACATTATTCGACTACATTAAAGTAAAATTTTTTAGCAAATTAGAGAAATTGCATGGGAAAGTTGAATGATAATTTGTGAAAGACATTGAGTATAGCATCCTTTATCATTAAATCTGCTACCACAAGAAATATCTTGTAAAACATACCAATATAAAGCAATATAAAAATCATGCAAGAGAAGATATAGAGTTTCATTGCAATATACCTAAAAGAAAGTAAAAAACAAATTAAAGAAATAAGATAACTTCCATTAGAAACTAATATGACAAGAAAATTAAGAGATCAAGTGTAAAATCTTCAACCATCATAGTATCTGCAAATCCAAATATCTCATAAAAATGTCAAAGTCCTAGAAAATTTTTTTAAGAAGTTAAAAAAGAATACTTAATTTTTTAGAGCCCATCTTGACGATTCCAATTGGACTTGTTTTGCTTTATTCAAACCACACTTTTAGCTATCAAGTATTATTAGAATAACTAAACATAAACAATAAAAAAATACTTTTCTAATATTTAATAAATATTATTAAAGAGAAAACAAGTTAAATTGAAGTAATATACTACATCTAAATCAAAGTCGTATCAAGATCACATGGTAATAAAGTTAATGTTTCATAATAATATGACTAAACGAAAGAAAAATAACTTTAGAAGTAAATTTTAGTTTTCATGAGCCAATTGTTTCTAAGAAACTAAGGTGATTTAGTTAAACATACAATATAGTCTAATTATATATGGATTTAAATGTCCTGTAAAACATCACAATACTTTATAATTTAAAAAAATTAAAATTTCAAAAATAATTATTTATTTGGATAGAGCTCATTAAGATTAGTCCAATGATAATTGTTTGTTCTCCATTAAACAAGTTCAAGAATTACTAAAAACAAAAAAGATAATTAAACATAAATAATTAATCAAAATTATTTTAAAATTGATTAAATATAAGTAAAAATTGAAAATGAGATAAACTGAAGCAACATAATATAACCAAATCAAGGTGATGTAATAGTCACACAAGAGGAGAATTATGGTTTCATAGTAATACAATCAAATCAATGAGAAAACTACAAAGAAGTATCATAAATAAAACAAAAAAGCTACTTTTCAAGATACTTGCAATCACGAGCATAACATGCTCGATTCTCAAATCAATTACAAAAAAATATTAATAAAGAATTTAAAAACCCTTGAAAAAGATTTTAAGGTGTAAAATGATATTAATTTGTGAAGATCTTATCATGAAGAGTCAATTGACTTTTATTTCGTCTCTATTAAAACCCATTTAGATTTTTTGCAACTGATAAATATTAAAAAAATAAATAATAAAAAAAATTTAATGTTAATAAAAAATATATTAAAACAAAAATTTGATAAATCGAAGCAATATAGTACAACTAAATCAATGCAATATAAAAATCACATAAGAGTAGTGTTAGAGACACGTAGTAACATAACTAATCCATGGTGAATGATTCGAATAAATCAGATAATACGTACCTTAAAGTTGTATTCCAAGATACTAATGAGATTAAATATAACAGTCTCAATCAAAAAAATTTGTATGAATCAAAATAGCATGTAAAACATGCCAAAACTCTATAACAATATTTAAAAATGTTAAAATACAAATTTAATTTGATAGAATTTCTTCAGTTGAGTGCAACTACTTTTATTTCATCTCTATTGGACACCATTCATAATTTTTATATATAACCAAAGTTGTTAAACATAAATAATAGTCAATTTTTTAATATAAAGTAAAATATATTAAAACAAAATTTTGTAATTTAAACAATATAAAGGAACTAAATTAGTGTGATGTAGAGGTCACACGAGAAAAATTTTAGTGTCACATAGTAACATATACAAAACAAAAAAAAATATTTTAATAAATAATATATGCTATATAAGAAAGTTGAATTTCAAAATCTTGAGGAGATATAATGCAGTATCCTCAAAGCTTAAATTACTTAAGAATTGAAATATCTCATAAAGAATACGAAATCCCTAACAAATAAAATATATTGAAATGCAAAAATGATTATGCAATTGGGTAGTGCTCTTTTAGATAAGCTCATTGACATTTCTTTTCTTTTCTATCAAACAACATTTGGATTTTGTTGTGAATTACTACAATAAGTACACATAAATAATAATACATTGTTATTTCAATATTTATGAAAATATATATCAAATATGAAGTAAGACAAATTAAAGAAATGCAACACAACCAAATCAATGTGATGTAAAGGTCACATTAATGGAGATTTCGAGTCATATAGAAAAATAAAAAATAAAATAAAGAACTATGAAGATTAGGCACAACAAACTCTACTATCAAATTAGACATGAATCAAAATATTACATAAATTATGATAAAATCTTATAAAAAATAATTAAAAATATTCAGATAAATATTTAACTTGAAATGGCCAATTAATATTGGTCGAAGAAAGTTATACCTCATCTTAATGAGGCCTTATTTGTTATTACTACAAATTACGAAAGAAAATAAGTGTAAATAATATAAAATTATATTTTAAAAATGAAGTAAATATATGTTAAAATTGAGATTAACAAATTGAAGCAATGTAATACAAGTAAATCAAACTGATATAAAAGGTGCACTATAAGATATTGTGTTACATAACAATATAATTAAATTGAAGCAAAAAATTAAAGGAAATATTTAAATATTTAAGTAGAAACCTGGGTTCCAATGTACTAAAAACTTGTAGTGCAATATCCTTGATGACAAAATTGGTTTTGAATAAAAAATCCCTAGACAAGAAAGCAAGACTCCTAAAAATATAAAATATTTAAAAATTTAAAAATTAATGATTAATTAGATAGTGTTCTTCAAGATGAGTCCTACTAAGTTTATTTTATCTCACATAGATTTCAATTAGAATTACTATAAATTCAAATAAAATTTAATGTCAATTATTAATAAATTATTATTTTAAAATTAAGAAAATATATATTAAAGAAAAAATAATAATTATTAAAGCAATGTAATATAATAAAATTATTTTGATGTAAATGTTATACAAAAGAAGATATAGAGTTGCATATTCACATAACAAAAAGAAAGTAATAGAAAATTAAGAAACAAGATAAATTATATCGAAAAGTTGCCCTAAAGGATATTATGAACAAGAGTAAAATCCTTGATTTCTAAATAATGTATAAAATGAAATATATTGTAAAATATCTTTAAATCTTATAATACGAAATGTTTAAAATTTTAAAATTTATTTTTCATTAGAAATGACATATTGAGATGAGTAGAATGACATTTGATTCATCTAAATAAGGCTAATTTAGTGTTTCCATAAATTTCCAAAGTAAATAGGCACAAATAATAATAAATTGTTATTTTAATATTAAGTAAATATTTACTAAAAAAAATTAGATAAATTAATGAAACATAATTTTACAAAATTAAAGTTGTCCAAAGGTCACATAACAGAAGATTTAGAAATATGTAGTAATATAAGATAATCAAAGTGAAACATTTAAAGAAATAAAATAAATTTCTTGGGAAAATTACATTCTAACAGATTAAGGGGTTTGAGTGTGACATCCTTAATCATTGAACTAGGTATGAATCTAAATGCCTCACTAAACAAGCTAAAATCTAGTAAAAATATTTAAAGAAAAAATGAATATCTGATTAGATAATACTCATCAAGTTGAGTTCAATGTCCATTGTTTCACCTCAATTGAACTTCAATTGAAATTACTATAAGAATAAATAATAATAAATTGTTTTTTTAACATTAGGTAAATATATCTCAAATCTATAAGATGGTATATTAAAAAATGCAGTTAACAAAATTAAAGTAAAAGATTACGAAAAATTAGATAAATAATATTAGAAAGTTGAAAGATAAGATACTGAGGAGATCGAGTGTAATATAATCAATCATCCAATATTGCATGAATCAAAATTTCTCATAACATATACCAAACATTAGGAAATTAAAGTATGAAAAATTTTAAGAAAAAATTTAGTTAGGTAGACCTCGATAAGACAAGTTCATCCACGTTTCCCTTGTCTATGTTGGATCACTTTTTATTATTCTACGAATTACCAAAATAAATAAACACATATAATAATTAATTAATTTTTTTTTATGTTGTCAGCATATATTAAAGTTGAAATGGCATAATTTATAATAATATAATCCAGCCAAACTGATGAAAAAATTTTAAAAAATGAGATAAAGTTTTTGAGAATATTGCACTCCATTATTTTGAAAAGATCGACTGTAATGACATTGAAAATAAAATATGATAGAGCTAAAAAAAATTTTAAAACATGTGAAAATGTTTGAAAATAAAATTTTCAAAAAATTAAAAAAAAATTAATTAGAGAAAGGTCATTGGCATGTGCCTACCACTATTGCTTTTCTCCATCAAACCTTGCTTGAAATTGTTACGAATATCAAAAGAAATACGTATAGCTAATAAAAAAGTTTATCTTAATGTTAAGTAGTTATATGTTAAGGTTATATTAAGAGAAATATAAGTAGCCTAATAAAATCAAATCAGTGCCATAAAAAGCTCACATGTGAAGATAAATATAGTTTCATAGTAATATAATAAATTAAAAGTAAATGATTTGAAAACATCTAATAAATTGTTAAAGAGAGCTACATTCCAAGATGTTAAGAAGATGGACTATACAATAATCTCTCATGATATATAGTAAGTATAAAAAGGCCTCACTGACAAATCCTACAAAGTAAAATATTTAAAAATAGAAAAATAATGTTCAATCTGAGTTAACATCATTTCCTTCATCTAGGTTACCTTATTTTTAATTATTATGAATTATAATACTAAATAAGTATAAATAATACCAAATTATTATTTCAGTATTGATTAAATATTTGTTAATGCTAACATGAGATAGATTTAAGCAGTATAATATAACAAAATGAATATAATATAAATGTCATTATGGAATAGATTTGGATTTACATAATAATATAACCAAATCAAAGTCGAACATTTGAAGATATGAGATAAAATATACAAGAAAGTTGCACTCTATGATACTATGAAGAATGAGTGTAACATCATGGAAAATAGGTGTTTGTAAATCTCATACGAGAGAGGGTAAATTGAGGGTTTTTAAATATTTTTTGATATAATTTTTATTGTGAAATTTTAATTTGTGGGAATAATTTTAAATTTTTTGAAAACTTTCATTAATTTTTAATATTTATGATTAATAAAAATGAAATCAAAAATTAAAAAAAAATTAATAAATAAAATTAAAATGGTAAACCTAAATGTTTTGGTCTTTCAATTCAAACTAAAACTTCTATCTAACCCCACCCAAGGTAAAAAAAAACTCCACTATTAAACAAGCCACAACTTAAGGTTTTTCCTTGTGGTTTCACATCTAGCCTACTTGTGGTTGTTTTTGGCAAATGACCTCCAACGACTTAAAGTTTTTCATTACACCTCACGTCCAACCAACTTGAGGACTTTCCACATTATTCTCCTTCAATCTACTAGCATTTGTTGTTCATGTATAACTTGGACTTTTTTAAAGCCCAACCTTAACATTATTGCTTATGAAATAAAATCAACTTAGGCTTTCAAAAATGGCAACCCACCTAACCCAAAAGAAATGGAAAATACGAAAAAGAAAAATGCTTTTGATAAAAATTTAAATTTTTTTATACCTATTAATGAAAAGTAAGTTATAATAAACTAAAAATTTTTAAGAGAAGTGATTAAATGTAAGTTTAGAAGTGTGAGTCATATTATGAAGAATTTAAAATTTTTAGTAGGAACAAGCCATAGTGTGTTGCTATGAGATTTAAACCCTCAAAATATCATGTAATGTTGTTCATGATATTCAAATCATTTTCACATTCATTAGCAGTTTCATTAAAAATAATTAACCCTATATAGAAAAACATTGATCATAATCATTAGAAGATCAACAAAAAATATTTCAAATGCTACTACGAAATTGCTTAAAAAACTATTCAAAACATTTTAAAATATTTCTTCCAAAATGATTGTGCAATAGCTCAAATAGTGGCAAGGAAATTAGCTGTTAGATCAGATTAATGAATTGTTTGATCTAATCAGAGAAGTCTGGGGCAATTAGATGATAGACTCTATGTACAGATAAGTTATGGAAGGTTCAATGAAGATAGATCAAATATTGGTTACCTTATTATATCATATGTGATCTATATGTTTCAATTGATCAATTATAAATATGAGAATGATCTTAATTATAAGATTCAAAGTTGATAACTTGAAGCTACGTGATTCAATGTAATGGAAAAAAGAAACCTTACCTTCAATTAAATTCACATAAGAAAATCACAAGACAATTTAAGCTTTTAAAAAAAGCATATATAGATCTTGAACTTTAGTGATCCAATCAATGATTTGATGGCAAGATTTCATTCAATGGAACTAAAGCAATAGATTTGAGAAAAAATTTTAGCCCCTTATGCGCTCAATATTTCATCACCTTGGCCAATAGTTTACATAAAGGTTTAACATTACTACGGGTTTGAGTTGATCCAATTCATTCATGATTTGAATTCTACATGACTCGATCCACCCTATACGTAATCCCAACTGAGTTTTAGGATTGCACCTTGACTAAGGTGGGGATGAACGTAACACTATTTTAGTTGGTCTACAAACTCGAGGCTTGCATGCGCTGGTTAGAATTAAATGATTGTAGAAAGAACTAAATGATTTAAAAAATAATTCCAACAGTTCTAAAATCAAGGAAAAGTTTAAATAGAATTTAAAAGGATTAAATAATTAAAAAAATTCATAAATCAAGGAAAGTATTAAATAGGATGTAAATTTCATTTGAATGGAGACATGTACATTTCGGTTAATAATAGGCATGCAGATATTTTATTTCACAATAAAAAATATATTTTTAAACTAGATGTGAATGTATTGAAATGAAAAATTTAGGTATGAGTTTAATATTCTCGTAACACAAGCCAAAATTAAAGAAAATAAAATATTTAAAAATATAAAAAAAATAAATAATTATTTAAATAGAGCTATTTGAGATGAGCCTAATGATGTTTGTTTTGTTTCCATCAAATGTGGTTGGGAATTATTATAAATTACCAAAGTACTTAAATATGAATACAGATAAATTATTATTTTAAAATTAAGTAAACATTTATTAAAGTTGAAATAAAGTAAGTTTAGGTAATGTTATATAGCCAATTTATAGTTTTGCAACAATTAAGCTGAAACAAAATAAATGAATTTAAGAAATAAGATAAATTATGTGGGAAAACTACATTCAAAGTACAAAAGAGTTTTTATGCGACATCCTCTAATGTCAAATCTCACATGAATAAATTTTTTTAAAAAGTGGTTTCTTAAAATAATTAAAACATACATCATTAAGGTGAGTCCAAAGATGTTTGTGTTGTCTGAATCACACCTTACTTTTAATTTTTATGAATTACCATAGTGATGAACAAATTAATATTTATTAAATATAAATTAAACTTGAAGTTAACAAAATTTAAGTAATGTAATATAGCGAAAACAAAGGGAATTAATTGTCAGAAGATAGAAATTTAGGGATACACAGTAATATAAAGAAGTCAATGCAAAAAATTTGAAAAATGAAAAAAAATGTATGTGTAAGTTATATTCTGGGATACTAAGGAGACAGAGTATATCGTCCTTGATCATGAATATAGATATGGATCTACATTGCTTATATAACATGCCATACCTTAAGAAAAATATAAAAACTGAGTAACAAACTAGATTTAGCTTGTTAAGAAAACTCAAACGATGTTTGTTTCACCTTCATTCGACATCATTTGGAGTAAATACAAATTACCAAAGGAAATAGGAATAAAAAACAAATATAATTTCTAATATTAAATAAATATATATTGAAGTTTAAATATAATAATAACAAAATGTATTATAAATAAGTCAAAGTATTGTAAATGGCACACAATATAAGAATTAGTGTTTCTTAGTGGTATAACAAAATCAAAAGAAAAGATTTGAATAAATTAGATAAATTATGCAAGAAAATTGCATTCTAAAAATCTATGGATATTGAGTGTAACATTGTCTATTTTCTAATACGATATGAATTGTACTGTTTCTAAAGCAAGCCCAAATACAAAAAAATATTTGAAAATATAAAAAAGAATTTTTAATTAAGTAGTCATGGAGTCGAGCCGAGGGACATTTGGTCTACATCGATTGCACCTCAAATAGAATTATTATGAAAGGTGATTTAGAGTCACATAGTTGTATAACTAAGTCAATCAAAAGTCCTTCAAGATACTATGTTTTTGGTGTGTAATACTAAAAATTGTCAAATTAGGTACTAACAAAAAAGTTTCATAAAGAATGTCAATGTTTAAGAAAATAAACTTTTTAAAAATAAAAATATGATATTTAATTAGATAGAGCTTATTGAGTATAATCTAATGATATTTGTAATCAAAGTAAATAATAAAAAAATAACTATTTATTTTGCTATTAAGTAAATATATGTTAAAGTTGAAAGAAAATAACAAAATAAATATAATACATCAAAATTAAAGTGTTGCAAAAGAAGCACTAAAGGATTCTTGAGCTACATTACAATACACATAAATCAAAGTAAAATATTTGAGGAGATGAGGCAATTTTTGTAGAAAGTTTAATAATGTTTGTTCCCTCTTGACTCATACTCTTTTGGAATTTTCAAGAATTACAAAATTAATTAAAGTTAAATAATAATAAATTCTTTTTTTAAAACTTTGGTAAGTATATATTAGAACTAAAATGAGAAATAATTAAAATAATATAATATAACTAAATCAATGCATTATAATGTTCACAAGATTGGAAAATTAAAGTTCCATAGTAATATAACCTAATCATAGTGAAAACTTTGAAGAAATGGTATAAATTATATAGAAAAGTTATCCCCTAAGAATTAAGAACTTTTGGTGCAACATTATCTTTTTCAAATCAAGTATAAATCAAATTCTCATATAAAATGGGCAAAAACCTAAGAAAAAAGGCTTAAATAGTAAAAAAATAATTTTTAATTAGATAGAGCTCATTAGGTTGAGAGTATTTAATCCCAATAGCACCCTGTCTGGAATTCCTTCGAATTAAAAAAAAAGAATAATTTAAAATAATTACTTATTTTAGTGTTAATTAAATATTTAACGAAGCTTATATGACTTTAACTGATTCAATATAATATGACAAAATTGAAGCAATTTAATTTTCACATAAAAGGATAGTTATAGTTTCACAGTAAAATAACCTAATCAACAATAAATACCTTAAGAAGTAAGATAAAATTTATGGCAAACTTATATTCCAATATATTAAAGGGATTCACTATGACATCCTTGTTTATCAAATGACAAAAAATCTAATAGCCTTATAAAGCAAGTAAAACCTAGACAATAAAATATTTAAGTAACATAAAAAAGAATATTTAATTGGATGGAGTTAACAGGGAGTAGTCCAATGACACTTGTTGTATCTCAACTAGACAAAATTTTGAGTTATTGAAATATCAAAATATATAGCCACAAATATCAAGAAAGTCTATTTTAATATAATTTAAATATATAATTAAGTAGAAAAGGGATGAATTAGAAAATATAACATAAAAAAATAAAAATAATAAAAACCTCACAAGAGAGAAGAGTTAAAGTTAAACAAAAATATAACCAAATCAAAATAAGAAAGTCAAGAAAAATGAGATTAATTATATGGCAAATTGGTTTCATGATACTACGGAAATCGAGTATAGCATTATCAACAATCAAATCAGATATGAATAAAAAAATTGTAAAGTAAATCAAAGACATAGTATAAAATATTTATAAAAAAAATTTAATACTTAACTGTATAACAATTGTAAAGCAAGTCCAATGATCTTTTCTTATCTTAATTAAATCGTATTTGAAATTATAGGGAATGATCGAAGTAGATAACCTTAAATAATAACAAATTATTATTTTAGTATGAAGTAAATATTTATTAAATAAATAATTATTGAAATTACAGCCATTTAATATAAAAAATCATAGTGATGTAATGGTCACAAGACAAGTGATTCAAAGATACATATTAATATAATAGAGTTGAAACAAAATATTTCAACAAATGAGATAAATTGTATAAAAAGTTGCGTTTCGAGAGGTTAATGAGAATGTTTATAACATCTTGAATAATAAATATAGGTATAAATGGAATGTCCTGTAAAACATGTAATCTTGCAAAAAGATATTAAAAATTTTTAAAAAATATATATTTAATCAAAAAAATATTTAATAAAAAAATTAAATATTTAGTCAAAAAAATAAATATTTTATAAAAATATTAAATTTTAATTATATTAGTATAAATAAAAAAAATAAATTAGTGTATGAAATGATAAATTATTATTTCAATATAAATTAAATATTTATTAATGATAAAATAAGTATCAATGAAGCAATGTAAACCAACTAAATCAGAGAATTGTAAGCTTCATATGTGGGGAAATTTTGAGGTAACATAGTAATATAACCAAACCAAAAAAAAGTTTAAGAAATGGGATAAATTAAATGGAAAAGAAAAATTCTATGATTTTTGGAAGAATAAGAATATCATGTTTGAATGTTAAATTAGGTACAAATCAAAATTTCTTATAAATTATACCCAAATTATAAAAATTAAAATATTTAAAAAATGTAAGAGAGATTATTAAAATTCATAAAGCTTTCTTGAATGAGTCATACAATATTTATTTAGTTTCCATCCCACCTCATTTGGAAATACCATGAATTACAAAAATAATTAAGTAGAAATAGTGACAAATTGTTATTTTAATGTCAAATAAAATATTATTGTTAAACGAGGCACATTTAATAATGGCAATCAAACCAAATTAAAGCTATGTAAAAGTAATAGGAGCAGAGATATTGAGTTCCATGGAACTGCAACAAAATAACTATAAAATATTGAAGTATTGCAAAGCTATATTGCAAGATACTAGGAAGACTGAGTTGTATATCCTCAATTATAAAATCAATTTCAAATTTAAATATCTTATAAACTATGATATATTAAATTAAATTTTTAAAAGTATAAAAACATTTAGTTGGATATAGCTCATCTCGTATAGTCTAATGTTGTTTTTTGTCTCCATCAAATATTGAATCAAAACATTGCAAATCAATAAAGCAAATTCACCTAAATAATAGTCAAATAATATTTTAAAATTAAATATATTCAGATTAATATTAAATTATGATAAAATAAAATAATAAAACCTAACCAAATAAAAGTTATTTTTGGGTCACAACATACCATTTCATTAGTTAATAATGTTTTTTTCTTAAACTTTGGCATGTCTTATCGGACATTTTTATATGTACCTGATTGGACATTTGAGGATGTTCATTCGATCTATTTAGCATCTTGGGGAGCAACTCTATACAATTTTTCTTGTTTCCTAAAATGTTTCGCATTCATTTTAATACATTAATATTAACCCTAATTCTTATGTTCTGTGACCTTTACATCACTTTAGTTTTATCAAATTACACTCATTCAATTTATCTTATTTTAGCTTTAATAAAACTTCACTTAAAATTAAAATAATAATGTTTCATTATTTTTTATCTATTGAACCTCAATTGTTATTACTATGAATTACCAAACAAATTATAATGCCAAAATGAGATAAATTTATGCAATAAATTAATATAAAATTAAAGAGATGAGAAGGTCACGTGTCATGAGATTCAAAGTTAGGTACAAATATAGTTAAAAAAAAGCAAAATATTTGCTAACATAAGATAGATCATATGAGAAAGGCTCATTCTGAGATAATAAGGTTATTGAGTACAACTTTATCGACTATGAAATTATGTACAAATTGAATGCCTAATAAAACTTGTAAAAACTCAAAAAAAAATGTTTTTCAAAAATCAATCTCTAATTAGTTATGGAAAGTCGATATGACTCCAATGATGTTTCTTTCATGTCCATAAGTTTTTGCTTGGAACTACTAAAAATTGCAAATGTAAAGAACTATAAAAAATAATATATTATTCTTTTAATAATTTGTTAACGTACATGTTAATGTAGAAATGAGATAAATTAAAGCAATGTAATGTAAAAAATTCATATTGATGTTCAGGTCACATGAGAATTTTTTTTTTCAAAGTAACAATACCAAATCAAAGTGAAAACTTAAAGAAATGAGATAAAATATATGGTATGGTTAAATTATATGGTGTTAAGAAGATGTAGAGTAATATTTTCCTTATTGTCAAATTAGGTATAGTTGAATTTTCTTATAGAGCATGAAATTATCTTACAAAATGAAAAAAAAATTGAAACATATGAAAATGAATATGTAATCAAATAATATACATCATGATAAGTCCAATGACAAGAAAATGAATGTTCATTCAGTTCTCATTTGGAATTACATCATATACAAAAGAAAATAGGCATAAATAGACATAAATTAATATTTTAATATTAAGTGAATATATATAAATTTGAATGACAACTAGAATTGCAATGTAAATGAAACAAAATTTTTTGAAAAGTTGAGAAAAATTTTATTGTAAGTTGCATTTTTGGAGAACAGGCAGATCGAGAGTGCCATGATTGATTATGAAAATAGATAAGAAAAATATCCCATAAAACAAACTTAATACACCAAAAAAATATTTTAATTAAGAAGATAGTACTTAATTAGACAAGTCTAATGACATTTGTTCCATCTGTGTTGGACCATGTTTAAAACTATTATGAATTATCAAAGTAATTAATAAAAAATTATGTTATCATTATTATATATATATATATATATATATATATATATATATATATATATATATATATAAGTTGTCATGTGATATACTAAAGCAAGTAATTTAACCAAATCAAAAGATCTAAATGTCATATCAGAGTAGAACCAATATTTCATAGAAATATATACAAACAAAAGTTAAAAAAGGAACAAATGAGATAAATTTTATTGAAAAGTTATATTTCGAGATATTAAGTTGATCGAGTAACATCCTCCATCATCTAACAAAGTGAAAATCAAAATGATTCACAAAACTTACAAAAACACAAAAAATCAAATCATTTAAAAATATAAAAATGAGTAACTGTTGAATAAACCTAGTCTAAGTAACCCAAATCATGTTTGTTTATCATAATCAAACCATAATTAGAATTTCTATGAATTCCCAGAGTAATTTGAAATAAACAATATTAAATTATATTTTAATACCGTTTGGATTTGTATTAAATCTAAATAGAGACAAATTAAACAAATGTCACTTTAACAAAAAAAGTAGTGTAAATGTCACATCAGAGGAAAGTTTGAATTACATAATAACAAACAAAATCAAAGTGAGTAATTTTAAAAAATTAAATAAATTGCAAAACAACGTTCTATTCTATGATCCTAAAGAGATCGAGTTTGACTTTTTCAAATATTAAATAGAGTAAAAATTAAAATATCTCATAAAACATGCCAAAAATATTAAAAATAAAATATTATAAGTTATATAAATGAATATTTCATTAGGTATAGCTCATCAAGGTGATTCTAATAATATTTGTTTCATGTTAATCAAACTTAGTTTTGAGTTACCCTTATTTCCCAACGTAAATAAACTTAAGTGTTTTACAACTATTATTTTTGTATAATGAAAATACATATTTAAAAATAAATCTAATAAATTTATTGTTACTAAATAATAGAAGCAATGGGATATAATGGTCTCACAATATTAAATTTAGAGTAACGTAGTAATATAACCAAATCAAAGAAGAAAATTTGAAGAAATGAAATTAATTGTGTTTAGAAGGTTTCTTCCAAGATGTTATGGTCATTGATTTCAAAATTCATGATCACCAAATCATGTATAAATGAAAAATTAAAATTTCTTTTAAAACATGTAATAAACTTATAAAATGAAAACTTGAGAAATATAAAAATGAATATTTAGTTAAGTAAAACTAAATGCAAAAAGTCCAATGTGATCTGTTTCAATACGATAAATCACATTTTTGAATTATATCAGATGACAAAGTAAAAAAGCATAAATAATAATAAATTATTATTTTATTGTTAAGTACATAATAAAGTTAAAATAAGATAAATTAAAGCAATAAAATATAACCTAATCAAACTTATGCAAAGATGACATGATTGGAGAACTAGAATTAAAAATTAGTATAACCAAATCGAAGAGAAAATTTTGAAAAAATGAGAAAATGTACGAGAATTTTACTTTCAAAGATACCAACAAAATCCATTATAACAACTTTGATCATGAAATTAATTCTAAAAGACTATCCTATAAAACTTATATAGCACATAGAATGAATTATTTGAAAATAAAAAAATAATATTTAATTAAGTAGAGGTTATCAAGACATTTAGAATGATAATTATTTTGTCTCCACATGACTTTGTCTTGAATTATTATGAATTATTAAAATAACTAATCATAATTAATATATGTATATAACTATGAATAAATATTGTAATATTAATTATTATTAATTACTAAAATAATTAATCATAATTAATATTACAATATTTAATCATTACTATACATATATATATATATATATATATATATTTATTTATTTATTTATTTATTTATTTATTTATTTATTTATATATATATATATAGAAGCAAAACTAGCATAAATTTAGTGATTTAAATCAACTAAATTAAAACATATAAAACCCAAAGAAGAGTGTGGGACGAATTTCATAGAAATATAAGAAAATAAAAGAAAAACATTTGAAGGAATGAGATAAAACTAATAAGAAAGCTACATTATGAGAAACTAGGGAGATTAATTATAGCGATCTTGATTAGTCTATTATGTACAAATAAAAATGATTCATTAAGCACTCTAATACACAAGAAATTATTTTATTTAAAAGATAAAATAAATTTTTAATTTAATAAAACTGGTGTGAAGAAGCCAAATGTTGTTTTGTCTTAATTAAACATCAACTAAAAAATTTGTGAATTTCCAAAATATTTAAAATAAATAAAAATAAATTATTATTTTAATATTATGTTCATATATATATTAAATCACGAAAGAGAATTGAAGTAATGCAAATATATCCAAATAAAAGTGTTGTCAAAGTCACATAAGTGAAAATTACAATTAAATAATAATAAACTAAATTAAATTAAAGAATTGAAAAAAGGAAAGAAATTGTATGAGAAATTTTCATTCCAAGGTACTAAGGAAATTGGTCAACTTTCTTTATCATCATATTAATTATGAATGAAAATATCTCTTAATAAAATTAAATGCCATTAAAGAGAAGATTATTTTAAATCACAAAAATAAATATTTCATTGGATAGTGCTCACAAAAATAAATATTAATTGTCTTAATTTTTTTAATTTTTTAAATGTAATATAACTCAAATCTAACTCAAATTTTTTAAATTTGGAGCAAGAATGTTACAAATGGTTACTTTTGTATCTTGGAATACAACTTTGACATTAAACTAATATAACTCCAAATCTTTCACTTAGATTGTTTTATGTTTTGATGTAACTAAAAGGCTTCTATTAGCTAGCTTTTGCATAATTTTTATTTGGTAAGATGGCATTGCTTAAATTAATCATAGTATAGTTTTAACATAAACTTCCTTAATATTAAAATAATAATATTTTATTATTTGTGGTTATTTATTTCGTAATTTCTAATAATTCAAAATGATCCCAAATCTAGACAAAATAAAAATCAAAGGACACATGTTGATGACCTCTATATAATCAATGTCATATTTTGTGAGATAGTCTCACAAGATTTAGCAATCAATGATTTTCCACTCAAACTTTTTAGTGTCAGGGATTGAAACTTTACCATAAACTTCATTTGATTTCTTCAAATGTTTTGCTTTGATATCCTTAAAATTTTTTCTCTAACTTTCTTCTCATGTGACTTATACATTAGTTTTATTAGGTTATATTATATTCTTTTGGTTTATCTCACTTTAGTTTTAATATATTTTTACATAATATTATAATAACACTTTATTATTATTTTTGCTAATTTAGTTTGATTGAGATCAAACAAATATTGTAGGATGCATCTCGATAGATTCTATTAGGCTAAATAATTTTTATTTCATTTTCATTTTCCATGTTTTAGTTTTTAGGGTTGTATCATGATTTACAAGATAATAAAAATTTTACCAGATTTGTTAATCAATAATGTAATAATTGATGCCTTTAATATCCTAAAAAGTAATGTTTCCATAAATGTTAGTACATTTCATCATATTTTAAACTTTTCTATCTTTATGACTATGTTATGCAAAGTTTTTTCTCATGTGAATTGTTCATGGTTTTAATTTAGTTGCATCACATTGCTCTATTTTATCTCATTTTAGCTTAAAATTATTTACTTAATACTAAAATAATAATCTATTTTTATTTATTATTCTTTTTTAATAATTCACAGTAATTTGAAATGAGACATAATAGAGATGAAACAAGCATCATTAAACTCATCAAATGATGCATATCAAATTAAATATTAATTTTTAATTTGTGCTTAATTTTATGATCAAGGATGTTACATTCAATGTCCAACATATCTTACATTAAAAGTTTCCTAAAAACTGTGACTCAATTCTTAAATTTTTTTACTTTGATTTTATTTTATTACTATGTAACTCTAAATCTCCTCTCTTGGCATCTTTATATTGCTTTAATTGTTTAACACTATATCATTCAATTTATCATATTTTTGCTTTAATATATACTTTTTAATATTATTATTATTATTTATTCTTATTTACTTTAAAAATTATGGTAATTTAAAATGAGGTCAAATAGAATTAAAAGAATTGGCCACTGGAATTGTCTTGACAAGCCTTAATGACATAAATAATCATTCTAAAATTTTTTAAATATTTTATTTTTAAAGGTTTCATTATTAGGCTTTTTTATTTGTACCAAATTCGATGATCATGTATGTTATAGTTGATCCTTAGTGACATGCAGCTTAACTTTCCAATGAAATTTATCCCTTTTCTTCACAATTTTTATTTTTATTTGGCTATAATACTTTATAACTTTTAAATTTCCTCTCTGATGATGTTTATGTCAATTTGATGTGATTAAATTATATTATCTAAATTTATCTAATTTTAGCTTTGTTATATATTAAGTTAATATTAAAATAATTAATTCATTATTATTTCTACTTATTAATTTTTTAAAATTCATAGATAATTCTAAACAAGATCTGATTCATTCAAAAAAACTCATTGGACAAGTTTTGATTAGATACATCAAATTAAATATTCATTTTTTGATATTTTATTTTCTCTGGCTCTTGTATGCTTTTTAAGACATTTGATTTGTAAATGATTTGATGATAGAGGATGTTAAATTCACTCTTTTTGCTATCTTGGAATGTAACTTTCTATTAGAATGTATCATTTTACTTGAAATATTTTTCTTTGATTTAGTTATGATACTATGTAATGTAAATCACCTCTATGTGCCTTTTAAATAACTTTTATTTATATATGTTTCATTACTTCATTTTATCTTTCTTAAGCTTCAATATTTATTTATTTATTTTTAAAATCTTAATTTGTTAGTTTATAACCTTATTAAATATGATAATTAATAGCAAACCCAAACAAGGTTATATTAATAAGAAAAAATGATCATTGGTGTCATCTTGATGAAATATGTTTGATAAGGTAATCATTTCAAAAAATTTTAAATGTTTTATTACCTTGGGTTTTTAATTCAATTCAAGATATTTTGATTCATACCACATTTGATTATTATGTGACGGTCAATCTTCGTATGTCTTTGACCAAAAATATCTTATACAGTTTATCACTTTTTATAAATTCTTTTCCTTCGACGTAGTTTTGTTACAATGTAACTCTAATTTAACTTTGGTGTGGCCCCTACATTGCTTTTATTTTATCATGTCAAATAATGCAAATTTATCTTATACTAGCTCAATATATATTTTAAAATTAATATATATATTTATTATTAGCTGTTAGTTAATGTTTTCATGGAGAATAATTTTGAAGAAGTTTTGGATGAGACAAAAAAATATCATTTGACTTGTCTTAACATGTTTTATGCAATTAAACAACATTTTTCTATATTTTTTCTAATTTTATGACTTTATCATTGGTTAGGCTTCATGAGTCGTTTTAATTTGCACATTATTTAATGATCGAGGTTGTTACACACGATCTACTTAGTATCTTGAAACGCTATAATAAATCTCTTTTTTCAAATTTTTTACTTTGATGTGGTTATATGACTGTGAAACTTGAACTCTTCCATAATATGAACCTTGCATTATTTTTATTTTCTTATACTACAATACATCAATTCTTCTCATTTTAGTTTATATATATATATTTACGTAATAAGAAAATTACAATATATTATTATTTATGCTTATTTAATTTAATAATTTGTAAAATTTAAATGAGGTCTGAACAAGATGAAATAAACACTATTAGACTCGTCTACATTAGCTCTATAAAATTAAAAATATCATTACTATATTTCCTAAAGATTTATTTTTGAATTTTTTTGGCATAAAATGTTAGACATTTTGATACATGATTGAGTTGTCAATTGAGTGTGTTACTCTCAAGGACCTTTGTATCCTTGAAATGGAACATTTACTTATAGTTTATCATATTCCTTCAAATTTTTTGCGTTGTTTGGTTACATCATTGTGTAACTCTAAACCTCATCTAGCATGTCATTTGCATTACATTGTTTTAGTTATATTACATTGCTTTCAATTAATGCATCATAGTTTTTGTAAATATTTACATAATATATAAATAAGAATTTTAAAATTTTATTTCTCTATTTTCAAATGATTAATATTTTATGATATTGAAATGTTTTATATGATATTTTAATTTGTACGTAATTTTATGATCAAGTTAGCCACATTCGATCTCTTTTTAATTTTGAGATTGAATGTTTCAATCAAAAGTTTTCTCTTTTCAACAAATTTTTTCAATTGAAATTGTTTATATTTGTATGAAACATTAAATCTCCTCCTATATGACCTTCATATTACTTTGATTAGTTGATAATATATTTTTAAAAATTATATCAATTCAGCTTTAATATTGATTTACATCATATTAAAATATTAAATTTTTTATTGTCTCTTATTTATTTTTGTAATTCACTCTAATGCTAACTAAGGTCGGATTTACACAAAACAAGCATCGATCATCTTATGTTGACGTGCTCTATCTTAAATATTTAGTTTTACATTTTTTAAATATTTTTATATTAATGGGATATTCATTCTTAATGAATCTTTATGATTCTTACTTCATCTAATAATAGATAACTCTCGTTCTCATTGATATCCTAGAATATAACTTTTATTTTCAATAACTTCATTTTTTAAATATTTTAGTTTAATTTAGCTATATTGCTATTTAAATGTTATTCTCAATTTTTCTGACCATTAAATCGCTTTGATTTTGTTAAAATACATCAATTAAATTTATGAGATTTTAGCTTTATTATATATTTATTTAATACTATAATAAAATTAATTATTATTTTAAGTTAATTTACTTTGCTGATTCGTAGTAATTCTACTTGAGATCTAATTAAGATAAAATAAAAATTTAAAAATTTTTTATTTTTTATTTTCAAAACTTTTACCACACTTTTATGAGTAATTTTAATTTACTTTTGATATTAAGGCTAACGATGTTACTCTCATTCTCTTTAGTAAGTTGGACCTCACATTTCTTGTATAATTTTGGTCTCTTCTTCAAACTTTTTAATTTTATTTTGTTCTATTATTGTGAATCACTTATTGCTATGGTTGATGACCATTTCAACCTTTGAATTTTTGTATTATATTATTTAAACTTATCTAATTTCAATAACAATATATTCTTTTCTAAATCTTCTAAACAATATGAAATTAAGAAGAAATTAACTTTGCTAGACTCATCTTGATGGTCTTTGCCAAACTAAATGTTAATTTTTTATTTTATCAAATATTATAGTTCCATGGTTTTGGCATAATTTAAGAGACATGTAATTCATAACTGAGCTTTTTATCTAGTGTATTACATTCAATCTCTTTGGCATATTGAAATATAATTTTTCTATCTAATCTGTCACATTTCTTCAAATATTTGGTCCTTATTTTCTTTTATTATTATTAAACTCAAGTTCTTCTCTCATTTCACCTTTAGATTCCTTTCAATTTTATATCTTAAATTTTATTCAATTTTTTTACTTTAATATTTATTTTTTGAGAATTTTTCTTATTTTATAGGGTGGTTTTATTCATACTTAGATTTGTGATCATGCATGTTACAATCAATCTCTTGAGCATTTTGTTATATTCGTGTGTAACTCTAAATGTCCAATGGTGTGATCTCACATTTTTTAATACTTTATTATTATTTATGCTTATTTCCTTTGGCGTGATCTCAACATGCTCTATCCTATTAAATATTAATTTTTATTTTTTAACATCTTATTATCTAATATTCTTGCATGTTTTGTGACTTTTCTATATTCATGCCTTATTTAACAATGGATCATGTCAAACATGATTTCTTTAGTATCTTGGAAAATAACTTTTTGACTCAATTCTTTAAATTTCTTATTTCAACATAGTTATGTTATAGTTTAACTCTAAATCTTCATTTGTTTGAATATTTCATTTAATTTTATGGTATTACAATATTAAAATTTATATCATTTCTTCTTTAATATATATTTACTCAATAATAAAATAGTATATTCTTTTATTCAAGCTTATTTTTTTAATAATTCATTATAATTCTATATGTGGTCTAATTGGAACAAAACAAATACATTGGCTTTATCTTAACAAGTTTATAGAATTACTTATTATTTTTTTATACTTTTTAATATTTTTTTAAGAACCTTCAAATTTTATAATTCATTTTTTATATGCACTAATTTTGGCTACGAAGAAGTTACACTCAATCTCCTCAGTACATTAGAGAATAGTTTTCCCAATACTATTATCACATTAGTTAAACTTAAAACTTTTCACTTTGACCTTTTTATATTACAAAGATTTTTTCCCATGTCTTGGCATAGTTATATTATTTTAAATTTGTTATGTTACTTCTCTTCAATTTATATCATTTGTGCTATGTTATACTTTTACAAAAATTAGAACAATAATTCATTTTTATTTATGGCTTTTTACTTCAGTAATTTACAATAATTCCAATTGATGTGTGATTAAGACAAAACAAATGTCAATATGTTTGACTTGGCATTCATTAGCCAATTTAATTTTAATTTTATTTTTATAATTATTTTTATATTGGCTCATTTTATATCATTTTTGCTTCCTACTTAATTTGATGATCAGAGACGTTAAACTTTATTACCAATGTGTCATTGACAAAAACTTCTTAGTTTAATTTATCTCATTTGTTCAACATTATCCATTGATTTGGTTTTATTTCCTTAAAACTATATTACTCTTGTACTTTGACTTTTTTTATTACTTTGATTTGCTTATATTGCACTACTTCAAATTATCTCAATTCAAATATAATAAATATATAAATATATAAATATATATATACACAAAATTTCTCATAAAACTTTATTATTATTAGTGTTTATTTATCAATGTAATTTGTAATAGAACAAAATAACTTCTGATTGAGATGAAAAAATTGTCATTATAGTAATGTTAATGATATTTTTAAAAGTTTTATTTTCTAGGATTTTGTCATGTTCTATAAGACTTTTTAGTTTATATCTTATTTGATAATAAAAAATATACCCTTTATCTCCTTATCATCTTTGAATTTATCTTTTTAGTATAATTTATCTTATGTTTTTAATAGTTTTAGTAATATTTGGTTATGTTACAATGAACTATAAATTTCCTCTTGTGTCGCATTTACATTATTGTGATTTGGTTATGATAGATTTTTTTAATTTATATATTTCCAACATTATTATTTATTTATTTATTATTAAAGTATAGCTTATTATTATATGTGTTTATCTTTTTTTAATTCGCAATTATTGAGAGAGAGGACATACCTTGATGAAGCAAAAGTGGAAGTGCTCATCTCGATGTATTTTAACAAATTAGACATAATTATTTTATTTTTTAAGTATTTTATTCATTATTTTATTTCAGTTCATGAAAAAGTTTTGCTTGTATCTGATTTTACAATCAAGCAAGTTACACTCAATCTTATTAGTATCAAGTAATATCATTTTTTATATCAATTACAAATTTTTTTAAAGATGTTTCATTAATTTTGTTTTAATGTGATGTAAATCCATGTCTCTCATCTTATGATCTTCATGAAACTTTTATTTTTTTGTATTGCATTGCTTTAGTTTACATAATTTCAACATTAACATATATTTACATCATAATAAAATAATAAGTCATTAAATTTTTTCTTATTTTTATTAGTGCTTCTAAGAAATTTCAAAAAGGGAATGATATAGATGAAATAAATATTGTTGGGCTTATCTAAACTAGCATTATTTAAAAAATATTATTTTTACATTTTTTAAAATATTACATATTACATAATTTTTGGATAGTTTATGAAACATTTTAAGAAGTGCCTAGGTCTGCTGTTGGGGATATTACCTCAAAACCATGATATGCTGTAATACAACTTTTTTGTACAATTTATATCATTTATACAAATTGTTTGATTTGATAACATTATATTATGATATCATTATAAATCCTCTCTCATGTGACCATTACATAACTTTTAAATGGTTATATAATATTATTTTAATTTATCTAATTTTAATTTTATTATATATTTATTTCATATTATAAACATTTTTTTTGACTTGATGAGCTCTATTTAATTAATTTTTCTTTTTGTATTCTAAGTATTTTATTTTATTGTTTTTTAGCATGCCTAATAAGAATGTTTTATTCATAACTATTTTTGAATGCATCTTTCCTAAATAATTTATCTCATTTATTCAAATATTTTTCTTTGATATACTTTTATATTATAATACTTTATCCTACTTGATGTTCATTCTTAATAGTTTAAAATATTTTATTTTTTATGGTTTTCACATTTTTATGAGACATTTCTATTTTGTACTTTTTTGACAATTGAAGATTTTACATTCAATGTCTTTAGAATCATAGAATTCAACTTTGTCGTACGGTTAATATATTTTGAAAAATATTTTTCTTTGATTTGGATATATTAACATAAAACACAAAATCTCCTCTCACGAACTTTATATCGCATTAATCTAGTTATATTGTGTTTCTTGAATTTATCTAATTTCAACTTGAACATATATTTGTTTAATTAGTAAAATAATAAGGTATTATTGTTCGTGTTTAAATTTTTTGTATTTCGCAATTACAGTCTTTAATTCAAATTCAGGCTGGATCAAGATAAAACAAAAGTCATTATATTTGTCTCAAGGACCCCTATTCAATTAAATATTCATTTTTTATGTTTATAAATATTTTATTTTTTAGAGTTTTGGTATATTTTATGAGATATTTGGATTGATCCTGATTTGATGATCAAGGGCACTGCAATCAATTTCATAAGTTTTTTAGATAGAACCTTTTTGAATAATTTATCTTATTTCATCAAATTTTGCCCTTTGATTTTTTTAATATTATTATGTAACTCTAATTCTCCTCTAATGTGACCTTTGTAATGTTTTAACATGGTTATATTGCTTTGCTTCAATTTATCTCACATTAGTTCTAAAATATATTGTCTTAACATTAAAAAAATTATTTATTATTTTTTGTTTCTTTATTACTTTTTTTAGTTTTTGGTTTTCCCAATTAATGCTCGATTAAGAAGGAAACAAATATCATTAATCTAGACTTGATAAGGTTTATCCAATTAAAATTTTATTTATTTTATTTCTAAACTTTTGTTTTCTTGAATTTTTTATTGTTTTAAGAAAGTTTTACAATTTTACCCTATTTAATGATGAAGGATAGTGCATATGATCTCTTCGATATCTTGAAATGCAACATTCTTATATAATTTATCTCAATTATTCAAATATTTTTGTTTGATTTTATTATAATTTTATGAAGCTTTAATTCTCCTCTATTTTGGCTCCCTACTCTTCATTTATTTATTTATATTACTATACTTTATTTTATCTCATTTTAACTTTAATGTACATTTACTTGATATTAAAATAATAATTTTTTATTGTTTTGGTGTATATAATTTGATAATTCATAGTTGTTCAAAATATGTTTGTTGGAGACAAAGCAAATATCATTGGACTGTCATGATATGCTATATCCAACTCATATTCATTTTGATATTTTTAAATTCTTTTTTTTTTGGCCTTTGATAAGTTTTGCGATACATTTATATTTGTACCTAATTTGACAATGAAGGAAGCAATCAATCTCCATGGTATTGATATGCTATAACAAATTTAATATTCATTTTATATTTTTAAATTCTTTATTTTTTGTCCTTTGCTAAGTTTTACAACACATTTATATTTTTACCTAATTTGATGATGAAGTAATCAATCTCCATAGTATCTTAGAATGAAAGTTTCACATGTAATTAATCTCATTTCTTTAAATGTTTGTCTTTTATTTTGTTATATTACTATTTAAGATCGACTCTCAGCTCGTGTAATCATTGCATCATTTTTATTTTGTTATATCTAATTACTTAGATTAATGTAATTTAAACTTTACATTTATTTATATAATATAAACATAGTAATTATATTATAATTTTTCTTCAATTACGTTTGTAATTTGTCATAATTTTGATGGTTGACTAATCAAAATGGAACAAATATTTTTTGACTGTTCTCAAAGCATGTTACCTAATTAAATATTAATTTTTAAGGAGTTCAATTGTCACATCCTCAATCATCCAACATGTACAAATTATAATGACCCATAAACCATGTGAAATTTCGTGAAAATAAACATTTATTTGGATGGGATTGGTCAAGACAAGTCCAAAGACATTTTTTTCATCTGGATTGGACGATGTTTTGCTTTAGTATGTGTTATAAATGTAAATAAGCATAAATTTTAACAAACATCGATTAGAATTTCTAAGAAATACAAATGTAAATAAGCAAAAAAAAATTAATATTAAGAAAATATATAATAAAATTAAATAAGTAAAATTGAAATAATGTAATATAAACAAATCAAAATGATTTTAAGCTCACATAAGAAAAGAATTAGATTTTAATAGTAATATAACAAAATAAATAAAAAAATTGAACAAACAAGACAAATATTATGGCAAATTAGCTTTCCAACTTATTAAGGAGATCAAGTTTGACATCCTTGATCATCAAAATTAGGTAGAATACAATTACTCACAAATCATGCCAAATCATAACAAAAAAATTTAAAATTTTTAAAATTAATATCTAAGCATACATAGCTTATAGAGATGAGTTTAATAATAATTTGTTTGCCTAAATTTGACATAATTTGGAATTATTATAAATTATCAAATTAAAAAATCATATTAAACATTAAAATATTGTTATATTATTAAGTATATATATATATTAATGTGGAAATGAGTTAAATTTAAGAAATATAATAAAACAAAAATCAATGCATTGTAAAGGTAACATAAGAGCAAATTAGGAGTTACATAACAATTAATCAAATCAAAGAAAAATTATGGAAGCATAAGGTTAGTTGAACAAAAAAGTTCCTTTCAATGATACTTAATAGATTGAGTCTAATATTTTTTAGTCATGAAATTAGGTACAAATCAAATGACTTGTTAAGCATCTAAAAAGCTTAAAAATTTTATAAAATAAAAAAATTAATATTTTACAAGATCAAACACATCTAGACAAGTGCAATAACTTTTATTAGGTGATGAGCATACCTTATGTTAGAATTACTATGAATTACTAAATTAAATGAGCATAAAAGAATAATAGAATAAATTTTTAATGTTAAGTAAAAATATATTAAAACTAAAAAGAGTTAAATTAAAGTAATATAGTTTAATAAAATCAAATGTCTTAAAGATCACCTTAGAGGCGATCTAGAAATGCATAGAAATGTAAACAAATTAGATCAAAACATTAAAGGAAATCAGATAAATTGTATGAGAAAAAATACCTATTGACATACAAAGAAGGTCAAGTGTAACATTTTCGACCATCCAATCAGTGATGGATCAAATGACTTGTAAATGATCTAGAAAGAAACCAAAGAAAATAGACAACATTTAAAATACAACAATTAATATTTATTTGAACAGAGCCCATCGAGATGAGTCTAATGAAATTTTTTTCTTGTTCAAAAATAATTTGGATTTACAATGATTTCCCAAAGTGGACAAAAACAATATCAAAATTATTAATTTCTATACGTTTTTAAGTTGTAGTAAGAAAAATTATCACAACATAATAAAGCCAAGACAAAGTAATATCAGGACTATACAGGAGTTAGAGGAGATCTAGAGTTAAATACTAACACATCTAAATTAAAAAAAAAGTTTTAAGAGATGTGATAAACTGTAATAGAAAGATACATTCAAAGATGCTAAGAAGATTAAGCATGTGAACCTTAATAATCAAATCATATACTAATAGAAATATCTCATAATGCATGGCAAAAACATATAATTTCACAACTTTAAAAATATAAAAATGAATATTTAATTAGATATAACCCATGAAGACAATAAGAATGACGATAATTACAACTCGATCAGACCATGTCTAGAAGTTTTTGTTAATTATAAAGTTAAATAACAATAAATAGTGATACAAGTATGTTTTGACATCAAATAATTATATATTTGAGCTAAAATAAGAAAAATTATAGCAATATAATGCAATCAAATCAAAGTTATGTAATTAACATATGAGAGGACATTCAGAGTAGCTTGGAAATATAATGAAATTAGGAAAAAAAATTTAAAGAAATGAGATCAACTTATGAGAAATTTTCATTCCACGAAAAAAAATTGATCAAATGTGACATATCTTAATGTTAAATGAGAAATGTAGTGAAATGTCTCATAAAATGTTCCAAAATAAAGGACAATAAAATATTTAAAAATTAAAAAAAAGATTATTTAATTGGACATAGTTTATTAAGATGAGTCCAATGATTTTTGTTTCAACCAAATTAGACATCTTTTGCAATTCTACAAGTTACTAAATTAAAAAAAACAATTAAAAGCAATTATCGTTATAATAATAAATAAATGTACATTAGAATTGAAAAAAATTGAAACAATCTAATATAACCAAATGAAAGCCATTTAAAGCTGAAGGAACGATCTTCAGAATTACGAAATACAATACCTTATAATGTTTTCTAAAACTAAAAAAATAATGTATTGGAAAGAGTTTGTGTAGATGAGCCCAATATATTTGATTTGTCTTATTCTATCCTTCATTGGCATTATTATCAATGACAAAAGTAAATAAGAGAAAATAACAAAAATTTATTACTTTAACACTAATAAAATAAATATTTAAATTAAAATGAAATAAATTCAAGCAATGCAATATGACCAAATAAATAGAATAGTTGAGGTTTGAGATACTAATACTATCAAGTGTAATATGCTCGATCACCAAAAAATGTTGGAAAACAACTAACTCATAAAAAATGCCAAAATTTTTTAAAATATAATATTAAAAAATGTAAACATTAACATTTAATTATATCAAGCATTTCTAGATGACTCCAACATTTTTAATTTGATCACGTTCTACACTCGATCGGAATAACTATAAAACACAAATTTAAATAAGCAAAATAATAATAATTTATTATTTTTATTGGAAGAAATAAATATTAACACTAAAATCAGATGAACCTAAGAAATGTTATATAAATAAACAAAAGTTACCTAAAGTTTGGATAAGAGAAGAATAAGATTTTTAGAGCAATGTGACAAAATCAAATTGAATTTCTTTAAAAACAAGATAAATAATACATGAATGTTGCATTACTAGATATTAAGGATATCCAATGTAACATGCTTGATCACCAATGCAAATATGAATCACATGTCTCATAAAGCATGACAAAAAAAATTAAAATACTTAAAAATATAAAAAAAATATTTAATTCATAGAGCTTGTCTACATAAGTCCAATGACGATTATTTTGTGACAATCACAAATCATATTGAATTATTATAACTTATCAAAATAAATAAACATAAATACAAATAAATTATTATTTCAATATTTAGCAAATATATACTAAAGTCCAAATGAGATGAACAAAGGCACTACAATATAAAAAAATCATAGAGATGTAAAAGTTATGCGGGAGGAGAATGTGTTTCACAATAAAATAAGCAAATTAAAAAAAACATGTAAAGAATTGAGGTAATATATATAAGAATGTTGCATTCAAAGATACTAATAAGATCTAGTGCAATGTCATCAATCACAAAATAAAATTCAAGTAAAACTCTCCTATGAACACTGAAAAACTATGAAAAAATTCAAATAATTATATTTAATTACATATAGATTATTTAAATAAGCCCAAAAATGTTTATTTTATCTTAATTAGACTTGCTCAAAATCAAACAAAAACTCTCCACCAAATGAATTATAAAATGGTATATTTAATTATCTAAAGATCATTTGAGATGAGTCTAACGATTTTTGTTTCACCACAATCAGATGTCATTTGGAGTTACTACAAACTATAAAAAATAAGTAAGTAAACATATATTGAAGTTTACATGAGTTAAGTTGAAGCTATATAACACAACCAAATCAAAGCAAATTAGAAGTAACACAAGAAGAGAATTACAGTTTCAAAGTAATATCACCAAATTGTATTAAACATTTTGAAGAAATGAGATAAATTACATGTGAGAATTGCAATCCATAATAGTACGGAGATAAAGATAAAATCCTTGATCAACAAATTAGGTATGAAACAAAATATCTCATAAAGTATTACAAAACCATAAAACTAAATCATTTAAAAATATTAAAAATATATGTAATTACATAGAGCTCATGGAGACTAGTCCAATGATGTCTATTTAATCTCAATTAGACTTTTTTAGAGTTTTTGTAAATTGCAAATCTAAATAAGCATAAAAAATATTAATAAATTATAATATAAATATTTGTAACAATATATTAATGATCCATTGAGATAAGTGAGAGTAATTAATATAAGCAAGTTAAATATTTGAAAAGTTCATAATGAGAACATTTATAGTTAAGAGGTAATATAACTGTATCAAAGAAAAAAAATTTGAAGTTATGTGAAAAATATAAGGGAAAGTTGCATACTAAGATACTTGGCTGATAGTAATATCATCAATTGTCAAATTAAGAATATATCAAAATTTTTTTAAAAAATGAAAAAAATTTTGAAAATAAAATATTTAAAAATAAAACAATTAATGCGCAATTGAATAGACCTCATCAAGAAAAGTTCGACAATATATTTTTCATCTCTAGTGGGCCATTTTTGGATTTGCTACAAATTAAAAAATTAAATGAGCAAAAATAAAATTTTATTTTTTGATAATTTTTAAAAAAAATTAAATTTTAAATTAGAAAAATTAAAGTAATATAATGTAAACAAATAAAAGAAAACTAATGCTTAAATAAATTTATATTTAGGGTAACATAATAGCCTAACAAAATTAAAGTAAAAAAGGTGAAAAAATTAGGTAAATATTACGTAGAAGATTTATTCAAAGATACCAATTATTTAAGTGTAACATCCTTAATTGCCTCATCAGGTATTATTCAAAGCGTCCCAATAAGCATTCCAATGATATTTTTTTCAGCTTAATAAGACATTGTTTGGAATTGCTAAATATTTGAAACTTAATAATAATAATAATAAAATATTATTATTTTTATTTTATGTGATTGTACACTAAAGTTTAATGATATAAACTACTACAATGTAATACTACCAAATAAAAGAAATGCAAAGGTCACATCAGATGAGATTTAGGGTTAATTAGTAATACAGCCCAGTCAAGCAAAAAATTGAAGTAAATGACATAAGTTTTTTGGAATAGTTTAATTCCAAGATACTATAGATACTCGATAGTCTAACCAGTTACAAACTAAAATATCCTCTGAAGCTTGCGAAGCAACTCCAAAAAAATTTATAATATAAAAATGTTGACTAATTAGATAACATTCATTAAGTTGAATCTAAGGACACTTTTTTAAACTCTATTTGGCCTAGTTTAGAGTTGTTGAGAATTATAACAATAAAATATCATTAATAATGATAATTTTTAAAATATACTAAATATATAAAAAAGCTCAAATTAGATAATTTGAAGAATTTTAATATAATGAAATTGAAGCGATGTAAGAGTCCAATAAGATGAGAAAACTTATATAGTAATTTAATGAAATCAATGAAAAAAATTAAAAAAATTAGATAAAGGATTCACAAAATTTGCATTTCAAGATAATGAAGTTGATTGAGTATAACATCCTCAATCACAAAATTTACTACGAATTAAAATGTCTACTTAAGGGGAAAAAATTATAAAAAAATTTTAAAAATATAAAAATAAAGATTTATTTTGATAAGGTTCAATTAGAATGAACCTCTATTTTGTAATTACTATGAATTATTAAGTTAATCAAGATAAATTAATGTAACATAATTTAACCAAAACAAAGTGATGCATTGGTCATAATAAAGAGATTTAAAGTTAAAAATTAATATGATCATATAGTAACAAAAAAAAGTTTTAGAATTGCATAAATTTTATAAAAAAAAGTGGTATTCCAAGTTATTAGGGTCTTTTAGTGTAAAAGTTTCAGTAAACAATGTTGTCCAAATAAAAAGATCTCATAAAATGCATAAGAACTAGTGAAAATTAAATATTTAAAATAATAAAAGAATAAAATTTTAGTTACACAATGTTATTTGAAACAAACCAAATAATGTTTGCCTAGTATAAAACAAATAACAACTAGAATTAAGTGGAAGAAATATTATATGAAAAACTTAGAGTAATGGAAAGGTCACATGATAGAAGATTTATTGATAAATAATAGCATAACTAAATAAAAGTAAAATAGTTGAAGAAATCATATAAATTATATGAGAAAGTTGAGTTCTAAGAAAAAAAGTAGATCAAGTCTAACTTAATCATAAAATTAAGCATGAATAAAAATATATTATAAAGCATTCTAAAATTCTAGGGGTTAAATAATTTAAAAATACAAAGAAGAATATCTAATTAGATAAAACTCATAAAGATGAGTCAATGACATTTTTGTCATCTAAAATAGAGGTTGTTTGAAATTACTATGAATTTTGAAAAAATAAACAATAAATAATAATTAATTATTTTATTAATTTAAGATAAATATATTTTGAGTCTAAAAAGAGATAAATTGAATAAATATTATATAACCAAATCAATGTGTTATAATGGTCTGACGAGATGAGAATTAGAGTTGTTTATTACTATATCCTAATTCGAGTGAAAAATTAGAAAAATGAAATAATTTATGTCGAAATGTTTTATCCAAAGAATAAAGGGAATCAACGATAACCTCATTGGTTATCAAATTAGGTATAAATAAAAATATCTATTAAATCTTTTAGAATGTTATAAAAAATATTTGAAAACAGAAAAAATGAAGAATAATTAGATGGAGATCATGAAGATTATTCTATTGAAATTCGTTTCTTATCAATTGGACATCATTTGCATTTGATGTTGATTACCAATGTAAATAACTATAAATGATAATAAATTTATTTTTAATTATTAAATTAATTTATATTGAACCTAAAATTAGAAAAAATGAACCATTTTGAATAGTAAAATCAAAGCGGTGTCAAGGTCAATCAAGAGGAGACCTAAAGTTACATAGTAACATAACCGAATCAAAAAAATGTGAAGAAATTAGATAAATTGTGTGGAAATGTTGTGTACCAAGATAACAAAGAGATTTAGTGTATCATCCTATTTCAACACTACATATGAATTGAAATACCTTATAAGGCAAAATAACTCTACAAAAAAATAAAATATTTAAAAATATGAAAATAAATATTTTATCTGATAAAACTCATTGACATTAGTTTAACAAGACTGTTTCATTTTGAACAGACCACTTTTAGTATCGTTGTTAATTAATGAGACAAATAAGAATAAATATTAAGAAACTATTATTTTAATAAAAATTTAATATTTGTTCAAGCAAAAAATTAAATAAATTTAACATACTAATACAGGCAAATAAAGATGATGTAAAAGTCATAAGAGAGGATATTTAGGGTTAAATAGAAATACATGCCAATGAAAGCAAAAACATTTGAAGATGTGAGACAATTGCATGGGAAAGTTACATTATAAGAATCTATTGAGATTAAGAGTAACTTTATGATTCATTAAATCTTGTTAAAATCAAAATCTCTCAAAAATCAATATGAATTACTAAAATAATTTTTGAAAAAAATTAAAACAATGGTTCATTCATCTCAATCGAACCATATTTGTAAACACTAAGAATTATCAATGTAAATTAGCATGAATAATAAAAATTTATTAATTTAGTAATATGAAAATAAATACTAAAGATGAAATGTGATAACTTAAAACAACATAGTATATTGAAAAATAAGATGTAATGGCCACAAGTGAAGTGAATTAGAGTTCCATTGTAAAAGGATTGTCTTTAACGTCATCGATTATCAAATCAAGAATGAATAAAAATGTCCCTTAAAGTTTGCTAAAACTCTAAGAAGTAAGAAAAACTCACAATATAAAAAAATTATTTAATTTAATTAAGCTCATCAAAATGAGTTCATCGACATTTCTCCCATTAAATAAGATCTCATTTTGGGTTAATGTTAATTACAAAATGAAATAACTTAAATTATGATAAATTTATTTTTTAAATATTATGTAAACATTTATTAAAACTAAAATAACATAAATTGGAACAATGCTATATAATTTTTTTAATGTGTTTTAAAGGTCACATAAGAAAACATTTAGAGATTTATATATTAATATAAGAAAATCAAAGCCAAACTATTGAATAATTAAGATAAATTGTATAACAAAGATACATTGAATGACATTGACGATAAATGTAACATATTTCAAACAATAAATTAGGTAAAAATAATAAATTATATTACAAATTACTATTAAAAATTACAAAAAGAATTTAAAATATTTAAGAACATATAAAAAGAATTATTAATAAGATAGAGTTCATAGAGACAAGTCCAATGTTGTTTGTTTCTTATCAATTGAATGTAATATAACTAAATCAAAGAGAGAAATTTTAACTAAGTTGTCTCAAAAATTGACAATCCAAGGTACTAAAGAGATTAGGTAAAATGTCCTAAATTAATGGATTACGTTTGAATTCGATAATCTCTTCTATCTTGATATTTCAATAAAAAAATTATAATTAAGTATATAAAAAAAGAAAATTCAATTGGATAAAAAATTTTGATGATGTTTATTTCATCTCCATTAAAACTTATTTGGAATTTCTACCAATTAGAAAACTAAAAAATAATAAATAAATGTAATTTACTATATTAATATTAAGTTGATGTATATTAAAGACAATTAAGCAAAATTGAACTAAGTAATATAATTAACTAAAGCAAAAACGATTGGACACATAAGACTAGATTTATATTTAAATAGTAAAAAAAGCAAATTAAAGAAAATAATTTGAAGAAATGAGACAAATTGTATGTGAATGTTTTTTCCAGTATTTTTAAGAGATTTTATGCAAAATCCATGATCTTCAAAAAGGTACAAAACAAAATCTCATGTAAAGGATATCAAAAACTAACCAAAAATATTTGAAAGAAATAATTAATTTTATGTAGTTTATTGAGGCGGGTCAAATAAAGCTTGTTTCCTTTCAATCAAACAACTTACTTTAGTAAATAGACTTAAACAAAAAAATATTACTATTTAAACATAATCTAAATATATTATAGTCCAAAAAATATGTTTACTTTAACCAAGGTACTATCATGAAATAAAAGAGATTTAAAGGTCACTTAAAGGTATAGTTATAGTTTGTTTATAAAATATGTGAAACAAATATTAGAAAAAATAAAAAATTAAAATTCTATTAGAAAGTGCTCATAGGTGCGAGTCCAATGATTTTAGTTTCATCTTGATGATGCCTTGTTATGTATCAGTACAAAAAATATAAAAATTAAAAGCAAGTAATAAATTTTTTTTTTCTAATAATAAGTAAATATATATTAAAGTTGAAATAAGATAAATTGACACGATATAACATAACCAATTCAAAGTGATGTCAATGTCACATGAGAGAATAATGAGACAATCATACAAATATAACAAAATTAAGCCAAAAACTTGAAACTATTTATTTGATTGTATAGCAATGTTGTAATGTAAATACTAAGCAGATCAACTATATTGTATTTAATAATCAAACCAGATTAGAATAGAAATGTGTCATAAGGCATTCTAATATTCTATTGAAATAAAATATTTAAATTATAAACATCAATATATAGTTAAATTTCCCTCGTGAAGATAAGAGCATATGTGCCTGTGTGGTCATAATTGCACTTCATTTGGCACTACTTCAAATTAATAAATTAAAAAGCATAAATTTAAATTAATTACTAATTTTAAATTAAATAAATATATATTAAGTCTACAATGACATAAATTAATCCAAATGTAATTTAACAAAAAAGAATTGTAAAAGTTAAAAGGGAAGAAATTAAAAGTTACATAGTAATTCATTAAATCAAAGTGAATAATTTGGAAGAATAAGGTCAATTATATAAGAAACTTGCATACCAAGATTTTATGTAGATCAAGTGCAACATCACAGGTCATCAAATTAGGTATAAATTGATTGACTTTTAAAAAATGTAAAAATCCCCAAAAAATTTTAAGGTTATAAAAAATATTTTATTAGATGGATCACATTGAGTAGAATACAATAACCTTTGTTTTGCCTCAAACAAACGTTTTTGGATTTACTAAAATTTAACAAAGCAAGTAAGCACAAATAATGTTAAATTATTATTTTTATAATAAGAAACTTTATTATAACTTTCAAATGAGATAAATTGGAATGACATAACAAAACAAAATTATTGTGATCTAATTCTAACACTTGAGGAGGAGAATTGAAGTTTCATAATAATATAACTAAAACAAAGATAAACTTTTAAGAAAATGAGATTAATTATATAGATATTTGTATACTAATGTACTAATGAAATGGTGTGTGACATCCTTAACCATTAAATTATGTATAATAATTTGATATTTCTTTTTAAACATGTAAAAAGTACAAAATAAAATAATTATGAATACAAAAAAAAATATTTAATTAGATATAGGTCATTATGACAAGTCTAATAACGTATGTTTCATCTTAAGAATATGTCTTTCGGAATTACTACAAAGTAATAAAATAAATAAGCATAAAAAATATTTTTTTAGAATAACATAAATATATATTAAAGTTAAATAAGATAATTGTATCATACAATAAAACCAACTAAAACACATAAAATCGAATGAGAGGAGATTTATAGTTACATAGTAATAATACTAAATCAAAGAAAAACTTCAAAGAAATGAGATAAGTTGTAAAAGAAAGAACTATTCAAAGGTTCTAAGAAGATAAAATGCAATATCCTCAATAATAAAGTTAGGTATTAATAAAAATATCCATTAAATCATGCTAAATTGATAGAAAATAATATATATTTAAAATTATATAATAAAGAAATATTTAATTAGATAGGTAATCAATATGAGTTAAACGAGGTTTATTTCATCTCAATGGAAACTCAATTGGAGTAACTCCAAGATAACAATTTAAATAAGCCCAAATGGTAATAAATCATTTTTAACACTAAGTAAATATATATTAAAATGAAAATACAATGTATTAAAATAATGTCACATTATAAAATCAAAACTAAGTAAAAGTCAACCAGAATAAAGTAATATTGTCATAATAATATAACCAAATTAGAGTAAAAAACTAGTACGAATGGGATAAATTGTACAAAAAAACGTTACGTTTTAAGGAATTTTTGTAATTCAGTGTAATATCCTTAATCATCAAATCAAGTGTAAATATAAATGTGTCTTAAAGCATCCCAAAACCATAGTCAAATAGAATATTTTTAAATATGTAAAAATATTTAATTTGACAAAGCTCATTGAGATGAGCTCAATGACATTTTATTCATCCTAAGTGGATGTCATTTTAAATTACATTGAATTAAGAAATTAAATAAGCATAAATGACAAATAAATTGTTATTTTAGCAATAAGTAAATATATGTTAAAAATGAAATGAGAGAAAATGTGACAAAGTAATATAACAAAATAAAAGCCACATAAAATAACTTGATATGATTGTTAGAATTACAAAGCAATATAAAAAAAGAAAAAGAAAAATGTGAAGAAATAAGATAGCCTTTATGTTTAACTACCATTCAAAGATACTATCAAGATTACATATAACAACCTCAATCAACAAAATCTAATAAAAATTGAAATCACAAGTAAAATAAGCTGTAATACTAGAGCAAAATATGTTTAAAAATTTGATAAGAAAATATTTAATTAGTTAGAGATAATTATCACTAGTCCAACAACGTTTATTTATTATCAATTCTTCCTCATTCGGAAAAATTATCAAGAAATGAGATAGATTAACATTCTATTATTCTATGGAAGTCACTTACAAAACTTTCACTATCAATCATGTAGGAATAAAAGTATCTTGCAAACCACATGAAACATTTATGAAAATATAATATTTAAAAGTATTAAAATAAATTTTAATTTGATAGAGTTATTTAATGGAGAAAATATTATTTATTTCATCTTTGTTAATACTCATTTGGATTTATTACGGATTGCAAAAAATATATGTCTACATAGATAAATTATGATTTTCAAATTAAGTAATTAGGTTTAAGGATGAGATGAGATAAATTGAAGTAGCATAATAAAACCAAATCAAAGCAAACATGAGGACACACAAGAGAGTTAGTGTTTCCTAGTAATTAAACAAAATAAAAAAAAGTCTAACAAAGGAGTAAATTGTAAGGAAAAGTTTGATAAAATGATACTATTGACATCAAGTGCAACATCTTTAATTATTAATTAAGGTATGTAAAAAATGTCCTATAAAGAATGCATAAAAATAATGAAAATGAAACAATTAAAAATATAAATATAAACATTGAATTGAATGGAAACCCTTGAGTCGACTCCAACGTCATTTATTTTGCCTCCATCTAACCTTGTTTGGCTCAATTTTATTAACAATGAAAATAAGCCTAAGTAATAATAAATTATTATTTTGTTATTAAATTAATATATATAAAAGCTAAAATGATATATTTTACAATAACATAGTATAGATCTAAAACAAAATAAGGTAAAGATCATATGAGAGGAGAATTAGAGTTAATAAAAATACAACAAAATGAGAGGAAAATATTTCAAAATATAAAATAAAATTTACATGATATTTGCATTTTAAGATTCTAAGAAGATTGAATATAACAACTTTGATCACAAAATTAAACATCAATAGAAGTCACGCATAAAAAGTTTTGAAACTATAAAACATATATTTAAAATAAAAATATAATAATTCAAAATGATGTTTGTTTGATTTGCAATAGATCACCTTTATAACATCTAGAAATTACCAATGGAAATAAATAAAAATCATAGAATTAAGATTTTGTTATTATATAAATATGATCTAAAGTTAAAATAAGCTAAATTGAAGTCATATATTACACCAAAGTAAATGCAATCTAAAGGACAAAATGAGAATTAATGCCTCATAGTTACATAGTAGAATCAAAGTATACAGTTTAAAATGACATAAATTGAATAAGAGAGATACATTTTGAGATACTAAGGAGATGGAGTGCAAGACCAGTGATCATCGAATTTCGGACGAATGAAAATTTCTCCTAAGTCAAATAGAACAATAAAAATAAAATATTTAAAAATATAAAAAATAAATAATTATTTTGATTGAGATTATTTAGATGAGTCAAATTATGTTTATTTCTTCTTTGTCAAACATCAATAGGTTTAAAATGAAATACCAAGTCAGATAAGCTTAAATAACAATAAATTAATAATTTTGTATTATGTGGGCATTTAATAAATTTGAAATAAGTTAAACTAAATAAAACAAGATGATGTAATGTTCTCTTGAGAGGAGTGTGAGAGTTACATAGTAATATAACTAAATCAAGGGAAAAAGTTTGAAAGAAATGAGATAAACTTTAAGGAAAACTTGTGTTCCAAGACACTAGGAAGATCAAGTGCAACATTTTCGATCATCACATTAGGTATCAATAAAAATGTCTCTGAAAGAGCGTTAAAATTTTAAAAATTAAAATATTTAGAAATATTGAAATAAATTTTGAATTAGATTGACCTCAAAGGGATGAATCTAATGATATTTTTTCTCAAGGTTAGACGTCATCTGAATTTATTGAGAATTACCTAATTAAATAAGGATATATAATAATAAATTATTATCATAATATTAAGTGAATATGTATTATTTTTTAAATTAGATAAATTGAAACAATATAAATTAACCAAATCAAGGAGATTTAAAGGTCGCATAAGAGAAAATGTAAGACTAAATAGAGAATAAGAAAGAAGAAAAAATGAAGTGATATGTTTAACTAAATTTTTACAATATAATGGTAACACAAAAGTAGAATTAAAGTTTAATAATAATATTCCAAGATCAATATTAAAGAATTTAAAGATGTAAGATAAATTATGCAAGAAATTTACATTATACGACACTATGGAGAGGGAGTATGACATCCTTAATCATCAAACCTTGAATGATTTCAAATATCTTATAAATTGTGCCAACAAAATTAAAAGATATATTATTTTTAAATTTAAAAAAATAATTTAAAAATAAATATTCAATTACTTAGACGTTGTTGAGAAGACCCAAATCATATTTTTTTATTTTGATCAAACATCCTTTGGAATTATTATGAACTACCAAAGCAAATCATCATAATTAGAAAATTTTATTATCTTAATTAAAATAAATAAAAATTAAAGCTAAAAAAATAAATTGAAGCTACGTAATGCAATTTAATCAAATTCATGTAAAGGTCAAAGTAGAAGAGATTTATAGATAAATGGTTGTACAATAAAATAAAAGAAGAAAAAAGTTAAAAAAAAGTGATAGATTGCAAGAAAAAGACGTAGCCCATGATAGTAAGAAGGTCGAGTATAACATCATTGATCACTAATTTGAGTATTAACCAAAATACTTATTAAAGAATGCTAAATTAAAAAAAGGGAAAGTATTTTAAACAATCAAAAATATTTAAATATATAAGCTTATATGATAATATGCCATTATTAATTAGTAATGTAAATAATTTATTTGATCTCAATTAGTCCTCATTTTCAGTTATTATGAATTTGCAAAGTAAACAAGCATAAAAAATAATAAGTCTTTTAATATTAAGAAAATATATATTAAAGTTGAAATTAGTTGAATTCAAATAATAGAATATGATTAAATCAAAATAAAGAAAAAGTCATATAAGGAACAAAATAGAGTTTTGTACTATTATAACAAAATAAGAGAAAAAAATTAAAACAATTGAGAGAAATTATATGGGTTGCTTACATATACCAATACTAAGGAAATTGATTATAACATTATAGATTGACAAATTAGCTGTGCATTAAAATGTCTAATAAAATAAGCCAAGATATAGTAAAAAAATATTATTAAGTGCAAAAATGAATATTTAATTTGATAGTGCTCATCAAGATGAGTCCAACAATATTTGTCTAATCAAAATTGGGAATCATTTATAATTTCTACAAATTATAATATTAAATATGATTAAATATTGATGAAATATTTTGCTAATAATGAGTAATTATACGCAAAAGATGAAACGAGAAACCATGAAGCAAACTGATATGACTATATCAATTCAATGTGAAGGTCATATGGGAGGTGATTTAAAGTTACATAGTAATTTACTAAATGAAAATGAAAACTTTGAAAAGTGCACATACTTTGGATAAGAAAGCTACATTCTAAGATAATACGGAGAATGACTATCATATTCTCAATAGCTAAAATAAGCGAAAACTAAAATCCCCTATAAGGATAGCTAAGACTTTAGAAAAAAATAATTAAAAATATAAATATGAATATTTAATTCCATAGAGCACATCGAGACTAGTCTAATGATATTTTTTGTGTCAAACAAAGCTTGTTTCGAATTACAAAAATTACAATATTAAACAAAGTAATAATATTAATTATTATTTTAAGTTAAAGTAAATATAAATTAAACTTCAAAATAATAAAAAATTAAAGTACTCTAACATTTAATAATTAATGTGACATAAAGGTCATGTGAGTTATGATTTAGAATGGCATAATAACATATGCAAATTAAATTTAAAACTTTCAAAAAATAAATTTTGTGAGAAAGTTGTATTCAAAGGTATTATAGAGATCAAGCCTAAAACCTTGACAATATAATTTTATTTGTATTCAAATAACTCACAAAATGTGTGAAATATATAAGAAAATATAATACTTAAAAATGTTAAAAATAAATAATTAATTTTACAATGCTCATTGACTCAAATCCACTAACATTTGTCTTATGTGAAGTCAGATCATTCAAAATCCCCATAAATTGCAAAAGTAAATAAATGTAAGAAATTATAAATTATTTTTATAATATTGAGAATATAAATCTATATACAATATGAATTAAGACAAATTGAAGTTCTTAAATATGAGCCAACCAAAGAATGTTCTATAACTAATTCAAAATTAGAAGTTTGAATAAATGAGAAAGATTACATGATCAACTTGTAATCCCACATAATAAAGAAATTGCTTGTGGCATCAACGATTAATTAATCTAGTGTGAACAAAACAATCTCACGAAAAAGGGAAAAAAACTAAAAAAATAAAATATTTTAAATTAAAAAAATTTATATTTATTTCGATATACCTTGTCATGATTAGTCCAACCACTATTTCATCTCAATTCAACCTTATTTACAATTACTATGAATTACCAAGACAAATAAGAATAGAAATAATAAATTATTATTTCAATATAAGGTCAATTACATTAAAATTTAAATGAGAAAAATTTAAACACTATAATATAACAAAAGCAAATTGATGAGTCAACAAACGAGAGAGAATTAAAGTTTCTTTGTAGTACAACCAAATAAAAAATAGATGAAAAGAAATAAATTTTATAAGAAAGTTATATTTTGAGATACTAAAATGATCATGGGTCTTGATCATTACATGAGGTGCGAATTGAAAATTCTCATAATATATGTAAAAAAACTAAGAAAAAGTTTTAAAAAAAATAAAAATAACTATTTAATTATATGGAGCCCATCAATCAAGCACAATTAGGACTTACTAGAAATTTCAGTAAAACCACTAAAAAGTAAATATTTGAAGCTATATAAAATAAATATTTAATGAAAAGAAGCTTGTCAAAATGTGTCTAACAACATTTTTTTCATCTAAATTAGACGTTCTTGGATTTATTATGAAATTATAAAATAAAAAGGCACAAAAAAATAAATTTTTATTTTAATATTAGTTAAAAGTGGTGTTGAAATAAGATAAATTAAGGAAATCTAACACAACCATATGAAATCGATGTAAAGGTTACAAGATAAGAGAATTAGGTGTTTAAGTTATTTAAGAAAATATAAGCTAAATATTTGATGAATTGAGATAAGTTTTGTGAGCAAAGCTTAATTCAAGGTTAATAAGTTGATTGAGCATGCCATCTTTATTCACCAGATCAGGTATAAAAACAAATTATTTCATAAGCCCAAAAAAACCCTATAGAAATTTAAATATTAAACAAAAAATAAATAAATATTTAATTCAATGGAGCACATCAAGTCAATTAAAGCAATGCTTCATTTCAATTAGAGCTAATTTAGAATTATTATAAATTAAGTAAATTACAGTAATATTAAACTATTTTGTTTAATTCTAGGTAAGATATCGAGTTGAAATGAGATAAATGAAAGTAATATAACATAACCAACTCAAAGTGATGCAGTGGTCATAAGAGATATGAGTTGGCATTATATAGTGATATGATACAATCAAAGCAAACAATTTGAAAACTGTTAGATAAATTATACTAAAAAGTTTTTCTTTTGAGCTATAAACAAAACGCATCCTACATCCATGATCGTCAAGTCATATACGAATGAAAATGTCACATAAATCACAACAAAAGCTTTAAAACGAAATGGTAGATAATATAAAAATGAATTACTATTAATTGATAAAGAAATAAGCATAAATAATAGAAAATTAATATTTTAATATTAAGTAAATTAATATTAAAACTAAAATGAGATAAATTTAAGAAATGTAATATAACCTAATCAAACTTTTGTGAGGGTGACATAATAAATAACTTAGAGTTTCGTAATGATGTATCCAAATCTAAGCAAAAACTTAGAAGAAATAAAACACATTTTGTTTGAAAGTTGTACTCCAAGGTGCTATGGAGAACGACTAGAATATACTTGATTGTAAAATTAGTTACAAATAAAAATTTGTCATAAAACATGTAAAACTCATAGAAAAAATGAATTTAGAAATGCAACAACAAATATTTAATTACATAGATCTGATACAAATGGTTTCAACTATGTCTATTTTGTCTAAATTATGGGTCGTTATGAAATAGTAAGAATTACTGTTTTAAATAAGCATAAAAAATAAAAAATAATAATTTAATAATTATTATGTAACTGTGTGTCAAAGCAAAAATATGATAAATTGAAACAATACAATATAACATAATCATGGTGAAATATGACATGATCAAAGCAAAGAAATATAACGTGATCAAAGCAAAGAAATTGAAGAAATGAGTTAACTTTTGTGAAAATTTTTCATTCAAAGATACTAAGGACATTTATTCTAACATCCTTATTTGCTAAATGATGTATGAATTAAAAGTTCTCATAAAGTGTGCTAAAATTCTAAAAACATATTTAAAAAATATAAAAGTTAACATTTAATTAGATAAAGCTTATTGAGTCATGTCTATTGATGTTGGTTTCACCTCTTTTTTAATAAGCTAGCATTTACTTTGAATTACAAAAATAAATTACAATAAATAGTAACAAATGTCTATTTTTAATACTAGGTGAATATTTTTTAATGTTAAAATAAGTTAAAATAAAGTGATATAATGTTACTAAATCATAGACAAACAAAGGTCATACGAGAAAAAATTTGTAGCTACAAAACAAATAAGAAAATTATAAGCAAAAAGTTTTATGAAATAAGATAATTTATATAAAAAAGCTATATTCCATTATACAAGGCACATTGACTTTAACACTCTTGATTGTAACATAAGGTACAAATTGAATGCCACTTAAAGTATTCAAAAAATTTTGAAACAAATATTTAGCTAAATAAAAATGCATATTTAATTATATAGAGTTCATTGAGACTTCTTCCACTAAGTTTAATTAGTGTTAATTATGCCTTGTATGTAATTTTATTTAATTAGAAAAGTACATAAGAATAAATAATGTTACATTATTATTTTAATCTGTTTAAATTTACATTAAATTTGAATTGAAATAAATTGAAGTAAAGTAATATACAAAATAAATGCTACTTAAAGGTCACATCAAAAGAGCTTTTGAATATCTTAGTAACATAATCTAATTAAAGAAAAAAAATTAAAAAAATAAGAGAAACTCCATAAGAATGTTGAATTCAAAGATATTAAGCAGATTAAGTGTAACACGCTCGATTTTGAAATTAGTAAAAAAATAAAACATTTCTTGCAAAACATGAAAAACATAAAAAAGAAAATATTTTAGAATATAAAAAATAAAATTTAATTGGATAGAAGTTGTAGAGATATGTCTAACAACTTTTGTTTTGTCTCCTTCAAACCTTATGTTTAGTTATAATGAATCAACAATATAAATAAATAGAAAATAATAATAAATTATTCTTTTTACGATGCAAAGCTTTATAAAATCTAATTTGAGAGAAATTTTTATAATGTGATATCATCAAATTAACGTGTCTTAAAGGTCACACGAGAGAAGATTAATGTTTACATGTTAACGTAGCCTAGTAAAAGACAAAATTTGTAAAAATGAGGCAAATGATATGTGAAAGTTGCAATCCATGATATAAAATAGTTTCAGTGTAATATCCTTATTTTACAAATTTTGTGAGAATCAAATATCTCATATCGTGCACAGACTTAGTCGGGATTAATCCAACGACTATTGAATCACAACCATTAGTCCTCGATTTGAAATATAGACCTACAATGAGTTAATTTAAAATCATTTAATATAACCAAATGAAAATGACAGAAAGGTCGCACAAGAAGAGCATAAGGTTTTTTGGTAATACTACAAATTTTAAACTAAATATTTTTAAGAAAATTTGATAAATTATTTGGAAATTTGTATTCCAAGGTACTAAGCAGATTTAATAAAAAATTCTCAATCTTAAAAATACGTATAAATTGAATTATTTTAAAATGGTGGCAAAATAAAAAAAGAAAAATATTTAAAACATAAATAAATATTTAATTTGATAGAGTATATTAAGACATTTCCATTGATTTTTATCACCTCAATCATGCCTCATTAGTAATTACTACAATTTAGCCAACGTAAATAAGTATAAGTAATAATTTTACTTTAAAATTTTGAAATATATAATAAATCTAAAATGAGATAAATTGAGCCAATCAAATGTTAGAAAATAATAAAACATAAATATCTCATAAGCAAAGAATTACAATTTCATAGTAATACAACCCAATTTAAAAAATTGTTGAAAAAATTAAATAAACTAAATATTGAAAACTCTATGCCATGGAACAAAGGAGATTCAGTACAACATCATCAATCATCAAATGAGGTACAAATAAAAAAACCTTATAAAACATGTAAAAAAAGCTAAAAGATAATGTTTTTGGATATAAAAATAAATGTTTAACTAGATAAAGCTAATCGAGACCTGTTAAGTAATGTTTTTTTATCATGATTTGACCTTCTTTGGAGTTTCACAAATTACAAAAATTATACAAAAAAATTAATTATTATTTTTTAAAATATAAAGTATATATCTATATTTTTGGTTAAATAAGAAAATTTGAAGCAATGTATTATAACAAAATTAAGGTGATATAAAGGTTACATGAAAAAATAATTAGGGTTTCATAGTCATACAACATAATGGAAGCAAAATTTAATGAAGTTAGATACATTGTATAAGAAATTTGTATTCCAAAGGAATGAGATGTTTTAACATGATAGTCTGAATCGTCAAGTCAATAATGAATCAAAATATCTAATAAAATGAGCAAAGCTTTTCGAAATAAAATATTTTTAAAAAATTACTTAATTTGATAAAGTTTATTAAGAGTAGTTCAAAGATTGTGAGGTGATTGAGTGTAACTGTCTTGATTATCAAAATAAAGACAAATCATAGAATTTCATAAAATAGGAAAAAAAGTTAAAAAATAAAATGTTATAGAATACAAAATTTAATATTAATTATGTAGTTCTCTTCAAGATAAGTCCAAAGATATTTATTTCATCTTAGAGAAATAAAGTCCCAAATAACTTCAAATTATAAAATTAAATAAGCTTATTTAATACTAAATTACTTCTTCAATATTTTGTAAATATACATTAAAGTTGAAGTCAAGTTAATTCAAAAATGTATTGAAAAAAATCAAAGTAATATTATGGCCACATGAGAAGAGAAGTTGAGTTCCACAGTAATATAACCAACTCAAACAAAAAAAATTTTAAAAATGAGAAACATTTTTAGGAATGCAAAATTTCAAGATACTAAAGTTATCGAATGTAACATTCTTGACATCAAATGAGGTATGAATTGCAAATCTTGAAAAACTTGTGAAACTCCTTAAAATAGTACTTTAAAATATAAAAATATTAACTTGATTTAAGAGAGCTAACTAAAAAAGACTCAAACAACATTTGTTTTGTCTTCATTGAACCTCATTTGGAATTTTGACAAATTATGAAATTAAATAAACATAAAGTATACAACATTATTTTTATAATAAAAATAAATATGTAATAAAGTTGAATTGAGTTCACTTTAAACAAAGTAAAATAACCAATCAAAGTGATATAAATACTAATTATAGACGATTTAAGTGATGTAATATAATCAAATTTAAGTGATGTCAAGGTATATGTGAGGAAATTTGGAGTTACAAAGTAATACAAGCAAATCAAAGTGAAAAATTTGAAAAAGTTGATAAATTTATGGGAGAGTTGCATTCCAAACTACTAAAGGGATTTAATGTAATATTACTGATCAACAAATAAAATATTAATCCAAATGACTAGTTAGGATTAGAAAATCCTAAATAGAATACTTCAAAATATAAAAAAAAAATTTTGTGATAAAGCTTATTGAGATGTGACCAACGACATTTATTTGACCTCGATAAATCTTTGATTAAAATTATTTCAAATTACTAAATTAAACAAGCATAACTAATCTTAAAGTATTGTTTTAATATTAATTAAATATTTTTTAAGACTAAAATAAAACAAATTCAAATAATTTTTATGAGCAATTCAAAGCAATATAAATGTCACACAATAGGAGATCATGGGTTACATAGTTTTATAACAATTCTTCAATTTATCTTTTCTAAGCTTTAATATATATTTACAAAATATTAAAATAATAATCTTTATTTATTAATTCTTGTTTAATTTTTCAATTTGAAGTAATTCTAAATGTGTTGAAACAAGCAACATTGAACTCATTCTAATGAGCCCTATCCATTTAAATTTTCATTTCTAAATACTTAAATATTTTATTTTATAGGATTTTTGTGTGCTAGATGGGACATTTTGATTCCTATTTGACCACATGATCAAGAATGTTACACTAAATCATTATGATAACTTGAAATGCTTCTTTCTTGTGCACTGTTTCTTATTTCATGAAAAATTTTGCTTTGATTTGGACATATTACTACATAACTCCATATCTCTTCTCATGCAACCTTTTCTATTCTTTAACCTAGATCAATTACATTAACTTAAATTATTATCATTTCCTTTCGTATACTTTAGTAATCGTAATAATTTCAAATGAGGTATTATTAAGAAGCAACAAATGTTGTTGAACTCATGACAATGAGCTTCAATAAGGTAAATATTGATTTCTACATTTTTAAAAATTTCTTATAGTTTTAGTATATATTTTTAGACACTTTTATTGTTAATAGATTTGATGATCAATGATATTGCACTCTATTATCCTATATAACTAGGAATGCAACTTTCATGTACAACTTATCTTGTTCCTTCAAAATTTTTAATTTGATTTGGTTATATTACTACGAAACAGTAATTCCCTTTTTGTGCTACATTAACAAATATTTTAATTTATTATGTTATAATTCTCCAATTAATCATTTTATTTTTTATATGAACATTTAAATTTTGTAAAATAATTAATTTATTATTATTCATCCTTATTTAATTTTGTAATTCTCATTAACACAAATGTGGTACGATCAAGTTGAAAACAAGGTTATTGGACTAGTTCGAATGAGCTTTCTCCATTAAATATTAAATTTATAGTTTTAAATATTTTAATATTTAAGGATTTGGCATATTTTATAAGATATTTGAATTCATATCTAATTTGATAATTGAGAACATTAAAGTCAACATCTATAGTATCTTTTAATGTAACTTTTGCATAATTCTATTTTCTACCATTTTTTCTCACTGAATAAGATATACTTTTTGGTAACTCTAAATCTCCTCTCATGTGACATTTGCATCGCCTTGATTTTGCTATATTAAAATCCTTTAGAATATTTAATTTCATCTTTAACATAAATTTACTTAACATTAAAATAAATATTTGTTTGTGTTTATTTAATTTTTTAATTCATAGTAGTTTTAAAATCAATTTGATTGAAATGAAACAAATGGTCATTGGACTCATCTCATTGAGTTAAATCTAATCTAATATTCATTTTCATATTATTTTTCAATAGTTTATTTTCTTTGGTTTACAAGTGCGTTATGAGAAATTTTTATTTATACCTGATTTCACATTCTTGAAAGTTACACTTTGTCTGCATAGCATATGTAGAATGGAACTTTCCAGATCAATTTATCTCATTTTTTAAAATTTTTATCTTTCATTTGCTCATAAAACTAACAACACTAAATCGCTCATCATTTGGCCCTCTGTCATCAAGTAAGGTACAAAACAAAGTATCTCATAAATCATTGAAAAATTCTTAATGCTAAAATATTTATAAAAAATAAATATTTTATTATATAAACCACATGCATATGATTCCAATGTTATTTGTACTATCACCATTTGATGTCATTTGGAATTTGCATTAATTACAAAATAAATTAACAAAAATAATATTAAATTATTACGTTAACACTAATTCAATATATATATATATATATATATATATATATATATATATATATATATATATATATATATATATATATATATATATATATATATATATATATATATATATATATATATATATATATATATATATATATTAAAGCTAAAATTAGATAAATTGAAGAAGGTTAATAAAACTAAATGAAAAAGATGTAAAGGTTGTATGATATGAGTAATAACGTCTGATAATAATATAATAAAAAAAATAAAATGGTTAAAGCAAATTAGATAAAGTTCATGAGAAAGTTACTATGCATTATACTAAGGAGATGAAGTGTAATATCCTCGATCATCAAATTAGGTACAAGTCAAGTTGTCTCGTAAAATGTTCTAAAATCATAATTAATAAAATACTTAAAAATTATGTTAAAAATATATGTTTAATTGGATAATTCACATCAAGATGTGTTTAACATCATTTACTTTTTCTCAATTAGACTTAGACTTACAAAGGAGATAATTATAGTAGTGCAACATAACCAAATCAAAGATATGTAATGGTCGAATAAGCAATGACTTAGACTTACATAGTACTATAACCAAATAAAAAGCAAATTTAAAAAATGACATAGTTTAAAGGAAACTTGAATTATATGATATTTAGTAGAATAGGCATAGCATCTTTGATCATTAATTTCTATGAGAATTGAAATATCTCAAAGAGGATGCTAAAATCTATGAAAATAAATAATTTAAAATATTATAAAAATAAATGTTTAATTGTAGTAGTCGCAGCGAGATGAATCCATTAATATTTGTTTCTTCCACATCATACATTATTTAGAAGGACAACAAATCACCAAATTAAATAATAAATAATAATAAATTATCAATTTAAAATTAACTAAATTTACATCAAATCTAAAATAAGATCACTTTAATCACATAAATTTATCGTAATCAAGTTCATGAGAGAGGAGAACGATAGTATCATAGTAATATGGTTAAGTCAAAGAAAAAAATTAGTGTAAATGAGATAAATTGCCTTGAGAAGTTGCATACCAAACTACTAAGGAGATCATGCTTAACTTCATTGAACATTAAACGAACCAATCAAATATAACATATAGTGTGCCAAAATGAAAGTAAAAATATTAAAATAAAACAAAAAATAATTACAAAGGTAAATAAGCATAAATAATTACAAACTTTTTTGTAATATTAAGAAAATCAATTTTAAATCATAAATGAGATTAATTTAAGAAATTAAATATAACTAAATCAAAGACATGTAAAGGTCACATTAGAAGAAATTTTAGTTAAATAGTACAAGAATTAATATGATAAATAATACAAGAACATTACATTCTAGGATACTAAGGAGATCTAGTACAAAATATTTTATTGAAAAAGGTACATATCTAAATAACTCATAAATAGTATCAAAATCATTGAAAATAAACTATTCAAAAAATTATTTAAAAAAATTATTCAATTAGGTTAAGCTCAACATTTGGGTCCAACAATGTTTCCTTCGTCTTGATCATCCCTAATTTTTAAATTCAAGGACTTATAAAATTACAAAATAATAAATAAAACTAAATTATTATTTTAATATTAAAGAAATACACATTAAAACTAAAATGAAATTAATTTATGGAATTTATTGCAACCAAATCAAGATATTATGAAGCTCATTGTAGAGGATATTTGTAGTTACATAGTAATGAAAATAAACAAAAGGAAAAATTTTGAATTAATGATATAAATTGTCTAGCAAAAGTTGCATTCTAAGAAACTAAGGACATCCATTATAACATTCTCGAACGTTAATTCAAGTACAATCAAAACGTCTTGCAAAGCAAGATAAGCCTTACAGAATAAAATATTTAAATTATCAAAATAAATATTTTGTTTGATCAAGGTCATCAAAGTAAGTCGAAGAAGGTTTATTTTGATTCAATCAAACCACATTTGGAATTACTACTAATTATCAATGTAAACAAGTACAAATAATAATAAATCATTATTTTAATATTAAGTAAAGAATGTTGAAGTTCGAATAAGATAATATGAAGCAATTTAATATAACTAAATCAAAGACTCCTAAAGGCAACAACGAGGTGACTTAGAGTTACATCCTAAAATAACAAAATTGATTCAAAAAGTATAAAGAAACGAGAAAATTTAATGTGAAAATTGCATTTCAAGATATTAAGTAGATCCAATAGAACACCATTAATCATAAGGTGTGCTTAAACCTTTGAAAATAAAATATTAAAAATAATTAGGAATATTCAATGATAATATTTAACCAAATAAAAAAAATATATATTTCAAGAATGAGATAATTTTATTGGGAAAGTTGTATTCCAATATTTTAAGAAGTTCATGTGTAACATTTTCGAACTTCAAACTTTCTATAAATACAATTCTATCATATAGTATGCCAAAATCCTAAAAAATAAAATATTTAAAAATACAAAAATCTTTGTTGATATGATATAGTCCATCGAGACAAGTTTAATGACTTTTCTTTTGTCTCAATCGAACAACATTTAGAATTGTTGTGAATAACTAAAATAAATAAGCTTGAATAATTATAGGCTATTCATACTATAATATTAAGTGTATATAATTGTTAAAGTATAAACAAGATAAATTGAAGTAACGTAATACAATAAAATTAAAGCAATGTAGAATTAGAGTAACACTAAAATATAACAAAATTAAAGGAAAGTTTTAAAGAAGTCAAATTTGATTAACTTTACATGAATGTTGCATTTGAAGACACTAACAAGATCTAAAGTAACAACCTTGATCATCAAATTAAATGTGAACCAAAAAACCTCATAAGCATACCAAAGCTCTAAAAAATTTAAATTAAATTGAATTAAGATGAGTCCAATCAATTTTTTTCATCTTAAATAAATATAGAAATTAATATTTAATTAAAGAGAGCACAAAAAGATGTGTATAAATTACAAGAGTAAAAAAACATAAATAATAATGAATTTTTATTTAAACTCAAAATAAAAAAATCTAAAATTTGAAATGACATAAATTAATGCAATAAAATATAACCAATTAAATTTTATTTGAAGGTTTAACAAAAGGAGAATGAGAGCTTCACAACTATATGGTAAAATTGAAGAAAAATATTTGATAAAATGTGATAAATTTTACATCAAATTTGTACTAAAAGATGCTAACGAGATCAAGTGTAACATACTCGATTATCCAATGATGTTAAATAAAAAATAACATATAAAGCATGCCAAAACTATAAAATAAAAATATTAAAATAAATTTTACTTGGATGGAGTTCATTGAGATGAGCTCATCGACACTTGCCCCATCTAAAGCAGTTATCATTTTGAATTGTTATGACTTACCAAACTAAATAATCATAATTAATGATAAAATATTATTTTAATATTAAGTAAAAAAATTTTAAAGTTCAAATGATATAAAGTGATGCAATATAATAAAATAAGTTCAATGATATAATTTCACCTTTACATTGCTTTACGCCGTCTTACATTATTTTAATTTATCTTATTTTAGCTTTATTATATATCTAGTTAATATAAAATTAATAATTTACTATTTTTAATGCTGATTTATGTTGTAATTCCTAGTAATTTGAAACAAGTTTTGATTTAAAAGAAAATTTTTATGGACTCATCTCGATGAGTTCTATCAAATTAACAATTTATTTTTATATTTTATATTTTTTTATAATTTTGACATGCTTTGATTGTTATAAGTTTTGATGTTCAAAAATGTTACAGTTGATTTCCTTATAACTTAGAATACAACTTTCTCATACATATTATCTCATTTATTCAAACTTTTCCCTTTCATTTTTTTATACTATTATGTTGCTATAATTCTCCTCTCATGGCATTTTTACGTCCTTAACCGAGCTATTTTTTATTGTTTCACTTTAACAAATTTTGACATTAATATATATTTACTTAATATTGAAATAATAGTTTCATATTATTATGCTTATTTATTTTGGTAATTCAAAGTAATTCTACATGAGGAACAATTATGATGAAACAAATGTCATTATATTTGGCTCAATAAGCACTATGGATATATAATATTTTTTTTTATATATTTTAAATGTTATTTTAGGATTATGGCCTATTTTCTTAGCATTTTTATTTGTACCTAATTTGAAGATGGGGTTTACTACTCTTGATCTTCTTAGTATACTATAGTGCTACTTTCTCACATAATTTTTTTTAATTTCTTCAAATTGTTTTTTGTTTGATTTGGATATATTATAACAAAACCCAGATTCTTCTCTCGTGTGACCTTACGTGTCTCTGAGTTAGATATATTATATTACTTCAATTTATCTCATTTAATCTTTAAAATATATTTACTTAATATTCAAACAGTAGTTCATTATTATTTTTGTTTATTAAAATTTTTTCCTTCTGATTCCAAATGAGTTTATACGAAGACAAAACAAATGTCATTGGATTTTTCAAAAAATCTCTATCCATTTAAAAAATCTATTTCGATTTATGTACTTTTAAATATTTTATTTTTTAGGATTTTTGTAAGTTTTATTAAAAAATTTTCAGCTTTTAATTGGATATCATGCTATGCAACTCTAATTCCCCTCTCACTTGACATTTACATGTTTGTGGCTTGGTTATATTTCTTATCCTCATTTTATCTTATTTTAGTTTTATAATATCTTTTGTGAAACTTAAAATTATTTTTTATTACTATTTTTTCTTATTAAGTTTATAGTTTATAGTAATTCCAAAAGAGGTCTAAGCAAAATGAATAAATTGCATTAAACTTATCTCGATATGCTCTATCCAAAATACTATGCTATTAATATTTTTGAATGTTTTATTTTCTTTTGTTTAGTATGTTTCATTAGGAATTTAAATTCATACATGATTTTATGATCAAGCCTGTTACACTCGAGCTCTTAAAATCTTGTAGTGAATGTTGCCCTACAGTTTATCTAATTATTCACATGTTTTCTTTGAATTACCTAGAAAACAATAACTCTAAATCTTCTCTCATGTCACCTTGACATTGCTTTAACTTGGTAACATTGCATTCCTCCCAATTCTTATTTATGCTTATTTACTTTGAGAATTCATAGTATTTCAAAATTTGGTTTGATTGAGACAAACCAAAAAACATTATACCCTTTGACAATCCTTATAGAATTAAATATTAATTTTAATATTTTTATAACATTCCATGATAGGGTTATGTTATCATCTACAAAACATTTCGTTTTCTACCTGATTTAACAATCAAGGATGCTACACTCTATGTCCTTAGTATCGTGAAACGTAACTTTCTTATATTATTTATATTATTTCTTTAAATTTGCATTATTATTTGGTTATATTATTCTTAAACTCTAATTCTCCTTTGTGTAACCATCAGATAACCTTTTTTATTTATAATACATTGCATCAAATTATTTCATTTTAGCCTTAATATAATGTTGCTAAATGTTAAAATATAATTTAATACTATTTTTCAAATTTATATTGACAATACACAGTAATTGCTAACAAGGTCTTATGGTGATGAAAAAAACATCATTTAAGTAATCAAGATGAGCTCAATCTAATTAAATAACAATTTTTGAATTTTTTTTGTATATTTTCTTTCCAGAATTTTTTACATGTATTATTAAATGATAACTATAAATCACTTTTCTTATAACCATTATATTTCTTTCATTTAGTTATAATACAATATTTCAATTTATGTCACTATAGCTTTAACATTTATCTATAAATTATTTAAAAATTATAATTATTTATTTTTAATTAACTTTATAGTAATTTCAAACAATGTCTAATCGAGATTAAATATGCATAGTTTGAATCATGTCGAGGAGCTTTATCTAATTAAATATTTATTTTGATAAGTTTAAAAATTATTATTTTCTAGCGTTATAGTTTGCTCTATAAGGTATTTGACCTGTACCTAATTGAATTATCGAAAATGTTATACTAAATCACCTTAGTATTTTTTCAGTGCAATTTTTGAATAAAATTTATCTCATTTCCTCAATTTTTTTAACTTTGATTTTTTTAAATTTCTGTGGAACTTTAAATCACTTCTTATGTGAGCTATAAGTCACCATAGTTTGGTAACATTATATGGCTTAAGTTTATCATAATTCTTCTTTAATAAATATTTTCATATTATTAAAATAATAATAAATTTTTATTTATACATATTTAATTTTATAATTCATAATTGTTCCAAATGAATTATGATCGTGAATAAGCAAACATGATTTGTCTATTCTTGATGAGCTTTTCCAATTAAATATTAATTTTAATGATTATATTAATTTATTTTCTAATTTTTTTGGTTTCTTTAGAAAACATTTGGAATTGTACCATATTTCACAATAGAGAAGGACACTTTATATCTACTAAGGGTCTTACAATTCAACATTTTATTATAGTTTATTTCATTCCTTTAAATGTTTTCATTTAATTTCATTATATTATGCTGTAATCTAAATCTCCTAATATGTGACATTTACATCACTTTGAATTTGTTATATTATATCACTTCAATTAATCTCATTTTAGCTTTAAAATGTACTCACTTAACATTAAAACAATATTTTCTATCTATTTATGCATATTTATTTTGTAGATTCATTGTAATTCCAATGAGGTTGAACCGAGATAAAACAAACATCTTTGGCCCCTTTTTGATTAGCATTATCCAATTAAATATTCATTTTTTATATTTCATAAGTGTTTTAGATTTTTAGACTTTTGGCTTCATTTATGAGCCATTTGAATTCAAAATTTATTTATCGATCCAGGATGTTACCTAAATCTCCTTAATATATTGGAATACAAGTTATTGTAAAACGTTCATCTCCTATTTTCAAATTTATCATTTAGATTTGTTTATATTATCATGTCAATCTAAATATCCACTTCCATGTCCCTTACATCACTTTGAGCTGATTATATTACATTATGTCAAGTTATCTCAATTTCGCTTTAATATATTTTTACTAAATATTAAAAAAAGTTTACTATTATTTATGATTATTTAAATTTTTTCATTTTTGGTAATTCTAAATGAGGTCAAATTGAAACAAATTAACCATCATTAGACTCATCCTAATCAGTTCTATCCAATTAAGCATTCATTTTCATACCTTCAAAAATTTTCTTTTCTTAAGTTCTCATATACTTCATGAGAGTTTTACAAAAAAAATTATATGACAGACAATGTTGCATTTGATCTCCTTACTCTTTTGGAATTCAACTTTTCTATATAATTTGTCTTTTCTTAAAATGTTTTTGTTTCATTCAATTATATTAAAATGTAATTCTAAATCTTCTCTTATATCACCTTTATCCTATTTTGATTTAATTAAATTACATTAGTTTATCTTATTTTAGCTTTATTATACATTTACTTAATATTAAAAATTATTGTTATTTGCTCTTATGCACTTTGGTAATTCATTGTAATTACAAAGGAGACAACTAAAGATGAAAAAATTATTGTTGGGCTACTTTGAGTAAGTGTTGTCTAATTAAATATTTTTACTAAAATTATAAATATTTCATTTTCTTGAGTTTGGGCTCACTTTTCTAGACATTCTAGCTCAAACATAATCTAATGATAAAAGTTCTTACACTCGATCATCTCAGTATCTTGAGAAGCAAGTTATCCATGCAACTATATCATTTCTCCAAAAGATTTGCTTCGACTTTGTTGTTTTACTATGAAACTCGAATTCTCTTCCCATATGAGCTTTACATTACATTAATTTGGTAACATTTCATGACTTCAATTTATCTTATTTCTACTTTAATGGATATTTAATTCATATTTAAATATTTTGTTATTATTATTAAAAATTTTATATTTTGATAATTTATAGTATTTTGTAATGAGGGATGATTGAGATAAAACAAAGATCATTAAACATGTCTGGACTATCTCTATCCAATTAATCATTAATTTTTAATTTTTAAAAATTATTTTTTATTTGTACTATTTCATACGCTATCACACATTTTATTTTTCAACTAATTTAATAATCAAGAACACTAACTCTATCTACTTAATACCTTGGAATACAACTTTCTTATGCAATCTATATAATTTTTTTAAATATTTTCATTGATTTGGTTATGTTATTATGATTTCCTAATTTTTTGTCAAGTGACTTGTACATCTCTTTGCTTTACTTATATTGTATTACATCAAATTATCTTAATTTTTCTTTAGTATATCTTTATTTAATATTAAAATAATAATTTATTATAATTTCTATTTGTTTGCTTTGATAATTCATTGTAATTCGTAATGAGTTGCAGTGGTGATGAAGAAAATACTATTGGACTCTTCTTGATGGGCTTTATCTAATTAAATACTTGTTTTTATATTTTTTTAGATTTTTTACTTCCAAGGATTCTTGCATGTATTATGAAATAATTAACTCCAACTTTTTCTTCTTATAACCATTGTATCACTTTGTTTTGGTTATATCACATTACTGGAATTTATCTCTTAACAACTTTAATATATATTTACATATTATGAAAATAATTATTTATTATTATTATTCAAATTAACTTATGTAATTTACAATAATTTTAAAAGATGTTCGATTGAGGTGAAACAATTGTTGTTGCACATATGTCATGAACTATATCCAATTAAATTTAAATTTTAATAACATTAAATCTTTTACTTTCTAACATTTTTGCATGCTTTATATGGCATTTTGACTCATAACTGATTGGACGTTCAAGAATGTTACCCTCAATCACCATAGTACCTTTGACTGTTACTTTTCTATGAAATTTATGTCATTTCCTTAAACGTTTTTCTTTTATTTGCTTATATTAATATGTACCTCTAAATCTTTTTTTCATTTTACCCATAAATCACCTTGATTTTGTATAATTATATTGCTTCAATTTATCACTATTTAGTTTTAATATATATTTTCTTATTATTAAAATAATATTTAATTTTATTTTTACCCATTTAATTTAAGAATTCATAGTTGTTAGAAATGATCTTTCACAACAATTTAAAGGTTATAGTTAATTTATTTTCTATATTGTTTAAAGCTTTACAAGGCATTTGATTCATACCATATTTGATAATCGATGATGATACTCTAGGTCCACTAAGTGTCTTGTAACTCAACTTTCTAATACAAATTTTTTAATTCCTTTAACTTTTTCTCTTTTAGGTAATGTAAACCTCTAACCATGTTACTTTACATCACTTTGACGATGTATATTGCATTGCAACAATTTTTTTATTTTTTTTTTAATATTTAATTTATATTAAAATAATAATTTATATTAAAATAATAATTTATATTTATTTATTCTTATTTATTTCAATGATTAATCATAATTCTAAATGAGGTTGAGTCGAGACAAAACACACATCTTCGGCATCTTCTTAACTAGTTTCATCAAATTAATTTTTTTTTTATATTTTTTGGAATTTTTTTAAGGTTTTAGTCTGATTTATGAGCCTTTTATATTCTAATTTTATTTAATAATCTAGGATGTTACCTTCGATCTCCTTAATATCCTCAAATAATACTTTTTGGATAATTCATCTCATTTCTCTAAATTTATCAAATAGATTCGGTTATATTGCCATGTTATTCAAAATCTCCAATTGCATGACCTTTGCATGGCTTTTAATTAATAACATTACCACTGCATCAATTTGCCATAGTTTTGCATTAATATATTTTTACTTAATACTAAAATAATAATAAATTATTATTTATGGTAATTTACTTTTTCGTTCATAATAATTCTAAACCAAGTCAAATCAAAACAAGGTAAACATCATTTGGGTCATCTTGATGAGCTCTATGTAATTAAGCAATCATTTTTATATTTTTAAATATTTTATTTTTTAAAGTTTTTACATGCTTTACTAGAGTTTTTACTCATACAAAATTTGAACATAGAGGATGTTATATCTAATCTTTTTAGCATCATGGAATTCAACTTTGTCATATAATTCATAATTTTTGTTAGAATGTTTTACTTTAATTTGATTATATTGTTATAAAATTCCAACTCTTCTCTCATGTTAGTTTTACATTAGTTTGATTTGGTTAAATTAGATTACTTCAATTTGTCGTATTTTAATTTTATTTATTTTTTAAATAATATTAAAAAATAAATTATAGTTGTTTATGCTTATTTTGTTTTGGTGCTTTATAGTGATTAAGAAGGACGTCAAATAGAGATGAAAACAATTATTTTAAACTCATCTCAATGAGGACTAACCAATTAAATATTTATTTCTATATTTTTAAATATTTTATTTACTAAGGCTTGCGCATACTTTCTTAGACAACTCCATTAATACTTAGCTTGATGGCAAAAGTTGCTACACTCAATACTGTTGGTATCTTTGAATGCTACGTGCACATTTATATCAATTCTCCCAACTTTTTCTTTTATTTCATTATATTACTATGAAACTCTAACTCCATCTCATGTGACCTTTACATTTCTTTGTTTTGGCTAAATTAAATTTTTTTTATTTATCTATAAAAGTGCCATACTATGAAGGACTTTTGGTCAAGCAGCACATAAAATGTAACCTCATGCTCGTTGGAGGAAATGGAAAGGATTAATATTCTTTAACCGAGCTTTGTGACTTTACTTGATGATAGTGAATACATTAGTTGCAACTACATCTTCCTCATTATATCACCTTTGTCACGTTCGAAATTTGTAACCACACATAGACAAGATGCTCAATTTGGCTGCACTCCAAAGAATTATTCAATTTGCTACAGTTATTTAATCCATTTCTCCAATCCCATCCAACAAGAACTCTAGTGGCTTTTAGGGCTATTTGTTAGCACTTATTAAACTCCTCTTCCAAAGGTTTGGGTTAAGCTCAATTGTGACACAGAAGAGCAGGATAATCTAAATGTTAGAATTGGTATAATTGTCTGAGATGAGATGGGAAGACCAGTATTATTACTAGTAGAACTTTAGTTTTATGTTTACTTTTTGTAGTGTAGAAAACTAATATTCTTGAGGTATTGTAGCTCCTGAAAAAACTATTTCCTAATATCTATGTACTGAAGATGAATTAGACACTAAAAAAGCTATTATTAAACTAAACTATTTACTTATGTCTACGACACATAGGAGTACCCATCATTGTTCTATTATATATGTGTAGGATATGCAGTCCTTCATATTATGCCACTTAAAGCATTAAGGCAACTATGTTATCGATTTAATTGTTTGTCATGCTCTTTTGTTTGAATTTGTTTAGAATTGTAAATGACCCTTCCTAATAACTTCAACTTTATCTTTTTACTAATTTTTTGCATGAACAACTTTTAGGAGTGCATGATGTAGGATTCAACAATTTCTTTAAGAAGGAACCCAAATATTTTTTTGTTGAAAGAGTTGTACAAATTTGATGGAAGGAGTTGTACAAACGTAGTGGATAGATGTGGTGTGTGTGTGTGTGTTAGATAGATCCATGAATATGAAAGGGGAAGTACGATGAGCTTGTGAACTACATCAGCGAAGGCAGGAGGCGAAGTGGCAGTGGCAGATGGAGTTTGGATGTTACTTTGATAGTATGCTTAAGAGATGAACTTGAATATCTATTGTTAATGATTTCTTTTGACAACATCAGCAAAGGAGTTGGAATTACTAAACATCTAAACATGCTTTAACCTATGAAAATCCAATAAGTTGATGAAGAATAAAAAAATTAATTTGCTATAGCTATCCCAATAATAGGTCATATACGTTGATGTTGTACATTCAATTAGAGAGAACTTAGAGCTAGATAAACCCAACAAAATCATCCATGATGCCAACATTATCTTCGATATCACGGCATTATTAATAAAAGCTAAATTTTAGAATTGTGTAGGGAACAAGGAAGTTCATTTTAGGGAATTGCCATAATAAAATGATCAAGATGGGAATGCTTCTAAGGAAGACGAAGTCACCATATTTCACTATAGAAAAAACGAAAAGTAAATCCACCAAATAGTGAATGGGATTTGATTATACTTATTGAAGATTGTTTTGCTTCACAAGAGTAGACTTCATATCCAAATGGTGTAGTTGGGGGATTGCTTGTCTACACACGTAGTGTTTATGAAAACATAGTACTATCCATGGAAGATAATTATAAGAATGATAAACATAAGGAACATCACTTGGTTAAGGTCACCTTGATGGAGGTACTTACTAAAGGGTGAAAAGTAGTGGTAATCCATCACTGGTGAGTGGCCCCTCAATTACGTTCTTAGAGAGACCAATTGATTCAGATTTTAAGATCCTAGGATTTAATAATACATCTTTCATATTTAATGCTAAAATACATTTATACAATGAGTCTTCTTAATGATTATTTTGCTATGACAAGTTTGATGTCATTGGTAGATTTTATGGTGGCTATCTATCATTCCAATGGATAGCTAGAACATTATAGAGTATGTGTTGACATTTAGGATGATTTCAAGCCTTGAACTTGTTGGCTAGGTATTTCTTTTTCCATTTTGATTTGCTAAAAAAAATATTGTGTGGATAGGAAGACAAAGGAAGGTTATTGGAGTTGCATTGGTTTGGACGTGTGGACAACTAAACTTAGTCCTAATACTAAGAGATTATGAGTGCTCTAGGCTAGATTTGTTTTCAAGGACTCCTTGTTTATTGGAAAATGGAGGATAATTACACATTGCCAAAGGTGTATGACATTCTATATAGATTAATTAGTAGATGATAAATATGTAGAGGTAATCCTTTGCTTGAGTGTGCATCAAAATAGACCTTCCCAAAAAACTTTAAGTGGGAATGTGGATTAATAGACCTTTCTATTTATATATTTAGTGGTTTTAGTATGAGAGATAACCCACAATAAGGTCCACATGTGGCAAGGTTAATCAAATTTCTATAATATGAATACATAATGAGTTTATACTCGTGATTATGACAAGTGAGAGCTCTTGTCCTTTAAATATATGACAAGAATAGGCTATGAACAAGGAAGCTATTTCAACATGGATAGGTAAACAGAATCATGATGAGAAGAAACAAGTCTTAGGTCCTTGAATGGATGTCAAATAAAGGAAAATGAGGTTGATTGCAACATCAAAATTGCAACGAACTACAAATGGAAAATGATATGCGTGTGTAGGAGGTGAGAAAGCATTATAAATATAAAAACATGATGCAAGCAATGTAAAGAGGAAGGTTCTCCAATAGGAAAAAGGGGTCCAGTGGAGAAAAACTTCACACTAAATTAGTACTTAAGCAAAAACATTAGGGGGAAGTCCATTTTGTTACCAATAAAATTTTATTCCCCAAAGAAACAAGGTAGAAGAGGAAGTCCTTATTGGTTATGCACATACTTAGCTAAAATGTAACGAGAAGTGGGTACAGCACTCACACATTTTAAGTTCATCAATTATAGTGTTAGAGCCAAACGCTTAGGAGAAGGGAAAAAACATAATGAAATAATTTTCCTTAAGAAAATAAAAAAAAATGAAGAGAGAGGGAAGCCTCAAGTAACTTAAAACATAAGAAAATAATGAATGTCAACAAGCTAGGTGAATGCTAGATCAGGTAAAGAAATATACAACAGCTTCACTCCTCTGGGAAATTTGGAGGATTACAATATAGTTTTGCTATTATTGGGAACACTTTAAAAGAAAATTTGGATTTTCTCTAGGTTCTACCATCATTTTGATAGAGAGTATAGTGGTAAGAGTGGGTAGGACAAAGAGATATTTAGTTATCTATATTGGCGTTGGCTCTAGGGAGCATACAAGTCATGAAATTTTGCTATATTTCAGAAGTTCATTGTTATTTTGGTATTTTTGGAACAAGAGAGGCCCAAGCATGGCAATAGCTACAATGTGCTTGATTGCATGATTGTTTGTGAAATGGTTATAGTTAAAATTACCTTTGAAAATTTCTATATAGTCAATAGGAGGGGCTCAATTCTGACATGCATTAGAGAGCAAGAGCAATTCTTTTAAGTTGTATTTTGGGGTGGCTAGGGTGAGAAATTTTATGTTGTTGATTTTAAGCAAAAATTCTAACATGTCCTAGGAGTCTTAGATTACTAGTTATGTACAAAAATATTAAGCATGAATGGAGGGTTATATGTATTAATCAATTATAGTGTGAGAGAATTAGAAGCAATAATCTACAGTCCTAGAGAGTCAACATTATATGAAAGATGAATATGAATTTTTCCAAAAAGTTTATAATGGGTATGGATGGAAACTTTTTTTGGGGATACTGATCATATAATACTAAAGTTGCTGCTAGGAAGATGTCGCTTTATGAATGTAGTGGCTACAAGGTGTATAGGTCAAGTTATGTATGCTTTTATTTTTTTCAAATGTTGCACTCGAGAGCTTTAGTTTAGTTTTCCATTGGTCAACCACTCAAGACTATGATATAGCAGGCTAGAAAATAAACTTTGCATAGATGTGTGGGTTGTATGTGAAGTACTAGTATGAACTATAGTAGAGGTTAGCATAGATTATTTTTTATATGTAGAACATGTTTCAAACGGTAACCTTGTGGCCATATGTCTAGATGACTACTTTGTTGATAATGTTCATTTATTACATTTGGACTTACTACAATGCAAAGTAGGAAGTAAATTTTTCTTGTAATTTCTACAACATGGTTGGACATTGGACTTCGACCTCTATTTCTAATCTGCATTTGGAATTCTTGGTGATAAGATACAAGAATAGTGTCAGCTATGAATATATAAGTAGAGTCACTACAAATAACCAGTTCAAAAGCTATAAGTTCACTAAATAAAAAAGGAGGGTTAGTCACTCCTACATGCATTGTAGATTTAATTTAAATACAAAGCAGGTTTGGAAGTATAATTTTAGGAGCATAGTTTTGGGTAGCTACAATATTGAATGAGTTTTTATGCACTACCTAAACAATGTGCTGGTTGGATGGCCTATAGGTTATTTTTCTCAGAGAGGGAGTGCACGTTTTTAATAGAGTTAATGTTTTAGTAAATGTGTGTATCCAAAATATTTTTTGGGAAAGAACTTTATTTCCAAATTGTGCAAATAATTTAATTAATTTGTTGTGTTGTGTGTGCTATAATGGAATTGTTGTACTTATAAAAAAATGCAAATTTGGCATGGATAAGATGTGTAGTTAAGGATCCACTATGCTAAGGGCAATGTATTTTTGTTAATAAATTTGGAATTCATTCATGGTGTAGAACATAAAAGAGTTTAAAATAACATCCCATGAGTACTTGAAGTTTTTAGTGAGAGAGAAAAGGGTATTTGTAGTCGCCTTATCAGAAACTCATATTGAGACCTTTAATAGATGCAAGGCTGATTGACATCTTGGCACAATCTTGTAGTACTTTGTGCAATGTTCAACTGAGCTATCAAGGGTAATTATAGTGTAGTGGAGGGAATGGGTTGAGCATGAGATTATGGATTACTCTTCACTTGTAGTTACTATTCAAGTGAGATTAAGTAGTAATGAGGTGGTGTTTTGTAGTGTATGCATCAAAAGACTATATTAATTAAGAAGTAGCTTAGGACCAAATTGGAGATTCAACAAAGCTTCATTGACCATTACTTATTGTGTGCAACAATGATGCCTTACTCGCATAACGGGGAAAAGAGTGGGGAAAACATGAATAGTGAGCTAGGTGAGTATGGGTTCTCAAACCTAATTCATATCTTTGATCTAACTAACTTTTATTTATTGGAAATTACTTTACTTGATGAAATAATAAGAAGGCTTATACTTGTATACACAAAAGAGTGGACATAACATTCAAGAATATTGACAATTTGCAAGCCTTCTTAAGGACTACCATCACTCATCTTTCTAGCATTAGCTCGATCCACTACCATTGCTTACAAAGTTTAGCAAATTGCCATTAGACAAACTTATAAAAGAACCCCATTTGAAAACATCTGGTTATCTTTTCTAGAATCAACTAATATGGTTTATGTAGCATGGAAAACAATGATTAAAGGAAATTCTATGGATATGTTATCCACCAAATTTAGCAGACCTTTGTCCACTTTAAGGAAAAGGTGTGTAGCTGAACTTGGTAATATCCTTAGTATTCCTTGCTAGTTAGAATAACAAATCAAAGAGCTTCAACTTAAGGAATCTACAGATGACCTAAACGAGTTGGGACAAGAGATTTTCACATAATGTATCAGTTACTAGAATAATTTTTTGGTTTTAAATGAAGTATGGCGATGAAAGTATGCTCAACTTTAATGGGCCACCCTCGGGGACAAGAATACACATGGTTTCTAAGTAGTGCCCACTTCTATTTTTAGAAGCAATTATCTCCACCAAACTAAAAATGAAAATGGGGAACTAGTCTCCTGCACAACTGACACAAAGGACAAACTCAGCTTTTTAGTAAGAAGTGTTCTAGTTAAGGGCAATATAAGCCTCCATCTTTTTAACCTTTGATAACTATCAATAGTGATCAAGCAATCACAATTACAGCTAAAGTCATTAATGATGAGATTAGAAATGTGGTGATGTCCATAGATTAATGTGCAAATATGGCAAGACATACAAGTCATTCTCATTCCTAAAGTTCAAGGTGATTCCAAATTGGAATATTTTAAGTCCATCAGCCTATGCAATGTGATTTATAAAACAACGACAAAAGTATTGGTAGCTAGACTGAAGATTATGCTACTTAATATAATTTCAAAGGAATATTTTACTTCTGTGCCAGGTTGAGCTATATCTGACAATATATTCTTGGCACAGGACATGGCAACCTATATGCACTTATCAACTTTGAAAGAAGGTTTAATGGCACTAAGGTTAAATGAGAACTAGACTTATCAAATGATAAATTAGAAATTTGTGTTGGATATGCTAAAGCATTTGCATTCTTGACTCCATGGTTTGATTAGAATGAGGCTTATATCATTGTGTTGACACTTAGGATTTTGTTTAAATGGTGTCCATTTATTACAGTTTGAAGCAGCCAGAGGGCTTATGTAGGAATGTTTGCTCTCACCTTGCTACTTACTATTATGTTCAAGTATTTCTCATAACTTATTTAGTACCAACTTGAGCACATAACATTGATTAGGATCAAAAATATTCGTCCCTCCTTAATGATTACATGCCTTCTATAAGTTTAAGACATCATGATTTATGTGCCACAACATGTGCTACAATAAGGATCAATGGAGATATTATGAAGTAGTATTGGTAATACTTGAATCAGGTTTTGAAACTTAACAAATCTAGAGTATTATTTAGTTATGGAGAGGAATGCAAGGAAAGGAAGATGATAGTAAGAAAATTACATATGCAATAAGTTGTTTAATTGAAATATCTATACATACAAAATATAGCAACTAAGGTATAGAAACAAAGATTTCAATTTTATTGTTAATCAAGTTGAACATTATATGTCAAGATGGATGATGAGGTCATTATCACTAGCAAGCCATACTATGATGATCAACACTATTACAAAGTTGGAGAAATTTATACACGGTTATGTTTAGGGTTGTTAAAAAATGTTAGCAACATAATACGTTATGCTTATTGGGAAATGGTTACTCTTCTTAAGGAATATAGGGGCTCAGATTTCTTTGATTTTTGGTGTTATAGTTAGCAATGATTGCAAAACATCACTGGTAGATGATGGTTAGGGAATAATTTTTATGGGTCCAAGTACCTTATGACAACAAATACATTTTATATGTTGCATGGTGCTTCCCATACATGTAACTTAATTACTATTATCACCCCTTAGGAAATTTCTAACATTGTTTGGAGGATTGTTTTAGGAAATTTTATTTTAGTTTAATTGGACAAAGGTGTTGGCATCCATCCCTTTACTTTGTGGCCACAAAATCTTTACATGGAAGTGGACCATCTCACAGTTATAGTAAAGGTTCTTATGGAGCATGTTCTATGGAACAATAATAAGATATAGAACTTATCTACATCTGATCTAGTAAATTAGATTTTACTTTTCCCATGGGCCAAATCAAATGAAAGTGATATGTTTCTCTTCTATTTGAGTGAGGATATGATGCAAGACTAGAAAGTCATGTACAAAAGAACGTATACATGCAAACGTTGTACCCAAAAAGAGGTTGCATGGGATTGGAAAGTGGAGGTGTAGCCTTAGGTCTACATATTCATGTGGAGATTAGTGTTAAATCTGCTTCCTGCAATCTTAGTTTCATGGAAGTGGGACTAAGATGCTAGAGCTTTATTTGTGGCTTGTAATATGATTGAAAATGTGAAGAACGTTTTTGGGAGCTACATAGTGTGAAAGAATTCTTGTCCAATAGCTTTAAAAACGAGAATTTTGGGCTCAATAGGGAGAACTGTGGAAAAGTTAATTCATTAATGGAGCCCCTAGAGTAGATGTTTATGAATGTATAGGTGGCTAATATGTCCCATATAGTCCATTTCATTTCTTTCATTCTATTTAATCTTTGTCTAAGTAACATCAAATAAACACATACAAAAAAGGCACATGAGTTAGCTACACTCCAAAGAAATATTAAAATTGCATTATTGATTGTTTTGACTTTCTTATACCATCTAATGGAAGCACCAATGCCTTGATGGGCTACTTATTGTGTCTTATTAGACTCCTCCAACTAGATTCGTTAAACTTAATTATGGTGTAGTTATGTAAGAAGATATCATTGGTGGAAATGGCATTGTCATTTTGAATGACTTGGGCTAACTGATTACAATTATAGATAAAACTTGGGATTTAGGTTTTGGTTTGTCCAAAGAGAATTTTGTGATTCTTGGAAAGATAGAACTTCTCTAAATGCTACCTCCAAATATCGAAAAAGTAATGATTGAATTAGACTCTATTGCAAAATTTCTATAGTAACTAATTGTGTTGTTCAAGATGAACAAAAGTACTTATCATAGAGTTATTCCATGTATTCGAGTTATGAAGTCCTTCAAACTACCTGACATAAAGTGCTAAGGCATAAGTTTTGTAGACTTGGTGGCTTATAATACACTCTTGTATGAGTTTATTTTTGACAAAAGAATGCCCATTCCAAAACAACAACAATGTTCCCTTTTCATTTATTTTATGTAAAAAGCTCCTTAAAAAGAGTTTGATGTAGGATTTCATCGTTATTTTATTAAGGAACCTAAACACTTATATCAATAAACACAAAGACTTTGGCTGCGACATTTTTGATGTAGTGGGTAGAGTTTGCAAAGGAGGCAAACGAGTGAAAAGATCACAATAGACAGAGTCGTATGTATAGATTACTATTAGTTGGTTAATAAATTTGAAAAAAGAGAAAGGTTAAAGGAAAATAGTGGATTAAGATTGCTTTTCCTGGTATTAGAATATGCTCAACTTGCATGTGATTCTCTTTTGATTTAGTTAACTTTTAACAACTTCATAAATGGAATTAGAATTGTTAAACATTTAAATACACATCCCTAAGTTGTGACAAATTTCGTTAGCTATGTTCTGTAAGTTAGTGAAGAAAAAAAATTAAATTTTCTGTAAGTGTTCCCTTCAAAGATGATAGATAGTAATGTTCTACAATCACTTAGGCAAAACTTAAAGTTGAATAGTCCCAGTATAATAATCAAAGATGCAAGACTTTACCTTGCTGTTATGGCATCAATGATTAGTGGTGAATTTTGATATTCATAGGGAACATTTGAGTTTATTCTATATAGTTGTCATAGTCAATAGAGGCTAGCTATGATGGGAATATTTCTTAAGAGCATGAAGTGGCTACAATGCACACAGTGCAACAAGAAAAGGAAAAACAAAATCCATTAGGTAGTGAATTAGATTTGATTATACATGCTAAAACTTGTGTTACTTCACAAGAGAAGTCCCCTCATCCAAATGTTGTTTGTGGGGTTGATTATTGTGTTTCTATACAAGCTGCTTGTGAAATTGTTGTAGTAGCTATGAAAGATAATTATTGGAATGATAAACATGAACTACATATCATAGTTAAGGTTAGCTTCAAAGGGGCACTTATTGGAGAGAGAAAATACAATGTTAATCATCACTAATGGGATGTCCACCTGATAACTTCTCAATGAGGCCAATAAATTTGGATGTTAAGTTGCTAGCACCAAACAACACCACTTTCGTAATTAATGACAACATCCTTCTATTTAAGTAGCTTGCAAATGAAGTATTCAGCACCACCAGTTCAGCCTGATTGGTAGAGTGTATGGTTGTCATCTATCATTTCAATGGATAGAATATTTTATGCATGTTAGGACATTTAAAAGGATTTTGTTTCGTAGATATGATAGTTGGGACGTTTTATAAACATTTTGATTTGGTTAGTGATAAAGATAATGTGTGTTTGGAAGGACAATGATAGGGTATTAGATTTTGATTTGGGATAGGGAAGTGGACAATTGAATTTAAACCTTGTACTTCAGTGATTTTGAGAGCTTCAATCTAGATTCATTTTTTGTTGCTCTCACTCATGTGTTGGGACACTTAGAGTAAATTACACATTTTCAAAGTTGTATGAGATCATATGTAGATTGATTTCTATAAGAGAGATATGCAAACATCGTCCTTTTCCAAGGTGTCTATTAGAATAAACTTTTCAAAACTACTCATAGCAGGAATGTTGATTAATAGACCGTTTTGTTGATTGTTTCAATTGTTTGAGTATGAAGAATTACCCACAATATGCTTCATGTGTCGCAAAATGGGTCATACTCATAGTTTATATATAAGTATTAAGTCAAAACTCACTATTGTTCTAGGTGAGTGCTCTTCTCCAAAAATAAGATTAGAATAGCCTAAGAATGAGGAAGTTGTGTTGACGAAGATAGGTCTAGAGAATCATGAATTGAAGAGACAACACCTAAGTCCTTGGATGGTAATCCAACCAAGGAAAAGATAGTTGATGACAACATCACAAAGTGAAAGACTATAGATGAAAATGATATAGATAGGTAGGAGGTGAAAAAGCAATATAAATTTGAGAATATGATGTAAGTAATGCAAAAGGAAAGGTCCTACACTAGACAAAAGGGGCATTGTGGAGGGGCAATCAAGGTGAAATAGGTACCAAAGTAGAAAAGTCAAGGTGAGGCCCATTCAATTCTAATAAAAAAACTAATCCATCAAGTAAGAAGAATGTGGAGGAAGGCCAAGCTGGTTATAAACATAGTCATCAATAGAATTTGGAGAAGCAGGTGAAGCTCTCATACATTTCAAGTTCATCCATTGAAATGGTCAAGTGAAGAGGTCAAAAGAAAGCAAAATTTGCTACTTGTGTATTATATCACCTTTGTCACAATAGAAATTTGTAGCTACAAATGGACAAGGTTCTCAATTTTGCTTCACTCCAACGAATTATTCAATTTGCTATTGCTACTTGTTCCATTCCTCCAATCATATATAGTGAGAGCTGTAGTAGCTTTTAGAGGCTATTTGTCACCTCTTATTAGATTCCTCAAATGTTTTGAGTTAAGCCCAATTACAATATAGTAGTGTAAGTTAATCTAAATGTTAGAATTGGTATATTTATTTAGGATGACCTTGGAAGGCCATTATTTATTAGGATGAGGTGGGGTACATGATTGTTTGTGTAATGGATATGGTTAAAATAAGCTTTGTAAATTTCTACTTTGTTAGTAATAGACACTCATTTTAAATTAGCAATAAGCAACAACAGTAATTCTTGTGGTACTGTATTGAGGCTTTATTTACAAATTATATGCTACTATCACTTGTATGCAAAACGTCTAGCATGCCCTGGGAGTATTAGAATTTTATTTATTATGAAAAATTCTATGCACAAAAAGAAGTTATATGTAGTAATCAACAACAACTTGAGAAATCTAGAAGCTACAATCTCTAGGCTTGAAGAAGTAGCCTAATATGGAGAACTTGTATGAATTTTATGAAAATGTTTATAAGCGATATGGACGAATATTGGTGATGGGTGAACAAGTTAAAGTGTGTTGATGTTGCCTCTAGGAAGATGTTGTTTACATCTGTAGTTGTTATAGGATATAAAAATCAAGTCATGTATGCCTATGTTTACTAACCTTTTAGGATTTTATGGACCAAAGACTCAGGACAATAATATGGGAGGATTGTGGATAAATTTCACACAAGCTTCGGGGGCTACATGTCATGTAGTAGTTTCCACTATTTCAGAGATGAGCACAATTTATTTATTCTATGCAGAAATAAGTTGTAAAGGATAATATGATGGCTATATATCATGATTATTGCTATGTTAATAATGCTCAATTTTTATATTTATACCTATAGCTTTCCAAGTTTGGATGAAAATTATTCCTTTAATTGCTACAACATGGCAACATGTGGAAATTTAACTATTATTACAAGATTTAATTTAGAAATTTAATTGTGGGTGTGGGTGGCTATTACAATGTATGGGTTGCAATGCACTACTTGGTCATTATGTTGATGGGAAGGATTATAGGCTATTTTTGTTTAATAAAGGGAGTGTGCATTTTTAGTTTAGTTAATAACTTGGGCACTATGAACTTTTAAAACATTGTTGAGGATGGCTTATTGTTTGCAAATTGTGGAGTAATCTCATGAATTGGTTGAGTTGTATGAGTTGTTGTTGAATAGTGAACCTATAAAATGAATATTTGGAATAGATAAGATGCATGGCAATGGACACATTATGCTCAAGAACAATATATTTTTGTTAATAAATTATGAGTCCTTGTGGCTTGGAACATAATGGAGATTAAAGTAGTAAAATCCAATGGCTACCAGCTACATTTAGTAAGGGAGAATAGAGTTTCTTTAGTTGCACTATTAGAAACTCTTGTTGAGACCTTTAATTAGTGAGAGGCATATTAGCTTTTCAACAAAAACATGAACTACTTTGTGCAATCCTCAATTATGTTATCATTTGTCATTGTAATATTATTGAAGGATAGGGTTGGGCTTAACATTGTAGATTACTATTTCGCGGTTGTTACTATTGAGCTGAGATTAGGAAGTAATGAGATTTGACTTGGGATTCTATTTAATGTTATCCTTCTATAATGTTTCTATTTAATGTTATTCTTCTATAATGGATCAAAGTAATAAGGATCACAAATAGTCTGGTCTGCTCTCACAATACCTATTTACTATTATGTTTAAGTATCTCCAATGGCTTATTACATGCCAACTGAGTCAATCTACCTAAATTGTGAATAAGATTTTCCCTTTTGCCTATATGATTAGACACCTTCTCTATGCTCATGACATTATTATATGCTCACCTAGAAGTTTTGTAGCTATAATGCTCATGTGGGACATTATGGAGTAGAATGGATGTCGCTCAAGGTGGTGAATCTTAACAACCCTACATAGTATTTAACAAGAAGATGGAATGCAAATAAAGAAAGATGGATGTAGGAAAGTTACATATGCATCAAGTTTTTCCATTTAAATATCTTGTCATACTAATTACAGCAACTATACCATAGAAAAAAGACTTCAATTTTATTACTAATCAAGTTGAAAACTATGTTACAAGATGGATGATTAAGTCATTATCAATGACGAGCTATTTTGTCAATATCAATGCGATGTTAACTTGTATTCTTGTGCACTATTTAACCCATTCTTTAATTCCAAGTGACACTACTGTGGAGTTGGAGAAATTATTATGCAATTATCTTTAAAGTAGTTCAAATGCTTGCACCATAATACATTATTCCTACTAGAAATTGGTAACTCTTCCAAAACGAAGTGACAGACTCAGAGTTCATAGTTTCTTCATATGGCCATTCGTATTTCTTACAAAACACTACAGGTGGGTGACGGTTTGGGATGGTTATTTATAGGTTAAATCCTTCAAGTCAAAGTACTTTATGATAAAGAATGCTATCTATATGTCAAATGTTGCTTCCACTACGTGTAACTCAATTAGTATTGTAGCCCTATTGGATAATAAATATCATGGTTTGGAGGATTACTATGGGTAATTCTATTTCATTCTCTTTGGACAATTACCTTGGCATCCTTCCCATTTTTTCATGGCTAACCAATCTTAACACTGAAATGGACCATCCAACACTTCTAGTAGATCTGGTTATAGAGCAAGATGTGGGTGATCACAACTAGATGAGAAAGTTATTTGCACCTCATTTGGTAGCTCAGATTATACATTTCCCATTAGAGAAATTGAATGAAAGCCATGTTTTATTCTTCAAATTTAGTGATGATATAATTCTACATTCAATGGTCATCTACAACAACATGTATACATGCCAAAATTCTATTAAAAAGGAGGTTGTATGGGATTGGAAAGTGCAAGTATACCTAGGGGTAACATATTATTGTGGAGATTAATACTAAATCAGCTTCCTAAATGCTCTTGGCTTCGTGCTTAAAGGATTGAGATGCTAGGCCTTTTTTATGGGGCTATGAGGTGACTGAATATGTGCAAAACTATTTGTAGGTGTGTTATAGTACAAAGGAATTCAAGTCATACAACTACTTAATTGAGAATTTCGTATCTGGTAGTGTGAACTATAGCAACATTATTTCATTAACTAAGCTTCTTAATTGGGTGTCTGTGTTTGTGTAGCTAGCTACTACATCTTATACAATAATTTTTTTTATTTTCATGTAATTTAATCTTTGTATAATTAAAAATCTATGAGAACATGTAAAAAAGGAACTGAAATAAGAAACACTCCAAAGAAATATTAGATTTATTATTGTTGCTTTTTTCAACTCTCCTACCCTATCAGATGGAAACTCTGGTGTCCATGACGAGCCACTTGTTACCTATTATTAGAACCCTCCAACGTTGTGCATTAAAATCAATTGAGATGTAATTGTGCCAAAAGATCACAATTTTGGAACTAGTGTTGTTATTCGAGATGACATGGACAAACTTGTTATTATTATAAGTAAAACTTGTGTTTTAGATTTAGTTGTTCTAAGAGCAACTATATAATTTCTCCATTGGAACGTTATGACTAATGATCATGATTACATTTTCCTTTATCAAAGTGGTAGATACGACTTCTTCTAAAAGCAACTATACTTAGAAACATAAAAATAATATTAGGGAATTGGTGGCCTACAAGCTTAGATTAAGGAAATTCTACTGTATTTTTTTTAGTACGAAGTGCTCTAGCCATGTGTGGTATTAGCCTCCTCAACCCTTCCAACCTATGAGAACAATTAATAATGAATAGGTGGCTACACTTACGGATCCAATAAATTATGATGGAATTAGATCTATAGTGATGTCCATCAAACGAAATAAATCCCCTTGCTTGGATGTCATGTCATACTAGTTTGTGCATGGTTTTCAAAAGATCACATATTTAGACATTATTATAGTAGCGAAATAATTCTTGAACTATAGCTTCATGTGAAAAGGTTGAGGAGACACACTAGGCATACTCAACCATAATACTCAAAGAGTATCCAAACCTGAGTAATTTAGGCTCATTGGCCTATGTAACGTGATCGGCAAAGTGGTTATAGAAAGTTTTGTTACTGGACTAATGATTTTGCTTAGTGGGATCATTACTATCAAGTAATTTGTTTTTGTGCTAGCCATGTTATATCTCATAACATCAATTCTAACATTAAATGTCTACTTATTTGCATCAATTTACTTCCAAAGAGGGTTTGACTGAGCTAAACTTCTATATGAAGAAGGCTTATGACAAGGAAAAGTTGAAATTTGTGATGGATATGCTTAAGAGTTTATTGTTCCTTACTCTTTGGTGCGATTAGATTTAGGCTTATTTTAATTCATTAATATTTTGTATTATGTTACATCGTATCCATCTACCATGGATCAAAGCAACCAGGTTCTTAGATAAGGATGTTCTCTCTCACTATATCTCTCATAGCTTATTCAATACTGACCTGATCATGCTACTTTGACTTTTTTTAAGGTTGGCCTTTCCTCCTCTATGATTACCTAACTATTGAATTTTGATGATGTCATGATTTATGCACTTAAAACTAAGGATGTCATGGAGTAGTTTGGGCATCAATTAGATAAGGTGGTGGATACAAAAAAATCAAGTGTGTTATTTAACAAGGTGATGGATAGCAAGTGTAAGAAGATTATTATAGGAAAGCTACATAAGTATCATGTCACTCAGTTAAAATATCTAAGCAAATCGATTGCCACAACCAAAGTTTAAGAAAAAGACTTCAATTTCTTTTAATCGTGTTGAAAACTATGTATCAAGATGGATGATATGGTCTATACTTAAGGAAGGTCTTATTGTCCTGATCAACACAATGTTTGCTACTATTCCTACTTATTACTTAGCCAAAAGATTAATTCCTAATTACAATATTGCAAAGTTGAAGGAACTAATTGTCATCACTTGTGAAGTAGTTTAAATGACAATATGAAATATGTTGTGGCTACTAGGAAATGGTAACTGTATATAAGGACTTTAAAGGACTTAAATTTCTAAGTTTGTTGCAAAACATTATAAGCGAGTTGTTGCTCGGCAAGACTATTTGTGGGTTCAGTCCTTCATGCACAAATTCTTCATGAAAAATAATACATTCCATGTTCTCAATGGTGTGTCTTATACATGATTACTCAATATTACAACACTATAGACCATAATAATATGGATTGGCAGAATGTTGTCTATAATTTTGTTTCCTTTTTATTTTTTGATAATTGGCATGGCATCCTTCCTATTGGTACATGGAAAACCCCTCTTAAAATGGATGTCTAGAATATAACATTTGCAGTAAGTCTAGTTAAGGAGCATCAGGTTTGGGATATGAAAACATTTTAGAAATAACTCTTACTTAATTTGCTATTTTAGATTCTATATTCTCCTTGGCTAAATTAAGTGAAATGAATGTGTTAAGCTTCAAATTGAGTGAGGAAATAATGTTAGACATAAGTACTATATACAAAAGCAAGTATATGAGTTATAATCCATCAAGGAAAGGGGTCACATGAGCTTGGAATGTGTAAGTGTAGCCTTGGGTAAAAATTATTCTATGGAGATTAGCACTAAATATGATTCCTTCATACACCTAGCTTTTTCCAAAAGGGATTGAGATGTCTAAAGTTTTTCCTTGGGATTATTGCCTATGAAGAGTTGCAACATTGATTTTGGGAGTGTCATATTTGGAAAGAGCTTGAGTAAACAATTCTTTGCAAAAAACTGCTTCATGTTTGGTAAGATTAACTATAGGGGTGGCACTTCCTTTTTTAAGCTCCTTAACAGGATGTCTATGAATGTGTGAGTGGCTAGAACTTCTTAAGGAGTCCATTACATTGTTTTTATCTTTAGTCCACCTTTGGTGTGACAATAAATTTCTAGACACATGTGGACAAGTTATTAAATTTAACTACACTTCAATGAAACATACTTATTGCAGCTATTGTTTGTTGCAACTCACCATTCACATCAATTGGGTGCTTTTGAGGCTGTAGTGGGCCATTTAGTACCTTTTATTGGGGTCCTCCAATGGGTTGGATCAAATTCAATTGCGACACAACTATGCATGATGACTTGAAAGTATGAATTAACATTTGTTTAATTGGATGACATGGGTAAACCTACTACTATTGTAGGACACACTTTGGTTTCTTATTCAGCTTCTACCATGAAGATTATCGTTATTCTTGATGTAATGGAACTTCAACAAATTTTAATTTCTAATGCCAAGGCAATTATTGTTGAATTAGATTCAACTAAAGCTATTGCTACATTTAACTAGTAAGTTTTGTCTAAGGCAAGTAGCAGTTCATACTGAAGGGTCATTATATATGTTTGGAATATGAAGTTCTTCAAATTGCCCACATAAAGCACCAAGGCAATGGTGTTGTAGATTCGGTTGCTCATCACACATTTTTGTGTCATTTTGTTTGGAACCTATGAATTGTGCTTCATAAATCACTTCAACATTTTCTTTTTAAATATTTTATGTATGAACCTCCTTAAAGAGACTATGATGTGGCCTTTCACCATTACTTTATCAAGGAATCCAAAGTCTTTTATTTCTTATAAGGTGTTGATAGAGTTCAAAGAGCAACTTCTACTTATCCTTGGAAGGCATCATTTAAAGTCAACACAAAGATGAGATCTGATTATCTTCAGGACCCAACTTTCATTCTTGATTAATAAAAACATATTTAAAAAATGCTTTCATAGTAGGTTTTCTTTCATAAATTCAAGAATTTTACCTCTAACAATGCAATTTTAATTCTCATCACATTCACACTGAATCGTTACTTTGATCCCAAAGGCCAACACCATAAGATTAAAATCTTATAATTTTATCACACACTAATGTATCTAGAGCATGGACTTGCTTTGAGCACTCTAATTTCTTCAATGTAATGATGTCGAGGGAGTGACCCCATGAGTTAAGGTTAGATCACATCCTTGATAAAAAGAACAAAGCTAGTGGTGTAATTGAAAGGGATGATTGAATCCCAAACCTAAGTCTAACTATGCCCTTTTCAACTATAACAACTTAAATATATGCTACTGGAGTTAGATATATCATGGCTGCTAGCACCAAAATTTCCCTCTAATGGATCCTGATTAAGGGATATAGATTATACTCATTCTAATTGCGAGACTTGTGGAGTTTGATGTTGTTATTTATTATCACTAAATTTTTGTGTTAGGACCGGGTAATTTCTATGCATACAACCTTTCTTTGATGTGGTAACCATCTCTTATGCCACCTCTCTAAATAGAATCTTAATTCTCCATCTTATATCACCACCATGGTTAGCTCATTTCCAACCATCGAATGTTGATATGCAAGAAATGCGAATGATATATGTTACACCCTTGTGTTTGATGAGTCAAGAATAAATATTTATATTTCTTATGGGTTTGTTATTAAAAAAATTTTTAATATTCAATTAAGACAAATAATGAACTTTAAATGCCTAAAATAATAGCCTTCAAGGCCCTTGGAGTCATAGCAAGCTTCAAGGAAATTGAACACATGTACTAAAGCTTTCATACTTGATTATCTTTTTATTGTTCTTAAGTTTGATATGTCTAAATTTTGAGATGATGTGGCACACTAGTAGTATTAATATTTAAAAATGTTATAAAATTAATAATTATGAATTTTTATTTTTGGGCCAAGCTTTATTGACAAAAAGTATAGACATTGGTATTTGATTTTTTAAAATTACTTAGGAATTATTTTGCATGAATTTCTTTTCATATCATTTAGAAAACTTATAATACTATGGTAATATAAAATTATTTTGGTACACTTATATTAAATATTTTGGCACAAAAATTCTCACAAGACACCCTAAAACAACGTTACTCTCGGGAATTTTTCACTGTAGCATTAGGCATGTCGACCCAACCCGACTCGTAGTCCAAAGAATTTAGGCCATAGGCAACGTCGAACGGAGCACGACAAATTCATGTCAAAGGCGTCACGGAACAAAATGGCGAATTCAGACCGTAGGCAATGCTAAATGGAACAGTGCAAGATCAAGTCAACCCAAACTAGGTGATGAAATCCTAGTCAAGGAAGAGGGGAGCCAACCACAAAGTGGCTCGAGAGTAACAGGAAGAGAATTACCTTTAAAGTGTAATGGCAAAGCATTTTCCGCAATGTGGGACTACACTCCGACCTAACTATCAAAGAAGTCGGACGGGCCAGCGTGATCGGACGACTGAGATTATTCAGCCTAAAATGACATGCAGAAGAATCGAACACAGGCTGTGCGGATATGTCTATGACCCAGAACAACTGAGGTAAACTGTTTTAATTTTAATTTTGCCAACACATTCTGATAATACATGCAGCGTAGTATGCATGTTGCTCCGATCAAGCCCATCCAGATCGAATGGACGGGATTAATCTCAAACGGTAAATTCGAAATTCAATCCGTGCCGTCCGTGTTTGGGCCCGAATCGAATGATAGCTGCTTTTCGTCTATTACCCAAACAGCTAGTTGATTTTAAGAGCCGTTGAGAGTGATTTTAGTGCTCAAATTTAAGGTCTATAAATAGGGAATGATGAAGAACTTCTAGAGGTGACATTTGCTAAGATCTCAAAGCTTTCAGATCACAACTTCGAGCAAAATCAAGTGAATATAGTGCTTCCAATTTCATAAAGAGAAAGTGGCAAGAAGGATTTCAAAGTTAGATGTTAAAGCTTCAACAATCTCTCAAACTTTATTCCTCTATTTTTTGGTCGTTTGTGCCTCTTATTTCACTTCAAGTTATTTTAAGTTTTGCTAATTTTTCTATTCTGTTCTTTTGGGTAAGGGCATCCTGGCATTGTGCAAAAGCCTGGGGTTTGAGTTGAGCCCAGGAAAACTCAAGTAGGTTCGGGATTAGCCGTAGAAAAAATCCCAAGTAGGTTTGAGGTGAACCGTACGAAAAAACACGGTTGTAATTTGGTATTTTTGAGTGTTGTTTTTCCCAACACTAGTTGGGGTGGATGTTGGCTCGATTTTGAGTTGAACCACCTTAAAAATCTTATGTGCTATATTTCTTCTTATTCACGCTTAAGAGATTTAATTTTTAGTTGAAACCAAAAATCAAAGGAAAATTTTATTTACCACAATTCACCCCCCCCCCCCCCTCTTGTGGGATTTTCTTAAGCACAAAGAACTTCAATATAATGGTTGTCTGGGTAACATTTACCTTCAAGCAAATGATAACATATTTAATAAGCCATTCGTAGTTTTATAGTATAAAATTGTGCATACTTACTTATGTGCTGCTTAACCTTTGAGAAAAAAATATGATTACTGGTAAGATCAGCGAGGTAACAATACAAAAATAAACTGCTTGGTAATACTTCATATGATTGTTAACATGTTCGACATGTCTTGTAACACTCTATAAAGGAAGAGCAAATGATCCTAAGTTGTGATATAATGTCTTTAATATTGCATTTTAATAATGGCATTCTTAGATGGAAATGCTCCCTAGTAAAGAATGATGACCAAAATGAGTGATTTCCTATATTGCACCAACATTACAGTAGGGATGATTACACATACAATAACTTTATAGAATTCCAGTAGCTCCGTCATAAGTGAAGTGTGGTGTTAACAAAATAACTTAATGGAACCCACCCCCTTATAGAATACTAGGCAACATATGAACCACCTACTTAAAAAGGGTTCATTTACATAACGAAGCCCTACACATATTGACTAACCACAAAAAGAGGTAGCAAAGCAATAAGAAGCAGCAACACAAAAAAAAATTTCATGCAAGGTCTCAATCAAAATTAATTCCAAAAGCCAAAGAGCTTCAAAAATATACGAAAAAAAGCACAAAGGGTCTAATTTAGGATGAAGGCCTAGGCTAGCACCGACATGGCCCGATAAGAAGTGAGCTTTAGAAAAATGACACATGAATACAAATGATCCATAAAGGCATGCCATTAAAATAGCAAAAATTTATTTCACCTTCCAAATAAAAGATGTTGACCACGACTCATGTATCTACAAAATGTTTTGTCCAACATAAACAAAAGGAAAGCAAGAAAACTACATGCTCAAAGCTTGTCCAACCACTAAACGACATCATGTTAATCACTTAAAAAACTAGAAAAAAATCAGCTATCAAGTCACATTTCTTGGGTCCCCACTTGCAACATGCATAAGAAGACACAACATGTAATTTTGGCTTGATAATGCATGCCACATGATGTAGAGGCAATCCTAAGTAAAGACAATTTTTTAATAGAGTCCTACATTTTTGACAAAAAAATTATGTGTTAAAGAAAGCTACCACATCATCCAATGGAATACGATTGCATGTTATGCCATGAAAGTGCAGAAAGCATGGATGAGGAAACTGCAATGCACGCATGAAAGCACAAAACATTCATTACAACATATGTAAAATTACACATCATAATGCTTAATGTACAGGGTGAAGAGTGGCACTTCAAACATGAACAACAAGTCTCCTAATAAGGCATCACCTTTTCTATACGCTAGAGTGCCTTAGTCTATAGATTTAAAAAAAAGTTACATTTTGCGAGCTCCACATGGGCATTGGTTTCATAGGGTGCGAGTGGATTAGCTTCTGCATGCATGAACAATACTGTAGTGTGCTAAGTGCTTTGCCTCACCTGTAATTGTCGCAGTGGATATGTAGGATGGCATACCAACTTGTACAAATTATAGCACATATTGCACCAACCAACTTCACTATAGGCCATATCGTGCTACACATTGTCCCTTGTGGATTGCACATTGTAATAATTCTACTAATAGAGAAAGTCTCCAAATAAGACATCACATTATTGTTGATCCAACTGCTTGCAATGTAAAACATGAAAAATTGTTACACTTCACAGTGTTGTAAAAGGGCACACATGGACAAACCACCATGCATAAGCACAGTGTTGTAGTGTGAATAGTGCTCTATCATGTGTGCAGCAATCTCAACTCATGCCTTGGGCCATAACCATGCTTGCCCTAACTCTTATGCATATTACACCATCCAACTTACACTTTGTCATGGCCCACAACATATCAAAATTACCCTTCGAAGATTATAATTTGTAATAATTACATCAAGAAAGAAGACAAGTCTCACAATATAGTGACTCCACCATGAAACCCAAGCAATGACAAGTGATGAATAAGGTATAAAATGTCAAACTTTTTGCCACGCATATTGAACCACAATGGAAACTACTTTAATATTGGATGTGAGCAAGTAAGGGAAATTATTGAACCACTTTATGTGACATCTTTGTGTTTTTGGGGATGAATCTATTATGACACATGGTTAGGTCTTAGTGGAACATGACAATTTGTAAAAAGGGAAAAGTGCTATAATTCTCACATTGCAATAAGTTTCATAATGAGCAATGTTAGGCATTTCAACAATATGCCTTGGCAAGCCTCCAAGAGTACAACATCAATCACACAGTACTACACAAAGTATTGCACAAAGTATTGCACATAGTACCACATGAAGTACTACTTGAAGTATCTCAATGGTTAGAGTAAGTAGAGTAAGATAGAAAATCAAGCAAGCATGTAAGTGAGCATACAAGAAAGCAACCCTACAAGTGAGGGTGTTTTGAAACTTGTATAGTTTCAATGTCTTCAAGGGAATGAAACTACTACAACATATGATAGGATCTCAGTGGATCATGACAAAAAGACCACTCTACCAATTACAATCCTTTGTCATAAATTTATGTCATCTGCAAAGGATTCAACCAACCATTGATACTTAATTATCATTTCATACAATGGTTATATCAAATCATTTTTTATAGCACAAGGTCAGCCATGGACATAAACCCTTAGGCTTCAAAGCCCTTATTGTTGGCCAACAACTACATGATGAGCCTAAGCATCTTATTTGAGTATGGATTATAAATTAAAGGCCTTTAGTCATAATCTTATACATGATAGCTTCACAACATTGGCTTTTGAACCAAGCATAATGAATAATAGTGTGAATTAATGATTCAACTAATACAAGCTCAAGTTATTATCATGACACATTCCTCAATAAGGTAAAACTAACATCTCTCACAATGATCTAAAAATACTACATGCTCCTTATTAGTCGATGAATAAGCCAACACTTGGTTAATGCTTCATCATAATGATAGATAAAGGCAACTTTGAAGGACTAAAAGGCTACATCACAATAAATGCTTGGCTATCATAAACAAGTTATCCCTATGGTAACTTTTCCAACACCTTTTGCTTCGAATTTTGAAATCTTAAAGAATTAATAGGCCTTGCTTTCATGGTTTGTATTCACACTAAAAATTACAATCACATGAGCTTTTAATCTTTTGTTCCCCATGACATTTTTGTTCAATTGATTTCATCTTAGGATACCATGTTTTTTTAATAGTTGTTCCACACTAATCAATTTATTAGCTAATAATGTCCTTTACTAGGGTTGACCCATCCAGGCAAGAATTCTTTCTCCACAGACTCTACCAAGCTTATTGTCTTGGTTGTATTTCATTGGATAGTACATAGGGACAATTGGAATCTTTTTAATCCATTCATGTACTTCACAAATTAGATGACTAGGCATTTGGCTATCTTAAGAGAGTCACAACGACTCCTATCATTTACTCATTCTTGGTCGAATTTCTTCACTTTAACATTCAAAGCACTAAGAAGAAATCACATTGAATGAACATACTTAAAGACCATCACAATGCTTTACTATAATTAAATAGTTAGATTCCTTATGTAGTTCCAATTCTGAGTGAACTGTTCAATCCTAAGAGAAGGTCTCCTTGGGGTAGCTCCTAATTTGTCTGCGAGACAACATGTGTTAACCTACCGTTGGTGCACGAGTAGCCTTTGTAGTGCACCAATAATCAATGGGTTTGAGACTGTGACTCCAACGCCTATTCCTTAGATCCAATCTTTTCTTGAAGTTATCAATCCATTTTTCAGCATCCTTAGCCTAAAGTTCACCATCAAATAATGGTTGTTCACCTTGGAGATGTGGCATAATTAAGAGTATGAATAAGCTTTAAACACACTCAACCATCAATTTTTAAGGGTCATTGGGGTGGATCAGACACTGCCCAATAGGTGGCGCTCTACCTTCCACTTAGCCTTACCTCCATCAAAGCAGTTTTTAATGCCAACAGGTTGTTAAGTACAAAAGCTAACTCTTTCCAAGACCTCCACCTACATCATAGAACCACTTGCTATTGCCATCGACTGCAAAATCCAAGCTCTTGAATTTTAACTCGACTTCCTTTAGTAGTTCATGCCAAATGATACTCACCATCTCTTAGGAACAACTAACCCATGTGTAGATGTTATTCACATCGAACCTTCCTCTTTAAGTCTTGAAAGTTCTCTTTTGAATATTTTCTATCATAACTGCAATCTACACGAACAAATGCTATACACTAACTCATGCCTTACATTTCTTAGCTACTATTTCACCTTTCCTACTTGTTGGGGAACTGCATCGCATCGACAGGCAGTTGTGGTTCATATTCTTAACTGTAATCAAGTTGTTGTGGCTTGTTCATTAAACAGGTGAGTTGTTACACACTTCATAATAGATTTCAACATCCATGACCCCCGTCCTACAACCTTAGTCATCTAACACCCTTTCTAGGCTCTTAGTTAGCATGTAGTTGGACACTATAATCTTGGTTTTAGTTCATTCCACATCACCAACTATGCTTACCAAAAATGTCCCACTTTGATCCTAGATTCCTTATTTAAATTCTTAAAAGAAACTGAGGCTTCTAACCAATTTCACATATCAGAATAGGTCTACAGTAATAAGCCCTTTATGCCTCTATTCAATGGCTTTACTCAATAGAATTTAGACATTGGCCCTAGCTATCTTGTGCTAAATTTTTAAGGGAGCAAACTACTAGATGCTTTGATTAATCTTTCACCTATACACTCAAGTCAAACAAAGGACTTGTATGTTAGTATCACTATGGGTGTCCACTTGAGTTTCCTTAGTCTTTGGCTAGCTCAAGTAGAGCTCACCTTTTTTACATTCCAATAGGCATGCTCTCACTCCAACCTTCCACATAAGATCAAGGTGTTTAGTTGGTGGCTTAGCCCTTAAATGAGGAAACCACAAATCAACTTCTTTACACCCTCTAGGCTAGCTCACCTTTTGACATGTAAGCATGTCAAACTCCTTGTTCCATGTTACAAGACGGGGTAGATGGGGGGCCCTTTGGTTATCACCAATGCTTGTGGTGTCACCAATGCAAGCCTCGAAAGGGCGAGCATTATGGACGACCACAACAACAATTTCATCTTGGGTGACATCTACTAATTCTGCCAAGTTCATTCCCTTGGTTGTGGCTTCGAAGGATAATTGATAAAGATAATGAGAATCTCATTAATCAACTCATAAGCATCACCATTTAGATATCAAGAAATTTAGCTAGCTTAAGAGGGTTGTAATGACTCTTATTATTTACCTTCACATTGTCGAATTTTTTCACTTTGACATTGAGAACATTGGGTAGAAACCATATTGTGTGGTCATCCTTGAGTACCATTGTAATGCTTCTTTACAATTAAGTACTTAGATTCCCTATGTTTGTACCACTTTTGAGTTGATTGTTCACGCTAGGGGAAGCACCCCATAAGGGCCACTTCAAATTCATCCTCCAATTGATGCGCATTGGCCTGCTCTTAATGCACAAGTAGCTCTAGTTGTCCATTAATAGTTGATGACTTTAGGTCTACATCTCTCATTCCTACTCCTTAGGCCAATGCTTTTCTCAAAGTTACAAATCCCTTTTCCCAGATTTCCTTGCATAATTTCACTATTGACTAAAGGCTATTCTTCTTAGAGACATGGTCTGGTTACAAGTATGACTGGTCATTGAAGGAACTCACCCATCTCTATTTTTAAGGGTCATCAGGAGAGCATCAGACGCCACTCAGCATGTTTGACTCTACCAACTGCTCAATCGTACTACCAGCTAAGCCATTTCTAGGAACAATAATTTGTTGCATACAAATGTTTACTCTTCCTAAGGCCTCTACCTACACCTTTAAAGCAGTTGTTGTTACTATTAACTACCACATAATAGCTCTAGAGGTTTAACTTCATGTCCTACAGGTGATAATGCCAAATAACACACTCTCACTGGGTTTTCCCATCTCTTAGCATTAGCTAACCCATGTTCATGTGTCATTCACATGGAAGTTTTCCTATATTTGATCATCAAAGCTCTGATTTGAATATTTTTTATTACAACCAACATCACAAACAACAAATGCTCCATGTAAGCTCATGCCCCATTTTTTGCAACAACTATTGGACATGCCTATTCATCAGGGGTTGCATTAAACTGATGGCTAGATGTGGGCCACTTTTTTAAATGCGATCCATTTTTGGGACTAGTTAATCCTACAAGTGAGTTGTTATGCACTCCTTAACGAATTTCAACTTCCATGACCACCATTTTGCATGTTAATTATCCAACACCCTTTGTAGGCTCTATGTTAGTACACAATTGAACACCATAAGTCAACTTTCAGTTGATCCACATCACTGGTATTGCTTACAAAATAATGGTCCACTTGGAGCCTAGATTCTTTGGCTCGACTCATCAAAAAAGTCAAACCTTCCTGATATTTTAAAATTAGTTTCTTTACAAATTTTTGGCTTACTGACCTTTAGAATAGCAAGCATGTTAGACTTCTCGATCCATGTTTTGAGATTGCTAGACAGGGAGCCCATTGCAGGTTAACAATTCACTTGGTGTCATCAATGCAGTCCTTGATAAGGTGAGCAATTTGATTGTCCATGATGAAGATTTCTACATGGGCGACATTCTCTTGAGCTCTTGGCACCATGATGGCCCAAGATAGACCACTCCTTAAGCTATTCAACAAATTGGCTAACGACATTCTACATATGGACAAAACACATCGTTGACTGTCATCTTCTTCCCTCTTAAACATTTTAAGCATTCTTTGATGCTCTTCTCAAATTCCTTGACATCTTTCCATTGTGGTGATGATTTGCTATCAAACTTCAAATAATTATTTTTCCTTGGATTAAATTTACTACCTAATTTGGTGTGCATTCCAAAATAACGTAACTCAATGATAATGCCCAATGTAGTAGCTACAATTTCGGCTACAATTGTTCAATAAGGACCCCTCTTTAGACTACAATTTAGGCTTTGGACTACCTAATTTCTACACTAGGCTTGTCCTTTTCTACTTGCCATTACAAAGACATTCCTTGTAACTTCTTTATCCTCCATTTATTTATATGCTTTAACTCAGTGGGTATCCTGACTTAACATGGGTTCATAATTCCACATCATAGAGCATGGAATTAGATTTCTAAGGGGCATCTATTTGTCATACTCAAACATCAATTCATACTAGGCAATGGGTCAACTTTTGAAGGAATCCACCTCTTAACACATTGATAACTAAAAATCATCCAACACTTTAACATGTCATGCCACAACTTTGGGTGCCATCATTTATGCCTCTAAATAGAGATCAAGACCTAAATCAGAAATTCTACAATTCTAAAAGGTGTGACATGTGACATTACGCCCATAAAGACATGCCTTTAGCTTGCATCCTTAGGTGCAAATTATATTTCAAAAATTGATGGTTCATTAGATTTTACAATTCATAACATTTATCACATTTCTCTACATTCTTCATCAATATGAGTAAAAAAAAATCCATTGCTAAGTCTTGTGATGTTTGATTGCTAAACCCCACTAGACTTAATAATGCACAACAAACTCATTGCTAGCTTAACATTTTCTCTCCATTAGCACATGACCATGTCCCTAGTCTATTGTTTATCCCCTATTGTAATGAGCTCTAAGTGGAAGAAAGAGCATGTGGGACAGAAGAATGCAACATAAAATAGTTGTCACACTCCAAAAGGCTTTACAGATCATTTGATCATTCGTAGCTCTTACTATTGATTCCTTCATTGGTTTACATATGGAATCATTGTTATATCTTGTTCTTTCTCTAAATGATAAGGTTTAGGAAACATATGGAATCATTATTATATCATAGTGGATCATGAGAACTTGTAGAGAAAGAAAAGTGCTATAATTCTTATATTGCCTCATCCAACTTTCATGATAAAAAATGTGAGGCACTTCAAACTTGCAGCTAGGAAAGTCTCCAAGGGGTGTGACATGTATCACCATCTATCACACAAAGTATCGCATCAAGTGCCACATGAGTTATCATAATTTGTAGGGAAAGAAAAAGACATTTTGAAACTTTTATTATGTATGTCTTTGAGGAGAGAAATCTACTACAACATAGAGTCTACTGGATGACAGTGGATTGTGACAACAAGGCTACCCTACCACTCATGTTGCCCAATCATAAAGTTAAGTTGTATTTAAAGGATTCTACAAGCTATTTATACTTAACTACCATTTCTTATGGTACCTATGCTATCTAATGTTCTAAAACACTATTCGAGCTCATTATGGTCCCTTGGATGCAAAGCCCCTACTATCAACTAACAAATGAATGATAGATAAGCATAGGAATTACATCTTAGGATGGATTCTAACATAGAGCAATTTTTGTAAGAATTGTACACATGATAGATTCTTGCCAATGGTTTTTCAACCAAGTGTGATGACCAATTCATTTAACATAAGATTGAATTTAATCACAGCACATTCATTAGTTGGGTAAAAGTAATATAAATCATGATTATCTAAACCAAGCTCACATTTCTTATTGGTAGGAGAACAATCCTGCACTCGGTGAATTCTACTTCATAATAACAAAAAGCGACAACATCGTAGAACAAAAAAAAATAATGTTGTTATGAATGCTTGGTTGTCACAAGCAATTTATCCTTATGGTAACTTTTTTTGGGACCTCTTCCTTTAAATTCTAAAATCCAAAAGGATCAATAAGCCACTCTTTCACTATTTATTTTTGTGTTAAAAATAAGAATCAATTGCAACTTTACCCTTTTGTTCCATATGAGATTTTTTACTCATTAAACCCATCGTAAAACACACATCTTATCTTTTAAGAGATGTGATACCTTAGCCAAACTCACTACATGATAATGTGTTCAACCCAAATTGACCTATTGTGATAGACATGGCACCAAATGGATGGTTTGGGCCCTTCACTATCCTACAAAATAAGTAATGTTAAAAGTAGTGGTATTTTAATTCTAATAGCATGCAAAGTACTACTTATGATGCACCTCTCAATTCATTTCTCAAAATTAGATTAGAGTCAAGCTCAATAGAATCCTCTTTCCCCATTGATTATGAAGCCCATTCTCATGGACACATTTTCATTGGATAGTAGATGGGGATAGTGGGATTGTAGCTAGCCCAATCTTGTGCTTCGTTGATCAGATGATGATGCACTTGGCATCTTAAAAGAGTCATAGTAACTCTTATAGTTTACATCACTTGGTTGAATTTCTTCACTTTGACATTTATAGCATTAAGTTCATCTTGCATCACTAGTTTTTCTTACGAAAACTTGCCCACTTGGAGGTCAAATTCCTTGGCCCAAGTCATCAAATTAGCCAAGCCTTCCTAGCTTTTTAAAGTTCGACAATAAGTCGAAGGCATTGTGCCCCCAATGCCTCTAATCATTATATTTACTAGGTAAAACTCTTATTATGGCTCTTGCTATACTAAGGGAAACATTGAAGGGAACCAGCTAATAGTTTAGTCTGGCTTCACCAAACTTAGGCATTGTTCATAATCTTTGCGGTCTCGATTAGCTTGCTTTCGTCAGAACCCTTCATAGAAGATATGGTCAAACAAATGCTCACCCTTCGAATGAGTATTCCGCTAGTTAGTTCCTTCGCACTCCATGACCTTTCTTATACTTCGACTTGCAAGCATGGTAGACACATTAGTCCATGCTTAAGACAGGTCAAATGGGATGCCATTGGCCATCACCAAGTATGTGGAGTTATTATGGCATGCCTCGATCGAGCAGGTATTGTGATAGCCACAATGATGATTTATACATGAGCAATGTCCACTTGAGCTTGTACTACCAAGATGGTCAAGCTGGTCTGCTCCTTGAGCCATAGAACAAACCATCTTATGACATTCTACATCTATTTGAGGCACATAGTTGGCCCCCAACTACTTTCCTCTTAATAATTTCAAGCACTCTTTGATTCTCTTTTTAAATTTCTTTTCATTTTTTCATCTTGGTGCTTGCCGTCAATGAGTCTCTCTTAATTATTTAGCCTTAGGTGAAATTTACTACACAATTTTGGCTATATTCCCAAATAGCTAGGCTCATTGACAGCAGCAAATATAGTAGTAATGCATGAGTTGAACAGGTCACTTACCCTCCTTGACACTCACTTCTTAGGGACTTGATCTTGATCCATCACTGAGGATGCCTCTCTAAACAATAATTTGTGCTTCAGAATCCTTTATTTTCATAATAAATTGGTCCCATTTTGCTAGTAATACTAATGGAACCCTCTTAAATTACTATCACTCCATGTATTAAAATACTTAAAGTTAGTGAATAGTCTCACTTAACAAGGGGTCACAACTTCACACCATGGAGCATGGTGATGGTTTTATGAGGGACAACAACATGTCATGTTGTAATGTCCATCCTTGTTAGGCGAAAGCACAACACTCTTATGGGATCCACTTCTTACCATGCCAAAACCAAACATCACTTGATGCTTCAACATGCCTTGACATAGCATGTGGTGCCATAGATCATCTCCAAATAAGGGCTATGACCCAAACAAATAATTTTATGATTCTTTAGAGAGAGATAGATTACATTACACTATAAGAGTACCATTGGCATATATTCCAAGGCATAGCCTGCATTCAAAAAAATAAATGGCTCATGAGATTCTACAATTCAAATGTATGATATTTCATTTTGTTCTTCATCAATACAGGATCCAAGATATGTATTATTGAGTCATTCAATGTTTGATTGCCAAGGCCTATTGGACTTGGAGATGCACAACAAACATATTGCTAACATAACATTTGCTCTCTCTTACTGCATGGCTATGCCTATAGACAACTATTTATCCCCCACAACATTGAGCTCCATGTCGAAGTAAGTGCATACATAATGGAAGAATGTAACATCAAATAATTGTCACAGCCTTAAAGGTTGCACTGATCACTTGATCATTCATAGTACACAATAATGATCCTTTCATAGGTTCACCTACAAAAACCATGTTACAATCTTTCTTCAAAATTATTGGTTCAATGGACTTCTCACTTTGTCACACATAGCAAATAGCCCACATCACATCAATCTAAATGCTTCATTAGATCATTCAATTGGTAGGAGCAATAAGTGGCGTGTCGAAAGGGTAGGTACATATTCAATGCAAGTTGATGACTCATGCTTAGTAAGAATTCCTCATTGAAGAACAACAATTAGAATGATCTATCCTTATCACTACCTAATTTTTGTAAGATTACCTAGGCTTTTTCATGAAGGTAACGTACTTGTTTAACATCAGTTAGTGCATGTGTAGCCTAGAACCTCTAAGGGTATCATAGAGTTACTATTGCCTAAAAGTTTCATGGCCTATTCAACCATAGTCCCTCTAAGAAGCTAGCCACAAGGCTTACAACCAAGACAAATTATTAACGAGATGAGGTGTTTTTGTTAATGAAATTTACCAAAAAGATATCTCAACTAACAAAGAACAATCATGCACCCTCACCAATCCATAAATCCTTTCTTTCTTAGTTTGGTAAGCTTGCATGTGTTCAGATAAATTATGCTACATTCTCCACTTTTAATGGTGCCTTTCAATCAATTTATTTAAGTTTGAACCTTGGGACTATGCTCATTTGACATGTGGTTAGTATGAAATTTAGCATGTTGAAGTCTTATTTATTAAAGAAATATAGCAGACAACTCTCACCACCAACAAAGACTGGCATGCAACTCCACTCATGAAATCAAGAAAGAGCTCTCAATCAAATAATACTTGATATGTCTGGACTTGGTAAGCTTCCCTGTATCTAGTAAAATTGAGTCGTTGGCTCCACTCCTTGGATGCCTTTTCATTAATTTATATAAGTTTTAGCCTTGTGACAATGCCTCCTTAAAACCCAAATACAAAAAATATTCCTTGTCTAGCCAAGGTAGTTAGGAATTGACTTATCAAAACCACTTAAATTAGGCACATGGATCAATGGCCCTTTGAGGAGGTCATCTAAAAAATTTGAGCATGATGAGTTTACCTTAATTTGCTTTACTTGTGGGAAGGTTGGACATGCTTTTATAATGTCTCCATCTAATATGTCAATGCAAAATACTATTAATGTTTCCTATGCCAAAAAAGTAAGCCTTCTAAAAGAAACTCTTAAATTAGGAGAGAAAGAGGAAAAAAATACTAACCATAGTGGGACAAGAGATGAAGAAGATAGATAGTATGGAGAAGGGCACATTTATACTTTAGTGGGTTCCTAAGCAAAAGACCTTAGGAGAGGAGCAAAGCAATGCAAACTAAAATAAGAAGAAGATCAAGCACTTGAAGGGAATAAATTTTTAGGAGAGGACCATGTTTAATGGCAATTAAGCTTGGAGTATTCCTTAGGTTGGAAGGTTCAAGGTGAGGAGAATGCTAGCTAGTTCAACATTAAAAAGCAACCCACATCTTGGGATATTGTTAAGCACCAGTTGGAATAATGTAGTTATACAATACACATGAGATGAAATAAAGGGAAATGTTTCACCCTAGTAGTTGGAATGATAAATTTGGAAATAATAAAGATTGTTATATGGAGAACCAGCTTTAATAATGTCTAATACTTCCTTATTCTTGGTGATGTTATGGTGTGATTGAATTTATGTTATAATTTTTATTGTTTTAAGAAAATTACTATAGTAGCATAATTATGGGGAAGAGTTGAGATGAGTTGCATATAGATACTTTACTACTTATTGTTAGATGAAGGCTACTTATTTGAATCATATATTGGGAAACAATTGGAACAATTTGGGTAAGGAGCATGCTATAAGAACATCATAATTGCTTTGAATATGGTAGCAAGCTTGTCAAAATGAGAAGAAGCAAGATTGGTAACTATAGAAGGAGCTAAAGTCTTTGAAGTGTTGTGTACCTAAATCTCAGGAATACTTTGGACCAGTATCACTAAAGAATATCATGAAAGGATTTATTTTGTAGAATTGTAAGAGATAAAATGATATAGCTTCATTGAATGTTGAACTTAAATGTATTATTCCGTAAGAGTAGAATGGAAGGATTATAGTGCTATAGTGGAGATGTAATGTAATTGAGGGTGTCTATAGTTATTTGCTAAGAACTCAAATTTGAGGGAATGTGGAGGTGTCAATAACATCAAATGTTTAGCACTTTTAGCTGAGGCATACACTATTTGGATGTGTATGGATGAAATGAACTACTTAAACATAAAGGAAAAAGCTAGAATGGAACCTATAGATTACCCATACATCCTTGTTACACATGTAATTCAAGTTACACATAATTAAAAGATCTAGGAGCTTTGCATTACAAATTTTCAGTATTGAGGGGATTGATAGAAGTTAAAATTCTAATCATGATGGGCAGGTCGAATATTTATCAAAGGATATCATCTACAGAAGGCAATAACAAAATTTATCTTATTACTATACAGGCATTAAAGGAAGAGGGATCTAGTAGTAGTTTTGTGTAGAGGAGTGGCAGATAAACTGTCCTTCTTTTTTTCTTAAGCATTTCAATGTACACATTCTTGAAACTTTTTGGAGATTTTCTATGGAAAGTTTCTACAATGATGAGCCTATTAGAAGTACATATTATATGAACAATCAGACAGAACAACATGTATCTAATGATTGCATTTATAAGAGAAACTATGTGTATTTTTCATACTGAATGGGTGGAGCAAGTAAAAATGTATTTAGCAAAGTATATGTGAAAAGTGATATTAATGCTTATCTTTAGTTACAAAATTGGAAATGTTTAACTTATTGACTAGTTTAGTGAGCAAACTTAGATGGCACAACATGGCAAATAGGTATATTAAACTATCAAGTGTATCAAGAAGTGGTAGTATTAAGAATAGTAATGTTGTGTTTTTCTTTTGCATATCCAACTCAAATTGTAGCCTATTGAAAGAATGGATAAACATAGCCAATTTGATAATGCATTACTTTGTTTCTCATAGACATTGAGGATTGTATAAAGAGTTTTGGATTGGACTAGTAAGTGGAAACTTGATGCATGGATTGTCTATGAAATTTCATAGAGTACTATCCACTTTAGGAAAATGGAGTGCAAATGGATGGGAATTTTCCTTAATAAAATTATTAGTTGGAGTGAGACATTCACATCCTACAAATGAAGAAGTTTAAAGGTTGACTTTGTAAGAGCACAAGCTATTGGGTCATCATATTACATCTTTCCATAGAATGGTGGGCCTTATGAGACATTGTGGTGGTAACTCATTAAGTTACATTGGCCATACATGAGGGATCATAACACCTATTTTGTTTACATCTTAACTACTTCTACAATTTGGAATAACTATATGCACTAGCTTAAAATGCTAGTGAGGACCTACTAGCTTCTTCAACTAAAATTAGAGGTATACTAATTTAGTGTTTTAGTTTGAAATGGTGTAGTGATGAGGTGTATATTTCTCCTACCCTTTACATTTCTTGCTTTATAGATGTATTGGTAGAGACTAGACAACATTTTTTAAGGCATTGATCATTGATGGGAAATTAAAATTGTTGTAAAATCTATCAGGAAAAATAAGGCAACGAGCATGGATAACGTCACAGTGGATGTCATGCATATTTATTAGAGTATTACTTAGACAAATGATGTTAACGCTATGAATTATTTTTTTCATGATAGATATATCTAAAAACATTAAAAAGAAATTTTGATCATACTCATTCCAAAAAGTTCAAGGTGTTTCAAAACCTAAATAGTTTAGACCCATCGGCCTATGCAATGTGATTTATAAAATTATGACAAAGATTATGATAAGTAGACTGAAGATGGTGCTACATGACATTATTACTAGGGAGCAAGTTGCAATTGGTCTTTATAAAGCTATTCATAATAACATTTATTTCACAAAGAAGATGGTAGCCCATATGAATACATCAAGAGCAAAAGGAGGGCTTATGGCACTTAAACTGTATTTGTACTAGGCATGTGAAAAATTTAAATGGCAGGTCATGATTGATACATTGAAGATCTTGGGGTTTCTGAGCACTTCGTGTGACTGGGTAGAGGCATGCATATTGATAACAAGAATTTGTACTATTCTGAATGGGGATTGTCTCCTATGGCTAGGTATTATGAAGCAGATTAGATTGGGGTGTTGTATGTATTCTAAACTCATTATTAGTTTTTTAAGTTTTTATCTTGGCTTGTTAAGCAATAGGTGGCGAGTAATTATTTAGTAGGGTTTAAGTGTGGTGTATTTGCACTTATGGCTTCACACCTCCATTATACTAATGATGTCATGCCTTACATTTAGGCTACTTGAGCTATAACTAGGATGATCCAGGAGAATATGAAAGAATATGGTATACATTCTAGCCAATTAGTTAATTTTAACAACTCAAAAGTTTTACTTAGTAAGGGAAAGGATAAAAAATAGAAAACTTATTGTAGGCAAGCTTCATGTGTCCCAAGCTAGTAATGCCAAATATTTAGAAATTCTTATTACAAAAAATAAATTATGAAAATGATATTTCAAGTTTCTTATTGGGCGAATTGAAAAATATGTTGCTAGATGGAGGTCATAGCACTCTCCATGATAGGGTATATTTCTATGATAAATTTGATGTTGAAAACTATTTCGATATATTAGTTGGGCCACTATTTAATTTTGAAAGGTATCATAATGGATTTGGAAAAAACATTTCATAGATATTTGTGGTGTGGATGGAATGGGAATAACATTATCCATTATTCCAATTTGAATGTGGTGATGCTTCCTAAAGAATTTTGTGGCCTTGGCATCCATGATTTTCCTTTTGATAGAAGGCATTGGTTACAATGAGATGTAGAAGGGTGTTGGCCCATGAAGATGCCTTCTTAGTATAGGTATTTAGGTTTTAAGTATTTTGTGATCCATAACAACTTCATTGTATCTCGACGTTCCATGCATACTTGCAAGCTTTTGGAGTTTGCTATGGCTTGGACATGTGTGAATCTGGCATGGTAGATTGCTGAAGATAAATAGGTTTCTTTCTTATCAGACAACTACTAGGAATTTCTTTGAATTGATTTGTGACCTGCATTTATTAATGTGCATGGGGAGCATCCATTAGAAGTGGAGGATCTTTTCAACGATCATAGAGAATGAGATTGTGAAAGATTTAAAACAAATTTGTTACCACTTTAGTCTAAAGATTTCCTCACTTTAACAAAATCTAATGAGTCTTTTTTTGGGAAAAATGAATAATTGTGCTCAAATCTAAACACATACTCCAACATGTTGAACTATCTAAATATGAGTGAAAAGGATATATCTTTGGTGTGGAAAATGAAGGCGCAACCTTGGGTAAAACTTTTCCTTTAGTGATTGATCCTAAATCTTATCGAAGCAACTCTTGGCCAGGTATTAGTGGTTTAATGAGCAATGATGCATGTTTATGGTAGTTATTCATGGAGGAAAGCATTAGGCTTTCTTTTTGGTAATTCATTAAGGACAAAGAACTATGAGAGTATAACATCATTATTACTATTATTTGTTTTAGACAAAAAAATTCTAGCCATGTTAACTCATTGTAGGAATTAATCAACTTGATGGGTAATAATGTTCACGTTTTGAACAATGCACAAAAAAAAGTTCAATTTCATACAATTGTGATATACTATTTATGGATCAACAAAAATTTAGAAAGCACATGAAGAGAAGGTCTTTAGTCAAGTTTCTTTAATAAAATATTCAATTTGATTTTTCAACTATTATTGTGTGCTCAAGATTCCTTAGACCATCCAGCGATAAAGCCTGTAGCAATGTTGGGATAGTGTAACCTCAAAATGGCCTCCTTCAATGGTGCTAGTGCAAACAAATTGTGATGTAGGAGTAGATGAAAGGCAAATTATTGGGAGTAGCAATGTTATGAGGGATCACACAAGAAAACTTTAATTATTGCTAGTAGAATGTACATGTTAGAGGCTCTCACTGTAATGGAAACTTTTGTAATCCTTGATTCATGGAGAATTTAAAAACTATAAAACACACTTACTATGGAGAAACAATTAGATTCAATAATATCATTGAGTAAGTGACTCAGATGATACTATCTATGTCATATGAGAACAAATACTAAGGTGCAATTAATTTTGTGAAAGGAAATGAGCTCTGTCGAGCTATACCATGTTTTGAGCCAAAGAAATGGTGCAATTGGATGAGTTGCACACTATGCACTTTTAGGTGATTTTCTCTAGGATTAAGGAATGCGCATTCACAAACCACTTCTATTACGTCCATTTATGACTTTTTTTTTGAACCTCCTCATAGCTAGTCCGTGGAAGGCTTTGACCACTTATACATTATTAGGAAACCAAAAGAAGGTGGTAAGACGTGGAAGAATTTTTAATTCCATGGAGGTGGCAACAATAGACGATGGTGTTGGTAGAACGTAGTGCTTGCTATAGCTAGACTTGTAGGAAGTAACTAAAGAATGAAAGCCCATGTGCTTCTTTGGGTGAATTTTAAATGTAGTTTGTTGAATTAATAACTTCAATCAATGAGGAGACTATGATAGGATTGAAGGTAAGGAAGAGTTTCAAAAAAGAATAAAAGGCATGTGACTTTTGTCCTATACATGGGCAATAAGCACGTTTGATTTCTCTATAGGAGACAATGTACCATAATCTAGCATTGCACTTATGTTGAATGCACCAATGCATTATAGTGGTGGTGGTCAGGGAAGTGTAGGTAATACTGTGGAGACATCGAAAATGGTATCTTCGTTAAAGAAGGTTTGTAACTAGTTGAATTCCTTTGATTATGAAGATGTAGTGTCACATGGAGTTGGGATATTATAGTTGAGAAACAGAAGGAAGTAGAAATTTCCAACATAATAAATAATGTAGTGAAGTTGAAGGAAATTATGGAATTATGTGTATCATGAGAAAATGACATAAATCCAAATAGTAATGGAGTAGTTGTTTTGAAAGAATGCACTTCAAGTGTTTGTGAAATTGCCAAAGGTGAAGAAAGAAAATTCTTTGGATAATGATATGCAAGTATGTAGCCAAAATAAAATGAGCTTCGAAGATGTGCTAATGAGAAGAAATGCAAGCATTGAGAAGTACTTTTTTTTGACGATTCATTAGAGAGATCAACCAATGGGGATATGAATGTTTGTTCACCAAAAGATAATTCTATCATTATTAATTGTTAAATTCCATTGTTGAATGATGCATACGAATGACAAATTTTGTTTCACCAATTTGAGCTGATTGGCACGGTGTATGGAACCTCAATGGGCTTTGGGCATTCAATTTATTTTCTTGTTGTTTCTCTTAGCATTTTGAGTCTATAACGAATACAGACTCAGTGTCGTCCAGTGGGGCTTAGTAGGTAGTGGGACTAGTAATAGGATTGGACATGTGGACACTAAGTTTTAGGCATGCTTTGTAGCAACTATGTCTACCTCTATATGGGTCCACCTACTAACACTCTTTGTTTATTGGTACACTAGGAATATTCTATCTGTTACAAAGACTATTGGTGAGCCTATTGAAATGCATTGTTGGATAGAGGACCTATAAAGGTCATCATTTTGTTAGGATCTATGTCAAAATTGACCTCTCCAAGCCTTTTAGAGTATGTATGTGGTTAAAAACCACTTAGTAGAACCTTTCAGAACTTTGAATATGAGGATCTTTCTATTATTTGCATTACTTATGGCAAATTGGAGTACACATTAAGGTGTGTCTACTTAGTAAGAGGATACAAAGTAATAATGCTAATGAGGGTTCTTGCTTTATGGTGCATGATCTTAATCATGATAAAAATAAGTATTTATTTAAGATGTAAGGTAGTAAGGGATAGAAGAGTGTGGAAATAAAGAACATTGATTGCAACCTTGAATGGTGGTGCAACCTAGAAAAAGAAGAATGGGCACAGCAATAAAATGGAAGAGAAATGTTAATGAGAAACATGAAAGAATGCAAGGAGTATACAAGCAATAAAACCTAGAAGAAAATAAGAATGCAAGGAACAGGGGCAAATCAAGGTCCAAGAATGAAGGGCAGATGAGAGATTATATAAAATTGAGTGTGTACCAAAAGAAGTGTTGAGGGAACAAGTATTTAATATAAATGAGGTGGTTGAAGATCCCAATGATATTTCACTTACCATAGAGTAGGTTATGGGGAAGCAGATTAATGTTATGGTTACTCTAAGTACTTCAAATAGTGAAACACCACTAGAAGTCAGGGGAAAGGGTAAATGCCCAATGGAGTAAATTAGAAATGATAAGAAACTTTGTAAGAATAATGGGAGGTCATCCTCCCAAGTTTGTTGCAAATTTAGAAAAGAAACAAAGGAGGTGGTGCATAGGAATGATAGAGATGGAAGGTAAAATAATTACTTACTTCCTCAAGAATTTGTGGATTTATGGATAGTTATGTTTACTTGCAAAATGCTTACGAATCTTCTTGAGTATTACTTAGAGGCTTCCTTGAGGAATTATACTTGTCATCTTGGCTATAATGAATAAGGGTGGTACAAGAAGGCATAATATTGTTCTTATTATTATCTAGGTATTGATTGTGGGAAGTTGAATTCTCATGCCAATGGGTAGATTATGACTACAGGCAAGGTGATGAATTTGTCTAAATTGAGCTTGCTGGGTGTGTGCTAGGGAAGTAATACCTATTTACTTACTATTACACTATTATTGAGGGAATTATATGATTTATAGAAATTCTATTTCCATAATTATGCCTAATAGAGGAAGGATTCTCGTTACTAATGGGAATGTAAATTCTAAAGAATCATTATGTGCCATGTGTGGGGGATTATGTTTCCTAGAATTTGATGTTTATTTTTGAGGTAGACTTGGTTGTCTCTCAAGTGGATGACCTTTATAGGATGCTAAATAATTAACATATAGTAAAGTATAGTTTGGGGTCTCAGGCCTCTTTATTTAGATAGTTTGATTGGGTGCTATTGTTCTATTGTGACGTTGATGGCATGAAGGGTACTTGGATTAACTTTTAGAGGACCCTAGATTTTTTTGGAATTGTCAATATAGAAATTATATTTCTGTTTTATATTGATATTCAATTCTATGACTAGATCTGAAGAGTCTTTCCTACTACGATCCAATAGAATTTTGTATTTGATAGTTCGTTCATGAATGAGCTAGCTCGTACTCCCATAAATATTTTTGATCTTAGAACTATATCTATCAAATAGAAAAAGAAAAAAAATCGAATTCGAATAGAAAATGAAGACGCCTAAATTGAAAAAAAAAACAGGCCCTTTTAACTCAGCGGTAGAGTAACGCCATGGTAAGGCGTAAGTCATCGTTTCAAATCCGATAACTTACTTGGGGAAGACCATTTTGTTGATTATCTTAGTGTGGGCTCTACACGGCTACAATTAAAAAATAGGAACATATAATTGGAAGTTTGATTTGGACATGGGGTTTAATTAGAATGCCAATACATGAAATTATTACTAAAATTGAAATCTACAAAAAAGTGAATGAAATACTCATAGGGATTTATTATTGACATATTTCTTCAAATTATTTGAGGTAGAGGAAGGTACAAGTTTTTCAGTTTGTGTACTTGTGCTCTACATCAATGTTGGTAAGTTATTGCAAATTACTAAACATGATTGAAACTTGAGGTGGGTTGTTCACAAATAATAGTTTTCAAATATATTTTGGGGAATGTAGAGTTAGCAAACATATTGACTCAAGTGCTACTTCTTATTTTTGGTCTTTTTAAGGGAGAGTAAGAAGGCTATAGGAAGAGGAAATCATATGGGAGCCACAATTTAGGTCAACAGAGGTCAAACTTATTGGAATTTACATAACAACCAAGAGGATGTACGACGAAGGGTGAATTTTGTCAAGCAAATTTCTTCAAACTATTTAAGAAGAGGAAGGTGCAAAAATTGCTAGTTAGTTGAATTGTGCTCTTCATCAATGTGGCGATATTATAGCAACTTATTAAACATGATTGAAATTAGTGGTGGGCCATTTACATGTAATAATATTCAAACATGGCTTAGGGAATGTAAAATCAGAAAACTTGTGGAGTAGCACTCTACTTCAAATTTTTGCTTATGTTTTTAGGAGAGTAGGAAACTTGTAGGAAGTGAAAATTATATTGGTGTTAGTTTTCTTGTTTGTAAAGGTGGAAATTTATGTAATCTATATAACAACAAAGTGTATGCATTATTACGAGTGAATTTTGAGGAGCATATTCTTTAAAATTAATGTAAAGATAGGAAGATGTAGTTTTTCTTGTTTGTGGACTTATGCTCTACATAAATGTGAAAAGCTCTCATAATTTATTGAAAAAGATTGATAAAACAATTGGGTTGATTATACATAATAGTTTTTAACATGGCTTGGCAAATGCAAAATAAAAAAACATACATAGCACAACATTACTTCAGCTTTCTACTAATGTTTTATGGTGTGTAGAAGGGCTACAAGATGTGGAAATTATTTGGGAGCTAGAACTCTAATTTGAGGAGCAAATGTAGTGAGTCATGCTGTCATATAGGTTTGGTGCATTTTGTTACATAGGTAACATTTATTATGAGCTATTTGGGTTCAATTAACTAGTAAGCATGCTCTCATCTTTTCCATTAAGAAGATATGGTAGCATTAGTGGTATGGAATATAGGAGGAATTAGAGGGACAAAGTCTCATTGTAATTTACAATGCATTGTAAGAGAATATGATGTAAGTGTTGCAATTTTTTTTGGAACTAGGGTGGAGACTTTTGATAAGAGGAAACCAGACTAAAGTTCTAGATACTCCAAGTACATCACATAGTGTAGCACCACTAGAAGTTGGTGCAGAGGGAAAATACCCAATGGAGTAAAAGAGCAATGATAAGAATCTCAAAAAGAAATAAGAGGAGGAATTCCTCTCAAGTATGTTGCAAATTTGGAAAAGAAATGAAGGAGATGGTGCTTTGGAATGATGGAGATGGAAGACAAAATAATTGTTACCAACAATGAAGGGATGTAAATTCTAAAGAAGAATTATTTGCAATGAGGTTGCGATAATGTTGCCTAGAATTGAGAATCTATTTTTGAGGTAGACTTGGTTGTCCTCAGGTGAATGAGCTTTAGGGGATGCTATATTATTTAATTAAAAGTAAAGTATAGTTTGGGGCCTTATGCCACTTAACTTAGACATTATGACAGTGTGCAATTGTGTTATTTTGATGTTGATGGCATGAAGGGTACTTTGCCTAAAATATGGTGAACTTTAGATATTTATTTAGCAAAGACCATTTTGGTGTTGAGCTAACTATGGATTCTACTTCACTGCAACAAGAACATGAGAACATATAATAGGAAGCTTGGTCTGGACATGGATTTTATTGGAATGCCTCAGCATTAAATTGTTACAAGAATTTAAATCTATAAAAGAAAAGTGAATGTAATACTCATAGGGAGTTTTTATTCAAAGGTTTCTTCAAATTATTTGAGGTAGTGAAAGATATAGGTTTTTAGGTTTGTGTACATATGCTTTACATTAATATTGCCAAATTATGATAGCTTACTAAACAAGACTAATAGTAGAAGTGGGCTATTTAGATAGAATAGTTTTCAAATGTGTTTTCAGGAACATAGAGTCACCAAATATAGTGGCTTAAGTGCTACTTCATATTTTTAATTCTATTTAGGGAGAGTACAAAAGGCTACAAGAAGAGGAAATCATATAGGACCTCAAGTCAACATAGGTTGAACTCATTGGAATTTACATAACAATAATGTGGATGTACTACTACAGGTCAATTTTGAGTGGGAGATTTCTTTAAATTCTTTTAAATAAAGGAAGCTACAAAAATTGCTTTTTAGTGGAATTGTGCTCTACATCAATATGGCCAAATTACAACATATTACTAAACATGATTCAAAGTAGGGGAGGATTATTTTGACAACAATTTTTAAACGTTGCATAGGGAAAATAGAATAAAAAACATATGGAGTAGTGCTCTACTAAACATTTGAGCATATGTTTTAAGGTGTGCATAAAACTTGAAGGTAAAATCATATATGTGTTCGTATTCTTGTCTGTAAATGTGGAAATATTTTGAATTTACATAACAATAAAGTGGATGTGCTACTCTGAGTCAAATTTGAGGAGTAGATTCTTTCCAATTATTTTAAGCATAGGAACATGTAGTTTTGCTAGTTTGTAGACTTATGCTCTACATAAATGTGGCAACATTATAGTAATTCACCGAATAAGAGTGATAGTAGAGTTTGGTTGCTTACATGTAATAGCTTTTAACATTGCTTGGGGAGTGCAGAATAAAAATAGATATAAATCACAACACTACCTCATATTTCTACTTATGTTTTAGAGTGAGTAGGAAGGCTACAAGATGTGGAAAGTATTTGGGAGTTTGAATTCTAGTATAAGGTGTAAGTGTAGTAAGTGATGTTGTCATATGATTGTGATGCATTTTGTTTCATAGGTGGCAATTGCTATGTGCTATTAGGAGTTCAATTGACTAAAAAGAATGCTCCTATCTTTTTCAATTAGTAGATGTGGCTGCATTTTTAATATGGAATGTTCAGGGAATTAGAGTGACAAAATCACATTAAAATTTGTAATGCATTATAAGAGAATAGGACGTAACTATAGTCACTTTGTTAAAATCTAGGGCTGGGACTTTTATAAGGGAGAGGCACAAAAACTGTTGGGAAGAAATTAGATATATTTTGTTCAACTTTCATTAGGATTATCTGGGGGCATTGTGGTGCTTTGAAGTAGATTAATGCAATTATAGATTATGTAATCATCCTTTTAGTTGGTCTGCATATTTGTGAATTTGGGTAGTAATACCACTTGGTAGTGTAATCCGGTATATGCATCAAAGTATTATATGACATGCCACATGGCATGAGACTAAATCAAAAAAATTACTAATCTGGTGGATTGTTGATGATTGAAGAAACTTTAACATTTTGCTAAAGCAAAATGGGAAGAAAGGAGCAAAGCAATTTAGTAGTTGGTAGACTCAGTGAAAGATCTCATGTTTTGCTCAAGTTTTAGTGTTTACTAATTTGTAAATTTTTCAGAACAAGCTCATGTGGTGCAACAATAAGAGAGGTATTACATAAATTTGGAAAAGTCTAGTTATGGCAATCTTGAAAGTTAAGAGTATGTGGGCTTTCCCAAGCTCTACAATGACTCACCTTCCTCGCATTGGATCTGACCATTGTCTTTTTCTATCTAGATTTAATTAATATCCTTAAATAATTTGGAAAGGAGACTCTAGTTTGAAAATGTATGGCTATTATTTCCATACTCAATTGAGGTTGTACAAGTTATGCAAAAATATATTGTTTGGGGTTACCATATGATTGGATTTTCCACTAAATTTCATAGAGCAATATAAGCTTTAAAAAATTAGAGAATAATTAAACTTGGTAATATTCTAAACAAGCCATGATAGTTGAAGCGAGAAATCTAGACATTATAAGTTTAACAATATAAGAGAGGGTTAACAAAAAAGGAGAATGAACTTTTGGCACTTCATATTTCTTCCAACCATATGGCTATGACCATAAAGAAACGTTGGTGTTTGTGGCATGCTAAGGTACATTGCTAACCTGAGCAATCAAAAGATGTACTATTTTCTTTAAATTGCGACCACATTTTTATTTTGGAGTAATTATATTCATCAACTTAAAAAATGATGGTAAGGAATTTGTGGCTTTCCTAATTGAAATTAAAGATAACCTTATATAGTTCTTTAGTAGGAAGTGGTGTACTTTAGAATAGTATAATTCTCTCATATTGTTCCAACCTTTGAGAACTACCAATAACGAGCAAGTAAAAAGTCTAGTGGCCGTAATTATTGCTGAGGAGATTAAGACTATTATTATGTCTATCAAAAAGATAAAGCTTTGGGCATGGATATCACATCTATAGTGTTTATGCTTGGTTATTGGAATATTACCTAGGTGGAATATCACAACTATAAAAAAATCCTTCTTTGGTTGTTTCTTGAAAAGAGATGGAAAAACATACTGCTTTTTCTTGTTCCCAAAGTATAGGATGCTGAAAACCTAAGTAGCTTAGATTGATTAGTCTATGTAATGTAATATACAAGGTAGTAGCAAACATCTTAGTAATTATATTGAAGTTGGTGCTTCTTTGTATCATTACAAGGCAACATGTGGCTTTTGTGATAGGTAATACTATATAAGATTACATATTTTTGGTGCTAGAGATGGTAGCTTGTATGAATTAATCTACTTCAAAAGTTTGGCTTGTGGCTCCAAAGCTAGACATGGATTAAGCCAATTATAAGGTCAATAAGAATTTTTTATTAACATATGAAGGTAGTTAAGGTTTCTAAATGTTTGTTGTGATTGGGTGGTGTTGTTTGTCATGATAGCAAGGTTTTGGGATTTTATTGAATCGAATCCCCCATCCATGGATTGAAATGACTAAGGAACCTAAAAAAGGGTATCTTTTGTCCTCATGCATGTTCATAATTATATTAGAATGTTTCCCTTGGCTTATTATGCCAGGTAGAGCTTAATGTCATTATTGGATTCAAGATTAACCCATCCTCACCAATCATTTCTCACCTTCTTTATACTGATGATATTTAGAGTTATGCACCTACAACATGTGCCACAAAAAGGACCATTTGAGACATTGAAGCAGTATTCACTGCACTCTGGCCTAGTTGTAAATTTTAATAATCTAGATTACTAATTTGCAAAGATATGGACTCCAAGCTCAGGAAGATGATTATTGGGAAGTTACATATGCACCAGGTGACCCAACTAAGTTATTTAAAAATTCTAATTACAACAACAAAATTATAAAACAAATACTTTAAGTTGTTGATAGAATTGAGAAATTGATATGAAGATGGAGGATTTATTCATTATGGTTGGTGGGCCATATTTCTTTAATTAATTTGATGCAACTACTATTTTGGCATATTATTTAGGCCATTCTTTAATTCCAAATGGCATGATGTACAAGTAAAAAAAGGTGATGCCAAGGTAATGGTAGAGTGGTTCTAATTCTAATAATTTGATTCATTATGCAAAAAATAATTTAGTAAAAGCTTCATAAGTAGTGTGGGGAACTAAACATTCAAAGCTTGTTAACGCACAGGTAGCTTTAATTGCTAAGCATTATAAGAAGATTTTTGTGTAGGAGGAACAGTTATTGGTTGAACTATTTATATCTGCATATTGAATGACATATAAATTTATATGCCACATAGGGCTTCACATACATGCAAGTTATTATGTACAGTGATGTTGTGGACTATTGGGAATACAATTTTGTCTATTGTCGAAAGGAAGCAAGTGTCTTTCATGAAGGATAAATGGTTGGGATATTTTTCTATTGCAAGTGGCCAACATTTCTCAACATGGACTCCAAGCATCCTACTCAAGTGATAGAAAACGATTTTGATTCATGGATCCAAAATAAATTACATCAAATATTTTCATCAACATTGATTGAACCAATTATGCATCTCTCATGAGAAAAATAAAAACAAATATGGACTTTCTTTGCTTTAATAATTTTGAAGGTATGATACTAGAAGCTCGATGTATTTACATTGACATCTATAGTAGCCAAAACTCAACAAGGGAAGATGTGGCATGGGTATAGAAATTAGAATTATAGCCTCTAGTAAGTGTATTCATGGGGAGATTATTGTTGAATCTTCTTCCAAAACATTCTTGGTTATTTCATGAGGTGAATTGAGATGGAGAATTTGTGTCCATGGAGTTGCATGGTGGTGGAGAGTGCTATGCGCTACTTCTAGGATTGCATGATGACTAAGGAATTCTAGGAGAGTGAATTTGCAATTATGAATTTCATGACGGAGGAGACAAACAAGAAGGAGATTAAGTCACTCAAGGGGTTGCTGATTTAGATCGAGTTGTATATTTAGATGGTTAAGGAATTTCTTATAGTTAATTTTTCTACTTTTGCATCGTATTATATCTGGGTTAATAGGAATTTGTATACACATAATGACAAGGTGCTCAATGTCATTACATTACATAGAAGTATTCAAGCTATTATTGCCATTGATGATATAGGCATTTTCTCTCTTATCTCCACAACTGGAGTCCTTATGACCTCCATGGGCTTTTTTAAACATCTATGTAGACTCCAACAAAATGAGTTAAACTTAATTGTGATGTAATTAAAAAAGACAAGTTCAATGCTAAAACTAGGATAGTTATAAGAGATGAACTGAGGTGGTTGATCACTTATTTGTAAAATATGGAATTTTTGGGCTGCCTATGCCACCGAAATTATTACTATCCTAATGGCTATAGAGCTCCTTCATTCACTTAACTATAACACTCAATCTGTGGTGATTGAATCTAATACGACAATAGTTATTTTTGAACTCAGCTAACTACATACTTCTGGTTATTTACAGAGTATTTGTCATAATGCTCTTAATGCTATGAAGAGTATTTATCATTTATACATGTACTCTTTCGAGGAAATGGTGTAGTAGATTATGCATCATGCCCATTTGGATGATTTTGTTTAGGCTCAAAGATTACCTCTTTCGAAACAAATTATGTGGTATTTGTTTTCAAATTTTATGTTTGAACCAATATAAAGTGTAGATTATTGTAGAGCTCAAACATTTATTTATGAAGAAACCCAAATACTTTCTCTGAACTAAAGGGCTTTCCTAGAGACATATGTACAAGGTAGAGATGTAGATGTACAAAAATGTAACATGCTACTGATAGGAGTAATGAGTGTAGTAGGCAATGTTGTAAGGAATGTGTTGTACAGTTTTTTGGTTGATGACATTGGCAATGCAAGGAGCAGAAAGGATGGTTTTGGATGAAGACAATGTTTGCAAATTTTTGTTTTGATAGGCATTACAGCTTGTTGGGAGGTGAGCTTGGGTACCATGATGTGTTGTTCACGTTTAGATGAATTCCAAGATGGACCTGGAGTTCATCATCATTTGAGTTCATAAGGACATGCAAAGTCCTACGATAGACCTAAGTGCCAAAAGTTTGCAAAAAATATCGAAGGGCATCTTTGTGTAATGAACCCCTTTAAGGATGGTCAGTAAGAACATTTAAAACTAAGTCAGTGACCCTTTTGATCCTAACAGGTACAGAGTCAACATTCCAGATCCTAGGATTATCCTTGTAGTTTTAGCTCTAGTGAACATTGGCTTGTCAATTGATGGAAGAAGATGGAGGAATGTAATGCCATTGATGAAGACATCATAGTCATATAGGCCTTGATGTGATGAGAATTTTTGTGAGGATGATGAGAGTGCTTCTTTAGGGCTATATGATGCATTAATAGTAGAATTGAATAAAGAATCAGAGACATTAAAAGAGGCGATAGGGACACAACTAGAAGTTGAAAAATTCAATGTTCCAAATAATGAACTCGGTATAAATGAACCTACTAAAATACGTTTTGCCCTACAGTAGAAGTTACCCTAACCTAAAGGGGTTTTGGAGGGTAGTTTATGTTGTTGACAAATGATGCTTGTGAAAATGCTATAGTTTCTAATGGATAAAACTATTTGGTTGATGAACATAAATAACATAGCTTGGTTAAGGTCAACTTTAAGGAATCTCTTGTAAGAGGGAGAATGAACATTGCTAATACTACTCTGATGGGAGGTCCCTCTATTATCTACTCATAGAGAATAAAAAATTTATATGTTAAGATATTATGAACAAAGGATACCTCATTCATAATTAGTGATGAAATACATTTATTAGATAAGGAATCTGGGTGATGAATTTAGTACTGCTTGTTTGACCTCTTAGGTAAAGTATATGGTGGTTTATCATTTGATTGGATAACAAAAATATTGTAGCATATGTGGGCAATTTGAGATTATTTTTTATCTTGGACTTAATGGTTGGGTCTTCTTATCTATACTTTGATTGGACTGTAGTTGGAGATTATGTTTTGTTGGGATGAATATGATAGGTTTCTAGCTTGCATTGGGCTAAAATTAAATCTATCTCTTTAGTGATCATATGTGCTCTGACCTGGATTCATTTTTTAGTACCCCTACAATTGTTTTGAGACATACACTATACAACATATTTCTAAAGCTATAAGGGACATTAGGTAAATTGATGACTAGATGAGAGACATACAAAGGTCATCCTTTGCCAAGGTTTGTGTTAGAATTGATCATTCAAAACTACTTAGAGTAGAAAGGTGGATTAATGGACCCTTAGATCAATCTTTTTAATGTTTTGAGTACAAGTCATGCTTTTGGATCACGTACACCTAATGTGGTGATACACACTATACCTATAATTGGGAGCAATTAATGTTTAAATGATGTATCCAATTTTGATGATAACCATGGGGGTTGTTTCAAAGAACTTGGGAATAAGAGATGATGATGAGAAGAGAGATGTGCTTTCACCTTCGATGCTAGTCCAACCAAGTAGAAGAGGTTGATCGAAGAAACACAATAGTGAAGGGCTTCAACAAGTAATGGATAGGGGTAAGTCCTCCACTGGGTGAGATGGGTATAGTGGCGGCACACTCAAGGTTGAATGGGTACCAAAGAAAAATATTTAGGGAGAGGGTCTAAAAATTATTAGAAAAAACACAAGCCATGAAGTAGTAGAGGATTGACAGATGGCCCTATTAGTTCTTTACATAGGTGCAAAAATTAGAGATTAGGTAGCACTCTCATGCATTTGAAATCTATCTGTTATTGCAATCCCATCTGGAGTCTAGGAAAAGGGCAAAGGTACTATGAAATGAATTTTATTAAGACAATTAAAACAACAAAGAATAGTGGGAGGGGAACTCCTGATTAATTGGAAAATTAAAAACATAGGCAATGGTGGCAAGAAATTCTAATATAGGTTTGGGTAGGCTTTTGTTTGGATCAACTAGAAAACAAATTTGTGATTCCTTATGGTTTTACCTTAACATGAAAAAAGGTTTCTATGATTGGGGATTGATATGGATGAATAAGAATAAGATGTTTGCATTAGCAAAATAATCTTGTTGCACTGGGCTTACGTGTCGCAAATTACAATGTATTGAATATCTTCCAATAGATTTCTTTTGTTTGTTAATGATTACGTTAAGCTTGATTATCATTAGCAAGATTGATTTTATATTGGATTGGTAGTGGAGAGCCCCGTTCATCTTAAATGTGTAGAAACCTCATAATATATTTGTATTTATTTTGAAGGGTAACTTATAGGTGAGTGAGTTATAAATAACATCTACATTTGAGAGGTTTAGTCTTGAGGCAAAGTGAGTTGTAGTTTGTTAAGAATACCACATTGATAACCCTTATTTGCTCCAATTGAGTTCTATTCCAAGTGAGAATTTGGACTACAATGCAATTAGATGCAAGGATGAGTGTAGCTATAGATATCAAGTCGTTGTTGTTGGAAAACATTTTATATATTATTATTGCATTCCTAGAAAAGGGAGAATGCTACTGTCCAATGTGTCTTCTAAAAAATAGAACAAGTCTATATGTAGCATTGGTAGTGGTTATGGGTGGTTCTTGGATTTGATAGTTTTCACTATATTACTTGATTATAGTTATGGTGAGGCAAGTCATTTGCATTTTTTTATACAGTGGATGCACATATTTTGCTAGAATATTGTTCAATTGATAATAACTTTCAAGAACTTAGTTTGGGAAGGCCTGTTTTATCCAAATTGTGTGATCAATTTCATGAATTATCTTAGCATTGTGTACTATTGTTGAATTATTGTGCCTATAAAATGCAAATGTAACATTTATAGGGTGCACAGTAAGGGAAACTATCAATCCTATTGGAAATTTTTTTATTGTTAATAAATTATGAACTCATTTATAGTGTGGAATATGTAATGAATTATTGCTAAATGGCATGGTTACCTATAGCATTTGGTACGAACAAATAATGTCTTTGTAGTTGTTCTTTTTGGAAACTCATGTGAAGTCTTTTAATTGGCATGAACTACATCAACTTTTGGGTAGAAAGTGGAATTACTTTGTTCAACATTTGATTAACCTATCTGATGATATTGTAGTATTATGATAGAATTGGATTAAGCTTAGGATAACAAAGAGGGTAATGCTATGCTGTGTATGCATCAAAATATTATAGAAACCATTGATCAATTTGGGACCAAACTACAAATATTACTAAGGTTGTTGGACTATTACTTGTTGGGTACTTCAATGCATTCATTATTTGGATCTAAATAACCTTGGTTTTATTGGAAATAAGCTTACATAGGGTAATAACAAAGAGGGTAATGCTCTTATTTATGAAATATTAGATAAAACTTTTATGAATATTGATGGTATTCAAGACTTCAAAGCAACAAAATTATGCACCTCCCATGCATCTTCTCAAATGACTTCCCATTACAAATAATTTTTAGACAATTATTATCAGGAAAAAAAAGTAGCTACACTTTTCCCAATCAACTGATGTAGTGATTGTAGCTTGAAAAAGCACCACCAAAAGAAACTCAATTGACATTTTGTCCACTAAAGTTATTCGAGCCTTATCGGTACTAAAGAAATGGACGGTAGCAAAACTAGTTAAAATCCTTTAAAAGATCCATCAATTGGAATAGGAAATCTAGGATCTTCAACTTAAGGAATGTATAGGTGGCTTAATTAAGTGAGAAAATGGTCTTTTTGCACAACGTATTTCTTTTCATAAAACTATTGTGGCTTTAAGTGGAGCCTAGTGGCAGCAAAGTGCCAAGCTTAACTCGGCAACTCTTGGGGATTGACACTCATTTCTTCTATGCAACGCCATGTTTACTACCAAGAGAAACTATTTTCACCAATTTAAAAATTATATTGAGGTACTATTTGCCTTTTCAACTAAGATTATAGACATTATTATGCAATGTATTTATTAGAAGTCGTGTAGGTGATTGCAATATGAGCTCCTTCTGATATTTGAGCCTTTGAGAACTATTAATAGGGAATAGATAGCTAAACTTATTGCTCTAATCAATGATGATGAGCTCAAATCTATGATGATGTATATAAAATGAAGTAAATCCTCTAGTATGGATGACATATAAATTGAGTTTTTGCATTGTTATTGTAAGATCAAAAGTTTGTCATTTTTGTAATAGCGAAAATATTATTTAAGATAGCTTTATACCCAAATATTGTAAAGATGCGCTAGTCATTCTCATCCCTAAAGTTCAAATGGCATTCAAACACAAGAAATGGAAGCTCATTAACATCTATAATGTGAGTTATAAAGTACTAGAAAAACTTTTGGTGGCTGGACTAAAGGTGGTACTTCCTAATTCATTACAGGTGGCATGTTGCTTTTATTCTAGAATAAGCTATATATGATAATATTTTCTTGGTATAAGAAATGGCTGCTCATTTACACCTTTCTTCTTTCGAAAAAGGTTTGACGGCATTAGTATTAGATATGAACTTGGCTTACGATGACGTTAAAAAAATTTGTGTTAACTATGCTTAAGCATTAATGTTTCCCTCCTCTTTGGTGCGATTAGATTAAGACTTGTATCACTACACTGAGATTTGGGATTTTTTTTAATGGCCTTTATTTATTAAGGATCAAAACAACTAGGGGTCTTAAATAGGGATGTCCTCTCTTGCCAAACCTCTTTAGTATTATATCTATGTATCTCTCATGACTTATTCAATACCAACTTGATAATGTTGCCTTGATTGGGTTCAAGATTCACCCATCTTCTCTATTGGTTACACACCTTCTGTATGTTGATGAAGTCAAGATTTATGCACCTTTAACTTGTGCTATAACAAGGAATGTTCAAGATATTATGTGATACGGTGATGAATTAGGTCAAGTAGTGAATCTAAACAAATATAGAGTATTATTTATAAGGGGGTTGGAGTGCAGGCACAAAAAATGATTATAGAAAAACAACAAATGCAATAAATCACCAAAGTAAAATTTTCAAACATACCAATTACAATAACCAAACATTACAAGAAGGCTTTAATTTTATTATCAATCATGCTGAAAACTATCTCAAGATTGATGATCAAGTCACTATCAATGGTAGGACATATTTCATGATTAACTTGATGTTAATTACTATCCTTACTTTTCTTGCTTAGCCCATACATTAATTCTAAGTGACATTATTATAGAGGTTGAGAAATTGTTGTATCAATACTTATGGTGCTACTCAAATGACAGTAAAACAACAAACTGTACCTATTGGCAAATTGTAACTCTCCTTAAGGAATGTGGAGGCCTTGGAGTTTAACGTTTGTCAACCTAGTAGTCAACTTATATGTTATGGCTCGAGAAGAGTATTTATGGGTTTAGTTATTCAGGTCTAAACACTTTATTAAAAATAACACTTTTAATATGCCTCATGTTGCATCTTCTATGCATAAGTTACTTAATATTGCACTCCTTTGACCATAAATGGCATGGTTTGGTAGATTATTGTGAGTAATTTTGTTTCCTTCTTGTTCAATAATTTTCTTTGCATTCTTCCAAATGCTACTTGGCCAAGCTATCTTAACATGGATGTGAAACATCTGTCATTTGAAGTAAATCAGTTAGGAAGCACATGGTGTGGGAACACAAAATGTTTTTGAAGTTATTCAAGCTTGATTTAGTATTTTTGATTTTGCATTCTCCATGTCCAATATTGAATAAAATGGATGTGTTATGGCTCATAATGAGTTAGGATATAGTGCTAAACTCAAAGGATTCATACAATAGCATGTATACAACCATAATCCATCATGGTAGAAGACTGTGTGGATTTGTAGAGTGTAAGAGTTTCCATAGGTAAATAGTTTCATGTGGAGATTACCATAAAATCTACTTTGTACTCTCCCTTTGATTTGCAAAAGAGGCATTAAGGCATCTAAAATTATTCCTTAGGGATGTACAAGCAATACAAATGATGTCAAATTGGTTGTAAAAGTGTCTTATTTTTAAAAAACTCTAGTCAAGTAGCTTTGTTAATGATTTCTTTGTGTTAAGTAGGATTAACTATTAGGACTTCACTTCCATTATTGTACTCCTTAACTAGATGTCTATAAATGCATGTGTGGTTGTACTTCTCAAGAAGTCAAATGTGTTTCTTTATCTTTATTACACATTCATTGTAGAAAGAATTTGTAGGTACATTTTGAAAAGGAATACAATTCTACTACACTTGAAAAAAGCATTCAAGTTGCACTTGTTGCTTTCTACAACTCTTTAATAACATCTAGTGGATGGTTGTGTGGCCTTAATAGGCAATTTTGTTACCTTTGATTGCACTCCTCCAATGGAATGGAATAAGTTCAATTGAGAAGTAGACGTGCATGAAGACTTGGATGTAGGAATTTGTATTGTTGCATAGGATGACATGGGTAGACCTACTACTATTGTAGGAGAAACCTTGGTTCCATGTTGAGCTTCATGCATGTGTGTTATTGTTATCCTCCAAACAATGGAACTTTTAAGAACTCTACTTCCTAATATTTATCTAGCATTGACTAAATTTGATTCAACTATGACCATTACAATAATTATCTAGTTACTTTTATCAACATCAAGCAATAGTTCTTACCATAGCATCATTACATATCTCTAGGTAATGAATTTATTAAAACTATCTTACACAAAGTGCCAAGGTAATAATGTTACAAATACCTTTTTATAAATTTGTTTAAGATTGGGGAATGCCCCTTCTTAAACTACTTCAACCCAGGCTTTTTAATTATTTTTTGCAAGATCCTCCATAAGGTGAGTATGATGTAGGCTAAAACCATTAGTTTATGAAAAAACCCAAACAATTGATTTCTCGTAACCTACTGATTGAGTCTAAAGAGAAACATCTACCAATCCTTAGTCAGAATTGTTTATGGTTGAGAGTAAGACAATATATAAACATCTTTGAGCCTCAACCTCTCATTTACGAATGCCTACGACTTTGTCCCTGAGGGCTAACATAATAGGATCAAACTCTTGTGATGTTAACCCATGCCAATGTAAGTAGAGCATGGGCCTACATTAAGTGCTCTAATTTCTTTGAGTAACCATGTTGAGGGAATGACCATGTTAGCAAAGGCCAAAGCACAACATCAAAAAAAGGATTAGGCTGAGTAGTGCACACTAAAAGGTGGACCAACCAACCCAAACAAAGGTCCAATTATGAGATTTTTAATTAGAAAGTAAATAGATCTATTGGAGCTAAAGTTCTTATGATTTTTTGCACTAAACATGCATTACAATGGATCCTTATTAAGGATTTTAGGTTGTATTAATTCTAATTACTAAACTCAGGGAGCCTGGCATTGTTTTTTATTTTTACTACTTCTCCAAGCAAGGATTATTTAATTGGCATTTCTATTGTCTTTCTTGGATTTGGTAGCCATGTCTCAGGATCCCACTCCAAAATTGAACCCTAATTCTTTCTCTCCTATCACTAAAATTGTTGGCTCTTATCCTTTGTTTAAAGTTAATATGGCAATAATGTGAATGATGCATTATCAAAATAGTGGTTTGTGATCTGAGAAGTTATCATGAATTGTTAGGGAGTCTAGCAAAAGCCTCCATCAACCATTTACCTAGTAAATGAATCCTTTTCAAAAGTTGAATTTTGGTGCACATATTAGCACTAGAATTATAATGATTATCTAAGTACCATGTAACACCAAAAAACACTTTAACTGATTTAACGAGCTATTCATAGTTTCATAGTGTAAAATTGTTTATAATTACATATGTATGGATTAATCATTTAGAAAACTATATGAATATTGTTGGATTAACTAGGTAGCTTTACAAAGATAAAATGCCTAGTAGCACCTCATGTCATTGTTGACATGTTTGTCGTGTCTGGCAATACTCCACAAAGAGCAGCTAACAATCCTAAGTTAGGATACCATTCCTCAAGTTTTAAAACATTTCTTCTTGATAATAGAATTCTTCATTGACAACCCTCCATGGTGAAGAATGAAGATCAAAATGATTAATTTTCAAGGTCACCACAACATGAGAGTAGGGACGATTGCACATTTAATAGCATTATGGAACACAACCAATCCAACATAGGAGAAGCATGGCATCAATGAAATAATTGAATGGAACATGCACGTCTAACAAAAAAAACAAAGTATGTACCTCATTGTTAGAAATGTTTAATTACTTGACAAAGTTCTACACATAATAACTGACCAGGCCATGCGGTAGCCAAATCATAAGAAGTAGGACCACAAAAAACATCTCTTGTTCTAAAAAGGTCTTAAGCCAATCCAATCCTATTAGCTACAGGAGCTTCAAAGATATGCAAAAGGACGCACAAAGGCCTTAATTAAGGATGAAAGCCTTAGGTAGCACCAACACAGCAAGATAAAAATAAAGCCTTGAAAAAAGGGCACAGTCTGACAAATGATCCAAAATTGCATGTACTGATCAAATAGCTGTTAATATGATGGAAAATTATTATGCCTTCAAAATTGTAGATGTTAAGCATGACTCATGAAACTACTAATTTTTTTCTAAGATCTATGACAAGAAAGCAAGAAAACTATGTGCTCATCACATGGCCAACTACTAGAAATGCTATGTTAATCATTTAAAAAAGTTGCAACTACATAGCTAAAATGTCACCCTTATCAAGCCTCCCTTCTCATACACAAAGGAAGACAACACGTGGGTGAGGCAAGACACCACATTCCTCACTATGTAAAGGCAACAACACACACATCTAATGCATGGTAAAAAGAAATTTGCACAACTAAAGTTTCTCTACGACACGGGCAAACAACACACCAAATAAAGCCCGTAAAGGCAAGCAAGGTGAGATGTTTAAAAATTACACCAAGTCAAGTCCGCATTAGAGTAACAAATCATATATCCATTTGTTGTTTTGAGTGATGACAATGGTGAAAAAGAGTTATTAATTTTAGGTACAGAATGTCTCATGTTAAGAAAGCCAACATATGGGCCAGAGGGAAACCACCACACATTCCACCAAGAAAGGAAAAAATGGGGTTGGACATTGTCAAATGCACTTGGTACCACAAAAATTTCACTACAACATGAGCAACACTACAATTCATAATGCCCCACAAAATGAGCAAAGTCTGGCACTTTAACATTCACAATGACATCTTAAAAGGGCATAAAATTATCCATGCACCATCAACTCGAAACATTAAAAATAGAAAGAAAGTTATACTTTGTGGGCTTCTTTTGCCACATACATAAGAGCTCATAAGGCATGAGTGAAAAGAATTTATACAAAGTGCACCACTGCATGGAAACGTGTAGTAGTAGGCAAAGTGCTCTACCACACATGTAGCTACAATAGCAAGTGGCTACAGTCAAAACTCAACATACACAAACCGTAGCACATATTGCACATCTAGCTCACTCTTTGCCATGAGCTACATACACCACACATTGTCCCTTACATATTGCTCAATGCAAAAATTTTGTCAATGAAAAAGGTTAGTCTCAAATAAAAGCATCACATTATCCATGCACTAGCAGTTCATAGTACAACAAATTCCTTAAATATGTTACAAGTTGTGGGCCCAAAATGCTAGTTACAAAGGATCTACCATAATTCTTGTAAACAAGCTTCCACATGCGAGAACATTGCTACAATAGACCTAGTACTCTGTTACATATGAAATTATAATAATGTGTGTCTTAGGTAGCAGTGAAGCATGCACAAATCCTAGAATATATTGCACCATTGAACTTCTACTTTGTCATGGAGAGCACTATGTCAGACATATCCCCACTGCAGATTACATATTATGACAATTCAGTTAGGAAAGAAGACAAGCATGGCAATAGAGCATTGACTTATACATGCATCAGTAGTATGTAGTGTTAGAAATCTAAAAACATTACCCTTTAATGCCTCACCAGTCATGCACTTGATCTCAAAAGTTAGGTACATAATGGCTTTCATGCACATGCATTGCCGACTATCTAACATTGTTAGCAATGAAGCTAAACATGCACAAACATTAACCCATATTGTGCCATAAAACTTTTGCTTCACAAGAGACCACATCATGCCGCACATAACCTTTTACAAAATGTACATTTTAAAAGTTCTGTCAAGGTGGAAATCATGTCTATGATTAAGGCATCACCTTATCCATGCACTAGTAGCCCATAGAGCTAAAAATCCCAAAAATATGTTGCACATGATGGGCCTTATAGTTGCACACAGAGAATGTCATAGGCCCTATGTAGATTCGATACCTCGCACATGAAAATTGGACTACTATATGTGGTTATAGATGAAGCCCAGCACACATAAACCCATGCGCATATTACACTATCTTTGTTGTACTTTGTCAAGAGTTACACCAAGTCACATAATTAAACTTTGCAGATTACATGTTGCAATAATTCTATTAAGGAGAATGGTAACTCTTACAAAAGGCATCACCTTATCCATGCACCCATTGCAAAAAATCCTTAAAGAAGTTGCACTTTGTGAGCTCAAATAGCTGTGCCCATTGAATGGAATAAGGAGTATTGAATAGGCAGCACTTGGACTGAATATAACATGAACAATGTACTGTTCATGCTGTAGCATGCCCAGTGCTCTGTCATATGTTCCACAAAAGCAGTGCAAGTTTAGGACCTCAGCGGAGCTTGCACAAACCCTAGAGCATAATGCATCCTTAACTTACTACTTTAATGTAGGCTAAACAATGTTGAACATTGCCCATTATGGATCATATATTCAGATAATTTTGTTAATGAAGAAGCCAAATCTCCTCATAAGGCATCACCTTATCTAAGAAATAGCAATCGACAATGTTAAACATCTAAAAACTTTATACTTTGTTGGCTCTAATAGTTATAGGCATAAAATGCTACTAGGCACACACAGACATGGTGTCAGGAGTGAAAACACTGCTACAATGCACATAATTCTCAATAGTGTATGACTTGGGATGCAAGCCAGCATGCACAAACCCTAGTGCATATTACATCATCCAACATTCACTTTATGGGCTACATCATATCACACATTTTCACTTGATAATTGCATATTATGATAATTTACTCAAGGAAGAAGGAAAGACTCCTAATAAGGCATCATCCACACATTACAAATCTAACTAGCCTTGCATAAGATGTTATAAGCCATATCAGTAGATTTTCAACTGTCATACACAATAAGGGATGAAGCTCAGCATGCACAAGCCTTCGCACATAATGTACCTTGTAACATGTACTTCATCATCCAATGCACCTATTCTGACATTGCCCCTTATAGATTGCATATATTGATAATTCCATCAAATAGAGAATCACCTTATTGATGCACCAATCTACACTACCGACACGACAAGGATATCATAGGGCATGCATGGTTTACAGGTTACACGTAGGAATAATAGGGACAATGCCTAGCATGCACAACCCCTAGTACATATTGCACCATCAAAGTTCTTCACTTTGTACCACATCGTGGCACACATTGCATATTCGTAATTATATGTTGAAAAATGTTGTCAAGGATGAAGGCAAGTTGCTCAATAGAACATCACCTTGTACATGCACTAGTAGCCCAAAGCTTTAAAAATCTCAAAAGAAGTTAAACTTTGTGGGCCTCAATAGTCATTCACATTTGATGCTGTAAGACCCATGCATACTGGCTGTCGCTCATGCAAATAGTGCACTATTGGTATTGTAGATCACTTAGTGCTCGATAACATGCACAACTACAATAGTGCAAAACTAGGGCTATAGCCAAGCTTGCAAAAGCCCTAATGCATATTCCACCATCCAACTTTCACATTTTTATGTGCCACACCACACTGCACATTACCTCTTATAGAATGCATATTGTAATAATTATGTTAACGAAGAAGGAAAGTCTCTGAAAAAGACATTTCATTATCTTAGTGACAATGACCTACACACTAAAGGACTAAAAACGAAATTACACTTTGTTAGCCTCACCTATTGCACACATAGGATGCTACTATGCATGTGCAAAATGGCTGCTAAATTCGTACACATTACTTTAGTATGAAATGTTATTTGCAACATATGACTAAGGGCACAACCTAGTATGTACAAACCTTAGCACATATTATACCATCTAATTTCTACTTTGCTATAAGATGCCTCATGCCACACCTTATGTTTTAAGGATTACATATTGTGATAGTTTCATGAATAAGGAAGTCATGTCTCCCAATAGTGCATCACCTTATTCATGTGCCAGTAGATCATACACCAAAAAATTCCAAAAACAAGTTGTTCTTTGTAGGCGTTAGCATGCATTGGATGCCATTGGGTGCCATAGACAAGTTGCCAAGCACATGAACTTCTATTTGATGCACAAATAGTACACTACTACATGCATGCACAGTGCTCTAGTCCACCAAGGGCTCTTTTGTGCTAGAAAGTAATGCCATAACCACACATGCATGAACCCTAATGAAAATTGCACCACCCAACATTCACTTCATTTCAAGTTGCAATGCAACCCAAATTGCCCATTGTCGATTACATATTGTGATAATTTTATCAATGAAGAAGTCTAGTCCCCAAATAGAGCATCATCTTATCCATATTCCAGCAACCTGTAGTGCAAAAAATAAAAAACATTTACATAGTGTGCACCCACCCACCACACGTAAAGGATGCTACTATGTACTAGCTACTGCACCTTTGCTTTGCGATGTTGCACATGTATTTGTCCATTTTGCATGCAGTTGAAGCAACATGTGGCTCGGGGTGTAGAACAACATGCATAATTCTTAGAGCATATGGCACCATCCAACTTTAACTTAATTACAAGCCGCACTATGTTGCACCTTGACCCTTGTAGATTCTATAATGTTAAAATTCCTTCAGAGATCATGGTAAGTCTCTAAATAGAACATCACTTGAAATTGTAAAATGTTGCCAAAGAGCAACATCTGCCAAAGAATAGCATCTATAATTCCCTAGTCATAATTGCTTATAGTGGAGATTAGGATTATGAATTACATATTGTGATAATTTCACCAGGGAAGAAGGCAAGTCTCCTAAGAGAATGGTTCCACATTTGTGCCCAAGAAATCACAAGTGATGAATATGTTAAAAAAGTGATATTTTTGCCACTCACAAAGAACCTCTGTAGGAACTACTTTAATATTGGGTATGAACAATCGAGCAAAAGATTTGAAATCTACATGACATCTTTAGGACAATTTGCTATACTTCACATATCACATCGTCCAACTTCCATGATGGGCAATATGGGGCTTTTTAACTTTGCACCTAAGCAACCCTCTAAGGGACATGAAATGAATCAGATAGTATTATGCAATGTATCATGCAAAGTATCACAATAAGTATTGCAATAAGTAGATGAAGTGGTGTAAGCTTAGTAGGAGATTGAGTAGGTGGTGTATTGAACTGTTTTTGATGCCTAAGTCAATGAGGAGTCAAAATTATTATGAAAGGGTTTGATCTCCTTATATTGCGATAGCAAGGTCACTCTACTGACTTATAATGCCCCATTGCAAATTTTAGTCAGTTGTAAAGATTTTGTCCACCATTCATACTAAACTATCATTTCTTTCAATGTCCATGCCAACCAACTTTCAACGACACTAGATGGCCAAAGTTAATGTGCCCGTGGGGTGCAAAACCTTTATAATTTGAGAACAGGTTTGTAACAGGCATAAGCATTATATCATGGCTTGGATTATGAGCAAAGGGCATTCAATAACAATCCTAGAGTGAATAACTTCATGTCATTGCCTTTTCATCAAAGCACAATGACCAATTATGTGATCAATGGTACCTCTTATAATAGGTTGATTTACTATCATAACACATTCATCAATTGGGTAAAACTGACTTATCTCATAAAAATCGAAAATTTTCAACATAGTTCTCTGTTGGTTGGTGATCAATCCAACACTTAGTGAATTTTTCTTCACAATGATAGGAAGAGTTGAATTGAAAGATCAAAAAGCAATGTTGCTTTGAATCTTAGTTGGCACTAACCAACTATCCTTATGAAAACTTTACTAACACCTCTAGCTTCAAATTCTAAAATCTTAAAGGATTGATTGGACATGCTTTCAAGGTTCATATTTGTATAAGAAGTCAGAATCAAACAAGTTTTTACCCTTTTATTCTAGATGAGATTTTTATTCTCATTGAGCTCACATTTGGAACATGAATTATCTTTTAGGAGATGTGTCAGCCCAACCAAAGTTTGCACATGGCAATGTCTTCTTCCTTGAACAACATGTAAAGATAAAACTTGTAACAAAAGGATTGTTTGAGCCCTACCCCCAGCTTATGAAATAATTAAAATAACATGACCAATAGTGGAATTTCAATTCTATTATCTTGTTGACTCCAACATAGATTACAATGCTCATGTCATTCCATAAAGTTGGATTAGAGTGAAGCTCAACAACTTATTGTTTCACTAGATAGAAGATAAAGACATAGGGAATCTTGGCAATCTATTCATGCATGTCACTAATTGATGATGAGTTATTTAGATAACTTAAGGGAGTGATAATTACACCTACCATTTACCTATGTTGAATTTCTTCACTTTGACATTTAGTGCACTGAGTAGAAGAAACATTTCATGAGCATCCTCAAGGACCATTGCTTTGTTTTTTAATTAAATAATTTGACTCCTAATGTTTGTACTAGTTATGAGTTCATTATTTAATGCCCAAGGAAGGCCCCTTCTTATTAGTCACACGAGCAGCTCAAATAATTTGCTAATAGTTGATGGGTTAAGTATTGGGATCATCGTACCTATCCTAAGAGTTAATCCTTTTCCCAAAGTAATGGATCCATTTTGCCAACTTCCCGTGTCTAGATTGCTCCATTGACTATTGGTTGTTATCCATAGAGAATTGATTTATTTATGAGTATGATAGAGTATAGAAGGAACTTGACCATCTAAAGTTTGAAGGCTCTCCAAGGGTGCTTCAAACAATGCTTAACATGCAATGTTATCCCAATCACTTGGATCTATATCTGACTGAGCATTTCTTTCATGGATAGTTATTAAAAAGAAAAACAAAACTCTTCATATGGCCCTAATTGATGTATATTAACCACTTAATGCTGCCATCAATTTGAGCATCCTGGCTTGAGAATTTTAGTGAGACCCATTCGAAACTCATGCCAAATGGTGCTTTGTAATGGGTTTCCCCTATCACTTAGGATCGACTAACTGATGCACAGGTATCATTCATAGGCAACAATTCCTCTCTTTGGTGATGAAAGTTCTCATTTAAATATTTGCTACTACCACAAAGATCTACACTATTAAAAGTTCCATATGGGCTCATACCCCAAACTTTATGATGACTTTTCCCCCTCTTACTCGTTATGGTATTGCATTGCACCAATAGCTAAATGTGAGTGGTATCCATAAGCACCATCTATTTTTAAGCCTAGTTGGTTCGACAAGTTAGTTGTTATGCATGCCTTAATGGATTTTTAACTCCATGATGACCATTCTACTTATTTTAATAATCGAAATGTTTTTTTAGTCTGGGTTAGGCCATAGTTGGAGACTAAAATTTAGCCTTAAACTCATTTTTTATTTCTAATTTTTTTGCTTACCAAAAGTTGCCAACATAGGTTCTACATTCTTTGACACAACTCATCAAAAAAGTTGAGCCCTCCTACTCATTTAAAGTTCAAGAATAGCTCAAGGGGAATTTGCCTCTAATGCCTCCAATCATTAGATTTAGCTAATAAAACTGCAATTGTGGATTCAACTACCTCGTTGGAAGGTTCAAAGGGAACTAGATACTAGATGGTTTGAGTACTCTTTTATACCCATGTCACATGAATAATTTGGATATTAGTATCACTAAGGGCCTCCACTAGAATTTACTCAAGCTTTGCCAGCTTTGGCATTGTTCACTATCTTTCAAGTCTCGAAAGAAATGCTTTCACTTTAACCGTTGAGAAAGAATCTATCATTTGATGGCTCATGCATTGAATGATTATCCCATAAATTAGCTTCCTTGTGCCTTCAAGCTTACTCATCCATGGACTTGCAAGCATGTCAAACTCTTTAGTCTGTATTTCAAGATGGGTTAAATGTGGAGCCTATTGGCCATTGCCAATGCACGTGCTACCTCCATTTCATGCTTCGATAGGTATACTTTGTGATAAGCCACAATGATGATTTCTCCATGGGTGATGTCTTCCTAGGCTCTTATCGTCATGATGGACCAAGATGATTTGCTCATCAAATATTACAACAAACCATCTGGTGACTTTCTACATTTAGCTGAGGTGCATCATCGAACACCATTTGCTTCCTTCCCAATAATTTCAATCACCCATTGACTATCTTTTAAAAGTTCATTTCATTTTTCCTTCATGGCACTTTATCATCAAACCTTGATAATTATTTAGCCTTAGATGGTATTTGCCACCTAATTTGGGCTACATTCACAAACAACTTAACTCATTGGCAGTTCTCCTTGTAGTAGTAGAGTACGAGTCATGTTGTATTATGTATCCCTAGCCATGGTACTTTGTTTGTTGATAATAAACCTTAAATATTTCTAATGAATTTGTTTTAGTAAATTTTAAAATTTTAGAGAGTAGATGCTTGTGTTCATTGTAGAAGTTTAAAAAATGAGCGAATGTGAAATCCCATAATGATCATCTTAGAAGAAGTGGTAAACCATCAAGGGATGCATTTTGAATATAATTATAAGTATTTGAATTTATCTTTAAAATAATATTAAATTTTATTGAAATATGTATTACAAAGAACACAAATTAATTTAAAATTAATCATCTTATAAAATCAATTTAGGTATCTAATATTTTTTTATCCATCTTAATCATCATTTAACTCAATTATATCATTGAAAATATTAATTTATTTTTATAAAATTTATATTAGAGTAGTATTAATTAATTATTAAAATAATTTTAAATGTACCTATCTCATAAATGGCTTTGCTATAGAAGTTTCTTAGATCAAGTCAGTGAAACCTAAACTCGCTCGAGATAGTGATGTGTAAATAAACTAATCCCAAATCTAGATGAATATGTATATCAAATTGAACTATCACTCCTTTATCGATAAAACATGTGTAATGAATCACTAGCTACACTAGTCATGACCTCCTAGGCGAAACATGGAGCAGACAACCCTAAACAGGCTGAATAAGAGGATTATGTAAGGCTTTTAAAAAAACAACTTTTTCAGCTTTGCAACATGATACTAAAAAGTTCTTTTTTCAAACGATGTGCATTCAAATTGTGGAAATAAGTAGAGCCATTTAGTCAAGCAATTTCATGATCAAACAATCCTGATAACGTAAGCCTTTATATAATACCTAATTATATCCTTCATTCAATCACACCATTTCATGCTCACATTGTAATTATTTATTCCCCTTGTTAGATTTACATTTGGACATTTTTTCATGATTCAAATCTAATGGTCCTAATCAAATCCTATTTCTAAATGGTGAAAGTGGAGTTTCATTCATTCAATCATGCTTGTTTTGTGATAGAATGGTCAGAATACATCCAATCAAATGACCCATCCATAATTACTCTTTTAGTCATTATTTTTAGTTGTTAAAAATTTTAATTAAATAATAAATTTTTAATTAAAATAATATAAGTAGACAATAGTTGTCATGATTTAGTAGTTTGTCAAGTGCTTTTATTTGTAAAAAATGTTTTTAAATAGGGATTTTTTTAAAAAGGGTTTTGGACTTTTTATGTAATCTAAAAAAATATTCTTTGACATGACATTGAAGCCATTAATAGCCAATTCTCATAATTGATCTACTGCACTACATCCTTCATCATCAACCTCCAAAATTTTTTATTTTCTTCTCAATTCTCTAAGCCATTAATTTTCTTTATTTGTAATTTATATAATTAAATGTTGTTTAATGCTAATCATTTCATCAATTAGAAGATTTTGATTAAACTAATTTTTATTTTAATGTTGTAGAATATTTTCTTATGTTGTCATTTTATTTGGCTAGTAGGGTGCAATAGCCTTCTTTTTTGTTTTATCATTGAGAGGGTTTAGCAAACACATCTTTTGGTGATAGACTAATATTTAGTGATTGTTCTTTCCTGGCTTTTGCTAGGTGTAGAAGTAGGCATGTTTTTGTTGTAGAATCGCATAGAAATTGTTGTAGTATATTTTTTTATTCTTGTTGACTCTTTTATTTCATAATGTTTTTTTATTGAAATTTAATATTAAAGGAAAAATTAACATGTTTTAAGTTAAAGTTAAAATTTACATAGGATCATTTTTAGCGAATTGTTAAAGTTTATTAAAAATCTTTTTAAAAATATTTTAAAATAGTTTTGTAAGAAACCAAAATTTTTATATCTAGGAATTCTTTCCTCTTGTTAAACCACTTCAAGTCAAATGGGGATCAAACCCTTTATGTGCCCTCTTCTAGGGGATTGGATCTTGATCTATCACTAAGGATCCCTCTCTATACTACAATTCATAGTTTGGGCTTCATGATTTTCATGTTAGGTTGGTCTTATTTCACTCATTATTACTAAGAGTATCCTTGTAAGCTTGCTCTCCTCTGCTTCATTATATGCTAAAACTCAATGGGTAACATTACCTAGCATGGGACCACTACTCGATACCATGGACCATGGAGTTTGATTATGAGGGGCATCCACTTGTTACATTGCAACATCAATTCCCATTGGCTAATGCTATAACACTCTATGGCATCCACCTCTTACCATGTCGATAGCTGACCATCACCTAATACTTTAACATGTCATGCTATAGCATGGGGTGCCATTGCTTGCCAACAAATGTGGGTATGGACCCAAAGCAGCTACTCCATCTTTTCATATGGAGAGATAGGTCACTTTGCACCTATGCAAGTGTGACCTTATCTTGCTTCCTTGTGTGGAACTTGTATTAAACAAATGTTGGCTGATAAAATTATATAATTCACAACACATATCACATTTGACTATGCTGTTAATCAATAAAAGAGCCAAGATATCCATTGTTGAGAGTCGTTTGAGGTTTGATTGCTAAGTAATACCAGACCTGGTGATACAGAAAAAATACATTGCCAACTTTACTTTTGCTCTACCTTGGAGCATGACCACACCCTCGGTTGTTATTCATTCTCCATAGCATCAAGGACCACGTGGAGGCAAGATTATGCACAATAGAGCAATATGAAATTAAATAGTCATTGCACCCTCACAGGTTGTATAGATCATTCGATCATTCATGGCTCTTATCAATTATCCTTTCATAGGTTTACCAAAATAAACCTTATTATGATTTTCCTTCCTCTAAATGATAAGGTTCAATGGACTTCTCATTGAGTCGCATGTGGTAAGCAGCCTGCAATTTACCAATTACAACACTTCTCTAGACCATTCAAATGGTAGTAGCGATAAGCATTATGTACAAAGGGCAAGGACATAGTCAACATGAGATGATGACCCATGCTTAGAATTTTTCAATGAATATCGTCACTTGAAAGGATCTATTCCCATCATGATAAAATTTTTGTAAGATTAGCCAGGCTTTTTAACCAAGGTAATGGACTTGTTGAATACATTATTATAGTGCATGTGTGGCCCAAAACATATGAGGGAATCATAGACTTACTTGCCTGAAACTTCAATGTCTTAAGGGCCATAGTGTCTCTAAGAAGTTAACTAAAGGGCTTACACCCTACCTAGCAAGTTAACTATCTAAGTTCTGTGTTGTTAACAAAGTTAACAACGTAAAGCACTCTTACAAACAAAGAATGATCTTGCATTGCCACCAACGTAATCTAAAATGATCTCTCAATCAATCCATCCTTTCTATTTTCTTGACTTAGTAAGCGTTGTTATATTGAGTAAAATTATGTCATAAGCTCCACTACTTGTGGTACCCTATCTTCAATTCTTTTATGCTTTGGTCTTCGGCCATTATCCCGTCAAAAATAAAAGATTAATCCTATAGACTTTCAAAACTACAAAGTATTTCAAAGACATTATGAATTATGGGTATACAAAATTATCGAAGAATAAAATTATAGCTGGATGGAATTGCTATTAGTTGGAGATGTTGGTGGATGGAATCATTAGAAGGCTTATTTGTAGGCCAAATTCTTGGTTGTCAATTAACTTTGAAATGAACATATGATAAGCTTTTCTCTGAGCACTTTTATGAGGTGTTGTGATCAATGCTGGACACAAATTCTAGATATATTATGAAAAAATAGGGGACATTTATCCTTACAAGTGACAATTTTGGGGATCTCAACATTGTCGTTGTTGTTAATGCTCTATCATATTGTGGCTATGCTACTTAATTTAATGTAAGAAATAGTGTGAAGACTTCACTAGATTTGGCTAAGTCAAATGAGTTCTAATATGAAGTAACTTTATCTAAGTATGATGTGGGTGAATCTATTGGGATGCAAGATGTATTATATGCGAATTTAAACATGGTAACAAAGTCAGGGGAGAAGCTAGAGAAGCCAAACCTACCTGATAGTGAAATGAAGCTGAAAATACCTATGAAATTGGGTACTATATCAAAATAGAATGTTATATATCTTGATAACACTGATGTAGTAGATTTATGAAGGTGCATCCAAAGTGTTTGTACAATTATTGAAGTAACAAAGGAGGAAAATTTTTTGAATAGTAACTAGCCAGTATGTGGTCTAGATATGGTGAGATTAGAGAAGCTCTTATGAGATGGTAAGTAAACAATGGCAATAACATTACCATTGGAGGTTCCCTCAACAACTACATGGAGAGACAAAAAAATGCAGATGTGAAGAAAAGAGCATCAAGTGATATCTCCTTCATAATAAATGATCAAGTTCACTTTACAAATGAGACTAGTAAGCATTTAGTTCATTACCTCTTGTATGATCTACTTGTTAGAGTGCATGGTTGTCATTTATCCTTTCAATGGATTTCTATAGTAATCAAAAATAGATGGGGGCATTTTAGTGGATTCTAGTTTATAAACTTATCAAAAGGATTTTTTGGCATTTTGAGTCAACCACAAATAAGACTATATGGTTGGGAGGTCACTACTAGGTTGGAGTCCTTACACTAGGATTAGATATGTGGACACTTAGACTTAGGCCAAGTACTTTAATGATTATGTGTCACCAATATTGTCTACTTTTTTAGAATTCTCTCTTATGCATTGGGACATAGAAATCATTTTGCACATTACCAAGCACATGGAGTGGCTATTTAGATTAATGGTTGATTGTTAGATGACTGACAATTAAAGATCATCCTTTGTAAGAGTATGTGTAAGAGTTGACCTATCCAACCTTCTTAAAGTGAGAATGTGGCTGAATGTACCATTTAGTTTATCCTTCCAACGGTTTTAGTATACTACATTTCCCTCTATCTACTTCACTTGTTACAAAGTACAACATGCATTTGGGATATGCACATTGAACAAGTTGATCCATAATGTTTGCAATGTATGTGGAGATAGAAGCTGATTATGATAACTAACAAGGTTTAGGGCCATGATTGTGTAACCTAAGAATAGAAAAGAGGATGCAACAACATAATAGAAGAGGAATGTTAATAACCAAGATATGAGTAAGTACAAGATTAATAAGAAATACAAGATCGAAGATAAAGCACAAGTTATGAATAGAGATAGAGCCAGATCAAGAATGATAAGGGTAAAAAGGATTCATTTAAGACATAGTGGTACTGATCAAACTACATAGGGTAAAGATGATATAAATACAAAAAAGGATTGTTTATCAAGGAAGTGGTAGATAGCTTGGGTAACACTTCACAGATTAAGGAGTAGATTTTTTGAAAGCAAGTGGAACTCTTGGGTATTTCCAATCCATTGACTATTACGACGCTACCTAGAGTCCTTGAAAGAGGCTAATGTCCAATGGAATGAATGTGGAGATGATAGTGAAAATAAAAATCAATAAAGGGTAGAGGATTCTCTTAATAAAATTTGAAAATTAAAAAACAAAAAAATAGTGTTAATATAGAGAAGTAATTGGTAGAATAAATGGCAACAACTTATTTTCTACAACTTTTAAGGAAATGCTGATGGCTTCGGTGTTACCAGATGTATTTAGAAACTATAATTGGTATTTTTAAAAGCCTAACTTCTTAATGAATGAAGGGTATTATGGGAATATATAATAGGACAAAAGAAGTTTTTCATATTTTTACAATCATTATTGTTTTACTATAGATCATGTGAAGCTCAATTCATATAGAAACTGGAGGTTCTTAGTTACCGACTCAGTGATGAATTTATTCGATAAGGTTCAAGCTTTGCTTGAGCATGGCCGCTACTATGTGGTGGGAAGCAACAACAATATGTTTAATTTTGATATGGTTATTAAAAGGAATGCAAAGTTTTCTCGTGTTGATAATAGAAGAAAGACTAAAATTGGTAACAAAGTGGATATACAATTTTTGGGGATGTATTCTATGCAAAATTCTTGGACAAATTATAAATAGAGCAAGACATAGGTAATTAGCAACTATGAGATTTGCTATGCATTTAACAAATTTCTATAGCTATTTTTGAGAGACACTTTAATTCTATGGTCATGGATTCATTAAGATAGAGCTCTTGTTTCGATGATAGTTTCTTCAGTTTCTTAGAATTGATAATTTATTTTTAAGGCAAAGAAGGATGTCTTCAAAATGACGACCTTAAAGGGAAGTTGAAACATTTCCTTAAAAGCAAATAGTGGCTAGGTGTTTCTGCATTCTTTCTTTGTTTGTAACTATAGAACTTTTATTTGTTGTGTTACTACTAATGATATGGTGTTCACTTGGCATAAGAATAGGAGGTTTTTTTATTACTTATGTGGAAATGATCTAAATGGATAAAGTCCAATCTTCACTTGAACTTAGCAATAGTAATGAAATAGCAATAGGAAAGATGAGGTTTGGCTACGATATGGTGATAAGTAAAGATGCAAATGTCTCAAATCTTTTAATACAGTGATGACTAAAATAGTAATGAAGAGAATGTGAAATTAATGGAGATATATGTTGTGTAGAATCCTTGGAGATGTCATTAGGGCAAGAAGTTATAGGTGTTTAGTCATTGAAAGATTAGCTATGCAGCTAAGAAGCCTCTGTACATTTATAACAAGGACGAATTTAGAGTGATAGTGCTTGAGAAGCAATGTATTTGATGGCTAAGGAAATGCTTGGACAAAATTTTTAGATGGGTGAGATATTCTTCAAGTACCTAGAATCAATACTTTATTTTTAAGGAAGAAGAGGACGTCTACATGAGTAGAATCTCAAATGAGAGTTGGCCTATTTATTCAAATGCAAACAATAGTGAGATGCTACACTACTTCTACTATTTGAGGCCCTAACGCTATTTTGAAAGAATAGTGAATCTAAAATGTAAACATGGCATGGATGGGAGTGTTGTAATGGTATGGATGTTGTATAACTATTAGTGTTTTAGCTAACAATATAGGGTTGGATTTATTGTATGGCATTCTCGTGATTAGACTACAAAAAGCTCATAGCTACTTTCAATGATTGGTAAGGAAAAATGGGGAATTTATTACTGTCATTTTGAAAACTTGCGTGGAGAACTATTTAAGTTGGAGATAGATCAACTTTTGCATAGGAATTCGAACTACTTTGTTGAACCTTCGACCATATTGTCAAGGGTATTTTTGTTTTATGGAGGCATTTGGTGGAGCATAAGATTGTTTAGTTGTCTTCATATGTGGTTATTATTTAGGTGAGATTTGGTAGGAACAATTCTTGACAATGTTGTATGGTGTATGCATTAAAATATTATATGATTTTCCTAGTTGTGTATTACCCAAATTAGAGAATATGCAAAGGTTGGTGGACCATTGATTATTGCAAGAGATTTTAATGTACGGTTTGAACAAAATGGGAAGAAAAGAGACAAACAATTTAGTAGTGTGTAGGCTCAATATGAGTTCTCCAATTTCATGGTAATTTAGATCTAATGGACATGGGATTTATTGAGAATGGGCTCACATTGTGTAAGAATAAGGAGGCTAGTTCATGCCTATATGAAAGATTTGATAAATTTTTCATAAATATTGATGGTAAGTAGACATCCTAAGTACTACTATGACACATCTTCCTCATATTGGCTTGGACTATAGTATTTGCTTATTTAGTTTAAACAAATATCTTTGAATAAAACAAAGAAGAGAACCTAGTTTGAAATCTTATGGCTACCATTTCCCCGTTCAACTAATGTCACGAAGGTAACGTGCAATAGAATTATTATTGGCAATCCAATGGATGGTATATCCACTAAATTCAGTAGAGCACTATTAACTCTAAATAAATAGAGTTATTTAAGGAATGTAATGGATGGACCAAGAGATGAAGGAGCTTGAAATTAAGGAATGTGAGATGAGATTAATTGAAAATGAGCATCATCTTTAGGCATAAAATATTATCCCCTACCCCCTACAACAATGCAAGGGCTTTAGAAGAGGCATGGTGATGACAATGTGCCAAGCTTCATTGGGCTATCCTTTGGGATCAAAACACAATTTTCATTCAAGCAGTGACAACTTTATAGATATAGAAGAAATTTTGTACATCACCATAAATTTGATAGTATGGAATTAGTGGATTCCCGAAGTAAGATTAAAGATATACTTATAAAGTTGTTTAATAAAAAGTGGCATAGTTTTTTGGAATGCAATGTTCTTCTACTTTTTCAAGCTTTGAGAGCTAACAATAGTACACAACTGATAAGTCCAATTGTTTAAATGAGTAATAATGTGATCAAGAATTTTGTTATGCATATCAAAGGAATCCAAACCTCTTGTTTGGATGACATCTCTATAGAGTTTGTGCATAAATGTTGGAATATTACCTAGAAATATATTTTCATTATTGTGAAACAATTCTCAAAGATAGCTCGATGCCCAAAAGTGGAAAGACACACAGGCCATTCTAATTCCCAAAGTATAGGGTGCTTCTAAACCTAAATAGTTTAGATCCATTAGTCTTTTCAATGTGGTATCCAAAGTTGTGTGTAAAATTTTCGTGGGTAGACAAAAGAGTGTGCTTCTTGATATTATTACGAGGGAAGAAGTTGCTTTTATGCCTGACTCGGTTATATCTCATAGTATGTTGGCATAAGAGATGGCTACATATATGAACTTATTTACTTCTAAAGTGGGTATTATGGCATTAAAGTTAGACATGCACTAGTCTTATGATAAGATCAATTGGAAATTCATGCTTCATATGTGAAAACATTTATGGTTTATGAATCTTTGGTATGATTGGCCTTAGTCATTTATCACTGCATGATGATTTGGATTATGTTTAACTTGACCTACCTTCAGTAGACTTAAGTTGCGATAGGTCTTACATAGGGGTGTCCATTTTCACCATATATTTTTACCATTGTTCTATTTACCTCTCTTGGCTTATTTATCACCAGGTAGAGCAATATCAATCAGTTAAGATTAGGATTGGCCTTTCCTTACCAATTGTTACTCACTTGCTATATGTTGATGTGATATTTATGTATGCACCTACAAGTTGTGCTCAAGTAAAGAGCATGTACGAGAATATGAAATTTTATGGGAAGCACTTTTGTTAGATGATAAGTATTAACAAACCCAGAGTATTGTTTAGCAAGGGGAACCAATGCAAGTGAGGGAAGATGAGAACAAGAAAGTTAAATATGAGTGAAAGTTAGTCAATTGAAATATTTAGGCATAATTTTTGCAAACACTGTGCATTATGTTAGCAAGAATTTGGTTACTCTTCCTATGGTCTGTGAAGCTCCTGGATTTTGTAATGTATCTACCTAGTACGTAGCATTAATTGCAAAACATTTTAAGTTGGTTGTGGCTTAGGATGATAATGTGTTGGTTTAAGCATTCAAATTCAAGTGTTGTATGATAGACAATAATTTTTATATATCGCATGGTGTTTTACATACTTGCTTGTTACTCAAAGAGGAACATCCAATTGTCTTGGTATTCATCTTATTATTTTGTGTCCTACTTATATCAACATGAAAGAGGAACATCCAATCCATGTAGTAAATCTTGTTAAGAACCATCATGTGCTAGACTAGGATAAGGTACAAAAGTTTTTCACACTCAGGTGTTCCAGACTATGCATTCACCTTGGATCAAATCAAACAAAATAGATGTGTTTTACTTCAAATATAGTGAGCACATAAGGGTAGAATAAAAATTCATTTATAATAACATGCTTATAACCTAAAATTTAACAAGTTATGAGGCTACATGGGTTTGAAATTTACAACAACAGCTAGTGCTTTCATGTTGAGATTCGTTTTGAATTTAATTCCAACTTGCTCTTAGCTATATGCAAGGGGTATTAAGATGTAGGTGCGTTGGCCAAGGGGTTTTAAGATGAAAGAGGATGTACAATATAGCTTAGAAGAATGTCATAAGGTGAAGGAATTCTTGGTGAGCAATTTCGTAAATGCTAATTTCATGCTTGATGGCATAAATGGAAAATATTTTTAATTTTTAAATGAACTTATTAATTAGTTGGTGGTGAATATATGGTATGAATTCCATCTCATGCAATAAAATTTGCTACTATAGCAGTATATCACCTTTGGTTTAATGGAAATTTGCAAGCCCACTTGAGCAAGATGGTTAATCTGGGTACACTTCAAAGGAGTTTTCATTTTTCTACTATTTCTACTAGTTCCTATTCCATTTCTTCAATACCATCTAACAAGAACTCTAGTAGCCTTCAAAGGCTATTTGTTACATCATATTGGAGTCCTTCCCCATTGGGGTGGGTGAAGATTAATTGTTTTGTAGCAATGCAAGAAAATCTAGATGAAGGAATTGGTATAATTATTATGATGAATTGGACAATCCTATTATTATTTCTAGTAGAATGTAGATTTCATATTTATTTTTTTTCCATGGAAGCTATTACTATTTTTGAAGCTATGGAGCTCCTTATAATGTTATTTCTTAATATTCAATAACAAAGATTGGGTCTGACTCAACAATAGCCACTATAAAAGTGAATCAACTTCTTGAATCTACAATGAGAAGGAGTACATATCTTAATTCTCTTACCTTTGTGTAGGGTATGGAATCCTTCAAACTATCCCACATAAATTGCCAAAGTAATTATGCAGTTGACTAGGTTGTGCTTGAAACTCTTTTATATCATTTTATATGGGGTTGACAAATGCCTCTTCCAAAACCACTATAACGTTGCTCTTTTTTCCTACTTTTATGTTGAAACTCTATAAGGAGAGTATGGTCTCAATTTTAGCCATGTCAATATCAAGGAACTAAAAGATTGAAGAAAAACTTATGACAAAGTTATATAAAAGTAGCATATTTAAGGGGAAGTCCATCCTACTTCTAACAAAAATTGTAGTCCACCAAGAAATAAAGAATGGAGGAAGGCTCCGTGTGTCATGCATATACTCATTTGTAGAATTTGGAGACATAGGTGGTTTTCTTATGCATTTCAAGTTCTTCCAATTTAACAATTAAGTTAAAAGCTTGAAAGAGAACCAAAAGCATAGTGGAATGATTTCTAGTAAGATAATGAAAAAAAATAATTAATAATGATAAGAGGAACACTCAAGAAATTTGAAAAATAAAAAAATAAAAAGGGTTAAAAGGTAAGTGAAAACAAAACCAGGTAAGGTATCACACAATAGCTACCCCTGTTATAGAAATTCAGAGGATGTCCATATTGTTTTGTTGTTACTAGGAACACTTGAAAAGAAAATTTGGGATTGCACATAATTCTAACTTGATGTGGACAGAGGGTATTTTCGTTGGAGTGGGCAACCAAAAAAAGGTTTTTGCTATGATATATTGGTGTTAGTTGAAAGGAGATGCTTGACAAATTGTATAATAGTTATCGTTAGAATATGTTTTGCAAATCTCTATTTAGCTAGTGGCATGAGATCATTTCATACAAGCATTAACAATAATGAACAATCTTTGAAGCTATATTTTGTAGGGGTTGGAGTGAGAAATTTTAAGCTACAATGTTTTTTATATTGAAATTCTAACATGTCTCAAGAGTCTTAGATTACTTATTACTAAGGAAAGTATTATGTGTGAAAGGACGTTATATGCATCAATCCCTTATAACTACAAGGAGTTGGAACCTATGATCTATGTGCTTTGAGACGTAGTTTCATTTAGAGGGCTTGTTTGAATTTTACAAACATAATTGTACTATTATGCTTGGAGATTGGTGCAGCTGTTGGTTAAGGAATGCTAATGTTGCTATTGAGAAGATGTTGATTTACATTTGTAGTTGCTATAGAGTGTATAAATCAAGTTTTTTTATGCATCTATTTTCTTAAATTTAGATGTGGGTGCTTTAATTTAAGATTGCATGGATTAATGACTCAAGACTATGATATGGGATAATGGAGAATAAACTTGACATATGTGTTAGTTGTAGCACATGAAGTAGTGGTCAGAATTGGAGAAGGTGACCACAATTTATTTCCTTTCTCCAATTTCATTGCCACAATGTGATAGGAAAGAATATTCAAAAAATATGGATGCATATAATTAGATTAAAAAGCTACATAATCATTATCTCAATTGGTCACAATAGTATCCTCATCGAGGCATGCAATGATAGCACCATGAGAATTTGTAATGGCTTGTGGGCCCTCCTTCCAAAACATCTTGAAACACATACCAAGGAGTCTAAAAAGCTTACAAGTCGATAGGTGAACAAACATGAAAGGTGCTAGGATGCTAATTGGTAGGATCCTTATTCAAGGGGATGAGCGAATGCCTTACCTAGATTTTCTATGAAGGGTTTGACTAAGTACTTGCTTGTTGGGACTTGAACGATGGTGAACTATATCTGAGTGAGACAAAACAAGGGGAAAGCCTTTTTGGGCAAACCAATATGCATTGTAGGTGTAATTTAAATGCAAAGCTAGTTTGGAAGTATAATTTTTTGGGAGTATGGTTGTGTGTGGCTCTTGTAATGAGTGGGTTTTAATGGATTACATAATCAATATGTTGGTGAGATGGGCTATAAGATTTTTTGTTTAACAAAAGACGGGCACATTTTTAGTTGGAGTACTATTGTGGTGACTGTGATCATCTAGAATACTGTTTGGGAAGGCTTCTTATGTCCAAACAATGCATGTGATCTAATAAACTTGTTGAGTTGTATTGCTATAATGGAATTGTTATACATATTTGGCTCGATAGACATTGTAGGAAGGGGTCAATAATGGGAAAAGAACTTTAATAAAAGGACGGCTAGGTAAGAGTTTTCTAGTTTCATTCACAACGTAGATCAAATAGACTTGGGATTCATTAGAAATTGGTTTACTTAGTGTACTAATAAGGAGAGTGTCCACATAAATGAAATATTGGATTGAGCTTTCATGAATAGCTATGGTATACATGCCTTGCCAAGTACTATAGTGATTCATCTTCCTTGCATGTACTTGGTCCACTGCTTATTGATTGTAAACTTAAGAAAACTATAGTTGGACAAAACTAATAGAAGAGCCCAATCTAAAAAGTTGTAGCTATCCTTTTCATAATCAACTAATATTTGGATATGTGACTTGGAATAAGATAGCTAGAGGAAATTTTTATAGCTTATCCACTAGATTTAACAGAGCTTTGTTAGCTTTAAAGAGATGGAGTGCAGCAAAACTTGGCAATATACTTGGTAAGCCTCACTAATTAGAATAAGACATCTAGGAGATTCGGCTTAACAAATGTAAAAATGTTATAAATAAGTTAGAGCACGAGCTTTTGACACAACATATAACTTCTTACCATAATGCTTTGGCTTTAGAAGAGGCATTGTGGTGGCAACATGGCAAGCATCAATAAGCCACCCTTAGGGGCCAAAACACATATATTCTAAGAGGTAGCTAGGTGTGCTTCCATAAACAATTATATCCACCAACTTCAAAATAAAAATAAGAACCTAGTAACCTTCCTAATTGGGACTATAGACAAATTCATGTTGTGTTTTAGTGAGAAGTGGTGCATCCATGGGCAATGTTAGCCTCCTTCACTTTTCTAGACATTGAAAATTATTAATAATGGTTTCACTTGTGGCTCCAATCAATGTTGATGTGATTAGAAGGTCATGATATCAATAAAAGGAAATAAATCACTTGTTATTGATGGCATCTTCATTAAGTTTGTGCATGGTAAATGGAACATTAGACAAGTGGCAATTGTTATAATCATGAAACATTTCTTTAAGGAAAGCTTCCTGCCCAAACAGTGGAAAGACACACTAGTCATTCGCATACCTAAAGTTCATGGTGGTTCTAGGCCCCACTAGCTTACACAATATGATTTATAAAATAGTGAGCAAAATTTTGGTAGCTAGACTAAGGATGGTGTTTCTTGATATTATTAACAAGAAATAATTTATTATGTACAAGGTCATGCTATTTCTAACAATATATTCTTGATAAAAAATGGTTGTTTATTTGCACTTATCCACTTCCAAAGAGGATTTGATGGAACTAAAGTTGGATATAGACAATTCTTATAACAAGGTCAACTTGAAATTCAAGTTGGATATCATAAAGCATTTATAGTTCCTAACTGTTTCGTGTCACTAGATTGAGTCTTTTTTGTGGTAATGATGTTTTGAGCAATACTTGATGGTGGCCATCTATAATGGATTAAAGTAGCTAGGGAGCTTAAATAGGGCATCCTATTACACTATACCATTGAACTTTCACCGCAATATAAGCAAAACTACACATCATAATGCCTCAAATTGAAGCAAAAAGAGTGGCACATCAAACTGCATAGTGATAAGTCTCTCAATAAGGCATCACTTTATCCATGTGCCATAACGTGAAGTGTTAAAAATACAAAAAAGTAACACTTTGTGGGCCTTACCCTCAATTAGAAATGGATAACAAACTCTACTAGCAGACATGCTTTTGCACGTATCGCTACTACATAAGCACCCCAAATAGTGCTGTAATGCACCAAGTGCTCAACCTTGCATGCAACTGTAGTAGCAAATGACTTGGGCTATAGTCCAATATGAACAAAACCTAGTGCATATTGCACCATCCAACTCCCAATTGATTAGAAGCTACACCACATTGCACATTACCCCTAAAAGGTTTCATATTGTAACAATATTATCTAAAAGTAAGAATCTTAATAGAGAATCATCTTATCCATGCATTAATAGCCAATAACACTAAAAATCTTAAACAAATGTTACACAACATAGCCCCAAAATTTCACACACAAAGGATGCAATATGGAGTGGATGGATAGGTGGTCGTGCATGGGCAAAGTGCTGCAATGTACTTTGTGCTTTGTCACATGCTTAGCAATAATAGAGCATGGCATCAATCCTCGTTAAGAATGAAAAAACATTAACCCATTTTGTGCTGTCCAACTTCTACTTAACTGTAGGCAACATCGTGCCACACATTGCCTCTACCAAGTTGCATATTGTGATAAGTCTAAAAAGAATGGATGTCTCCAATAAGATATCACTTTATCCATGTGTCAGTAACTTGCAACACTAATAGTCTAAAAAATGGTATACTTTGTAAGACATTTATGCACAGTGGATATTTATGCATGAACACATTAGACTATGGTGTATGACAAAGGATGAAACCCAACATGGACATACTTAGTACATATTGCACCATCCAACTTCTACATTCTTTTGGGCCATACTGTGCTGCTCATTGACCTATCAAGTTTGCATATTGTAATAATTTTGTTAAGATGGAAGCTAAGTATTCTAAAAAGGCAACCACTTTCAATCAAGAACATATTGTTAGAAAAGACATGACCTGGCATGAAAGAAATTATTCCCTAGTAATAAAATTAGGAAGCACTTTCTTTGCTCTTGCCATCACAATTTTTGATCATTATGTTATAAAATAACATTACATGAGCCGATGGGTTCAAAAGCAAATGAGTGGCACTTCAAACATGCTCAATGATAAGTCTCTTAATAAGGAATCACCTTATCCATGTGACATAACCTAAAGTGTTAAAAATACAAAAAAGTAACAGTTTGTGGGCCCTGACCATTAGTTAGCAATAAATGATGTAGGTTGCTAGTAGATGGTGTTTGCCTGCTCCTAATGTGCACAACCACTCCCAAATAGTGTTGTAGTACACCAATTGCTTTACCATGCATGCCACTATAACTGTGCAAGGCAATGACCATAGCACAGCAAGTCCAAATCCTAGTGCATATTGCACCATCCAACTCCCACTTCATTGAGAACTACATCACATCGCACGTTGTCCCTTGTGGATTGCACATTATGACAATTACATTTAGTAGAAGGCAAGTCTCTTAATAAGGCATCATCTTTTCCATATGTTAGTAGCTAGTAGCACTGAAATCACAAACAAAGGTTGCACTTCATAGCCCCAAAATTTCACATGTAATGGATGCACTAAAGAACGAATGGACAGGTTATTGTGTGTAGGAAAAGTGCAACAATGTATTAAGTGCTTTCTCACATGCATAGCTGTAGAACTACACAACATTAGACCTAGCTAAAAATGAATAGATCTTAACACATTTTGAATCATTCAACTTCTAGTTGACTGTAGGCTACATCTTGCCACACATCACATCTTCTAAATTGCATATTGTGGCAATTCAATTAAGAATACAAGTCTTAATGAGACATCACCTTATCCATGTGCCAATAAACTCATAGTTCATTACTCTAAAAATTACACTTGGTTAGTTGCATAAACCACATGCAAGATGCTTCATGCCATGCATAAACTAGTTGCATAATATGCATAGTGGATAACTGTTCATGCAGATAGTGGACTACGGTGCATGATAAGGAATGAAACCAAGCATGAACATACCATAGTGCATATTGCAACATCAAACTTCCACTTTGCATTGGGCCACATTGTTCTGCAAAATTTTCTTTTCTGGATTACATATTGTAGAAGTTTCATCAAGAAGGATCACAAGTCTTCAAATACAGCATCAACTCATCTATGTGTTAATAGCTACAGTGCTCAAATCACCAAAAAGTTACACATTGTAGGCCACACCAACTATGCTAAAAAGTTATCACAGGACAGAGTCATGGCTTCCACACGAATGCACATTAGAGTTCTTCTACTTGAGTAGCAATAATAATGCATAGCTAGGGATGCTGCCAAGCAAGCATAAATGCTTGTGCATATTACACTATCCAACTTCGACTTTACCTCAGGTCACATCATGTGGCACATTAACACTCAAGGATTGCATATTAAAATTGTTATGTCAAGGAAGAAGGCAAGTCTCCAAAAAGAGGATCACCATGTCTATGCTTTAGCAACCCATGACACTTAAAAACTCCAAAAACATTACACGTTTTGGGCCCGACATGGCACTCACATCAGATGTCTCTGCATTTTTGAGAACTAGTAATCATTCTTGTGCATAGTTTTGTAGCATGCCTAGTGTTCTATCATGCATGTATCTTCATAACTCAACAAGTATAAACCCTTACACATATTATATTATCATCCAACTTCTACTTTGCTACGAATCTAACTATGTTGAACATTGCCCTTGCAGATTGTATATTGTGACAATATTATCAAGGAAGTGCACTAGTCTCTTAGAACAGCATCACCTTATCCAAGCACTAGTAGCCCAAAGTGGTAAAACTTCAAAAAAAAAAGTTAAACCATGTAGACCCAAATAGTCCCATGCATAAGATGCCATGGGGTATGGGTGGACTAGGTACCACGCATGCATTGTTCATTACTGTAGAATTAGTAGGACAAATGTGAAATTAGGGCCTTAGCTCAAGATGCACAAATCTTAGCTCATTTCCTTCATCAAACTTTCATTTCATAATCAGATGCATCATGCTACACATTGCTCCTTAAAGATTGCATGTTGTGACATTGCCATTAAGTAGACTACAAGTCTCATAATAAGCATCACATTATTCAAGCACCAATAGGTCCCAATGCTAAAAATCCCAAAAAGATATTTATTTTGCAATGTCCAATAGTAGTGTTCACAAGGTGCCATAAAGCAATCATGATTAGCTGGCACAAGCATAGAACCAATAGTCCACAGTTAGTGCTACATCCATAGCATAAATTGCATCTTGTGGATTACATATTGTGATAATTTCCTCTTCAAAATCCTAAATGAAGTTACACTTTGCCTAGCAAGTCATGCACAAACAATGTCATAATGTGAGCAAACACTATGCATTATCATGAGTGGCTAAGGTTGAAGCTCAAAATGCACAAACCTGAGTGCATAACACTTTAACCAACTTCATCTTAACCACAGGCCACGTTGCATATCACATTGCTCTTAACAGATTGCATATTGCTGCAATTTTGTCAAGCAAGTGGCAAGTCTCTTAATAGTGTGGCTGCACATCTATGCCTAAGCAATCACAAGCGATGAACAATGAAGAAAGTGAGAGTTTTTCCAAAGCACATAGAACTTCTATTGGTACCACATTAACATTGAAATAGAAAATGAGCAACATTTTTGAAAACATATGGGATACCTTTTAGTTTGTAAGGTCAAATTTGCTTCAATATTTAGTTGCATCTTAGTCGATTGTGCCAATTTATAGAGAAAGAAAAGTTATATAATTCCTATATTAGATCATGCAATGTCCATGATGGGCAATGTGAGGCATTTGAACTTTTGAACCAGGCAATTCTCCAAGGGTTGCAAAGGAAATTACATAATACAATACATGAAGTACTACACTTAAGTGTTTAAAAAAGTATCACAATAGATATCACAATAAGTACCACAATATTATAGTAATAAGTATGGAAAATTAAGCAAGCAAGAAAGCGAGCAAAAATTCTTTTGAAACTATTATGTTGTGGACATCATTGAGGTGAAGAATCTACTTTGACATAGGGTTAGATCTTAGTAGATCATTATAGTAAGGGAACTCTAACACTTGTAATGCTTCATTACTAATTTGAGTCATTTGCAAAGGGTTACACCCATTATTCAAACTTTATAGCTAGTTATTATAGTTTTTGTCCATCCAACTTTTATGACTCTAGGCATCACATTTTATTGTGGATTCCAACATAAAGGTGTTCATGCATATTGCTAACATGATTACTTTACACCAGCTGCTTTTTTACCAACCACGATGACTAATTCTATGAATCAATAGTTCTTAATGCACTACACTGAATTATTATCATTGCACATTCATTAGTAAGATAAAAATAACATATCACATAATGGTCTAAATGCAACACATGTTCCTAATTGATCGGATAACCCATTGTATTACTTTAAACCACAACAACAAATTTAAAAAAAGTGATAATAAAATATTATTTTAATGCTAAGCAACTATATTAAAACTAAAATGAGATAAATTGAAGAAATGCAATATAATGAAATAAAATTGATGTAAAGGCGCCATGAGAGGTTATTTAGAGATATATAATAAAACAACAAAATAAAAGAAAAAAGATAATTAAAAGGAAACAAAATAAATTCTAGAAAACACTATATTCAATGATTATAAGCAGATCTACTATAACATCATTGATCATCAAATTAAGTAATAATCAAATTTGTCGTAAAGCGTGAAAAATTCTTATAAAGTAAAATATTTTAAAATAAAAATGAATATTCATTTAAATAAAGCTCGTTATGGCAATTCAAACAACATATTTTCATCTTCAGTAGTTCTTGTTTGGAATTATAATGAATTTCAAAAATAAATAAGTATAAATAAAAAAATTCCTCTAAGGCTAAAAAACTTATAAATAAATCTAAGCAATGTTAGAGATAAATGTGGGGAGACTTAGAGTGAATAGTAATGTAACCATATCGAAATAAAAAATTTAGCAAATGAGAATATTGTGTGGGAATGTTGCATACTATGTTAGTAAGCATATCAAGTATAACATTCCCTATTTTCAGATCATGTACAAATTAATATGCCTAACAAAGTGCACCAAACTCAATGAAAATAAAATAATTAAGAATGTCAAAATAAATATTTAATAAGAATAGTCTAATAGTGTTGACTTAAATAATGATTGTTTTATCATGGTTGATCCTAGTTTAGAATTATTATAAATTACCAAAATTACTAAACATAAATAATATTAAATTATTTTTTTTCTATTATGTAAATATATATTGAAACTAAAATGTTAAAAATTAAGACAATATAACCAATTAAATCAAGGCGACATATTGGGAGAGTGAGATGAGATCCAGAGTTTCATGGTTATATATGCAAATCAAAGTGAAATATTTGAAGAAATAATTTACATTTTCAAGGAATATTTAATCTAAAGATACTAAAAAGATTAAGTGTAGCATCCCAAATTATTTAAAAAATTTTGAATAAAATTGTCATTTAAAATTTAACAAAAAAAAGAAAATAAGATATTTAAAATAGGTAGAAAAGAATATTTAATTCTATAAAGCCTAATGAGGGGATTCCATGATGCTTGTTTCATTTTGATCAAACCTCATCTAGAATGACTAAGAATTTTTATAGTAAATAACCATAAATAATAGCAAACTATTATTTCAATATTAGGTAAATATGGATTGATGGTTAATTAAGATAAATTAAGAAATCTAATAGAAAAAAATAAAATAGATGAATGGGTTATGCCTTAAGAGATTAGTAGTTCCAAAACAATATAGCATAATTGAAGAAAAACATTGGCATAAATTAAAAAGATTATGTAACAAAGAGGCATTCTTGGATACTAAGGAGATCGAGTATACCATATTTGATTGACAAATTGAACAAGTTTACGAAACACAAGAAAAGCATAGAGATTAAATAATTATAAATATACAAAATAATATAAAGCTGGTTAGACCTGTTTGAGATGAATCCAACAACGTTTTTTTCTTCTTAATCGAGTCTTATCAAGTATTTCATTCAATTACAAAAATAAATGAGCATAAATAATAATGGATAAAATATTTAATATTAAGAAAATATATTAAATCTAAATTTAGATAAATTTCAGCAATATAACATTACTAAATCAAAGTGATGGAAAGTTCCCAAGATAAATATGTTAGACAAGCACTTTAATATAAACAAATCAAAACGAATAATTTGAAAAAAAATTACTAACATTGTCTGGGAATGTTGCAATGCAAGATATTATAGAGATCATGTATGATAATTTTTTTTTAAATTATGTATGAAAAGAAAATTTTTTATTAAGTGAAAATCATAACAAAAAAAATATTAAAAATTATAAAATAAATATTTAATTAGATAGAACTCCTCACGATGAGTCCAAAGAGATTTATATCATCTTGATATTCTCTAATTGGAATACTACGAATTACCAAAAAATATAAGCATTAACAGTAACAAATCATTTTTTAAATTTTTTGTACATGCTAGAATGAGGTAAGCTAAAACTATATATTACCATAAAATCAAAGTAATGCACATGAGAAGAATAAGACTTTCATAAAAATGTTAGAGAAAAAGATTGAAAATTAGATAAAATTTATGAAAAGTTTTTTCTAAGATACTAAGGAGATTAATTGTAACATCACCAATCATCAAATAAGGTATGAATTAATATCTCTCATAAATCATGTCATAAGAATTAAAATAAATATTTAAAAATATATAAATGCTTATTTAAGTAGATTCAACTCCTCAAGAAAAGTGAAATGATGTATGTTTCATCTCTACCGAACTACATTTGGAATTACCTTAAATTACCAAAAAAATGCACAAAAAGATAATTAACTATTATTTTATATTTACGAAAATATATAGTAAAAAATTATACAAATTGATGCAATGTTATATGACTAAATCAATAAAATATAAAGGTGACATAAGAAAACAATTAAAGTATTCTAATAAAAAAAAATGAAAGCAAAACATTTGAGAAAATGAGATAAATTTTACACAAAAGTTGCAATCTAAGGTAGTATGGAGATTTGTTGTAAAATTCTCGAACATCAAATCATGTATGAATGAAAAAATGCCATATAAAGCACGTCAAAATAATAGTATTTTTAAGAATATACAAATAAATAATTAATTCGATAGTGGTCTCCCTAGCACAAGTCCTACGATGATTTTTCAACCTCAATTGTATTTCATTTGGAATTGCTACAAATTTTCAAAGTAAATTGGAATAAATATTATTAATATATTATTTTAATATTAAGTATCAATTTATTGAATATGTAAAGTGTTGTAATACTTGTGACATGAAAGTGATATACAGTAGGTAGGTGAGAATATTTTCAGTTAGAAGGTGCTATAACCAAATCATAGGAAAATTTTAAGAGAAATAGAATAAATTACAAGGTAAAGTTACATTATGTTAGACATCATTTGGAATTAGAAAAAATTACAAAACTAGATAAATACAAAAATTAATGATTTTTTATGTTATATGTATTTAAGCTAAAACTTAATAAATTAAAGTAATGTAACATATTCAAATAATAATGATGTATATATTTCAAGAGAAGAGAATTATAATTTAGTACTAATATAACTAGATCAATCTATAAAATTTAAAGAAATGAAATAAATTATTTGGTAAAGTTGGATTTTGACATACTAAGAAGATTGACTGTAACTTCTTAGTTTGTCAAATTTGGTATGAATTGAAATACCTCACAAAGCATTTAAAAACCCTAGAAAATAAAAATTTAAAAATATGAAAATGAACTTCTAATTGGATAGATCTCATCCAGATGAGTTTGCCCCTCATTGCATCCAAATCAGACCTCGATTAACATCAATGAACATTAGCTAAGTGAATAAGCGTAAATGATAAAAAATTATTTCTTTATATTTAACTAAATATTAGTTAAAGCATACATGAGAAAAATTGAATCAATGTATTATAAGCAAATCTATGAAATCTAAAAGTTGCATTTATAGAGCTTTTCAGAAACACAATAAGATTCACAAATCAAAGTGAAAACATTGAAGAAATGAGAAATGTTTTACACAAAAGTTGCATTTTGTGATACTATGGAGATCAAAAGTAAATTTTGCATTTATGAAAAATGATATGAATTGAAATACCTCATCAAGCAAGAAACAGTAATTGTAAAAATTATTTTAAAAAATAGAAATAAAAATTTAAATGGACTGAGCTTAGTCAAATTAGTTTGAATTATAGAATGCAATGCAACAAAAATTGAGCAATGTAAAAGCCTTATGTGATGAGATCTATAATTACATAGAAAAATAACAAAATTAAAAAATATTTCAAGAAATAAAATACATTTTTTGGGAAATTTGCATTCCAAGACAGTAAGGCTATCGAGTGCAATATCTTTGAATATAAAATCATGTACAAAATGTAGTGTCATATAAAAGCTCTAAACATTTTTAATTATAAAACATTTATAAAAATAAAAATGAAAAGTCAATTAGATAAAGCACTTTCAAGATGAGTCCATTAACATTTATTTTGCTTAGATCAGAGCTCCTTTCAAATTATTACAAATTTGAAATTTAAACATGAATTAATCATAATAAATTATTTTCTTAGTATTATATAAGCATATATTTAAGTTGAGATATGATAAATTTAAGAAATTTGACATACCAAATTCAAGGAAACGTAAAGGTCACATTAGAAGAGATTAATAGTTGCATAGTGATATAAAAAATCAAAAAAAAAATTTGGAATGTTATATAGTTCATGAAAGTTGCATGCCAAGTTATTAAGAAAATAAACCATAACATGCTCGATCATTAAATCAGTTACCGATAAAAAATATCTCATAAAGCAAGTTAAAAATATTGAAAGTAAAACATTTAAAAAATATGGAAATGAATATTTATTTAGCTAATGCTCATTGAGACTAGTCTAATGATTTTTTTTTCATCTGGATAGAACCTCGTTAGGAAATTTTATAAATTATTAATTCAAATGAATATCAATAATAATTAATTATTCTTTTACTTTAAGGCAAATATGTATTCAACATTAAATGAAATTAATGGAAGCAATGTAATATAGCTAAATAGGGGTAGTATAAAAGTCACATGAGTGGGGAATTAGGTTATATTATGATATAATCAAATCAAAGTGAAACATTCTTGAAATTGAGATATATTGTATGAGAATATTGTATTCCAAGGTAGTAAAATTTTAAAGAGATCAAAAGTGACATCCTTATTTGCCAAATTAGTTACCAATTATATTATCTCATAAAATATGCTAAAACCTTAGAAACTAAAGTACTTAAAATTATATAAATGATATTTAATTAGATAGAATTGATCTAGGAGAGTGCAACAACATTTTGTTGACTTGGTTAAATAGTGTTTGGAATTATTATGAATTAGAAAATAAAATGATCATAAATAATAATAAATTATTATGTTAATTATGATTAAATATAGTATAAACATAAAATTAGATAAAATTAACTATTATAAAATAACCAAGTTGAATTGATTTAAATTTCATATAAGAAGAGATTTAGAGTTATATAGTCATACAAAAAATTAAATCAAAACATCTTAAAAACTTAAGATGATTACGTGAAGTAACCTTATCAATAAATAAAGTAAAAATAAAAAAATCTCATTAAACATGCTAAATCGATAGAAAAAAATATTTCAATATATTAAAAAATATTATTAATTAAATAAAGCTTATCATAAAAAGTTTGACAAAATTTGTCTTGTCTCCGTCAACCACGTTTAGAAATAGTGCAAACTATTAAAGAGAATAAACATAAACAATTATAAATTATTATTATTGTCATAACTAATTATATATTAAATGTGTAATAACTTAAATTGATGTAATGTGATATAGTATTATCAAGGTAATGTAAGAGATGCATGAGAGAAGAATTGTAGTTTTATAGTAATATAACAAACAGAAGTGAATGACTTGAAGAAATAAGAAAAACATTTTGGCAAAGTCGGTTAAATGATACTTTGGAGACCGAGTCTAACTTCCTTAACAGTCAAATTATCTACAAACAAAAAATCCACAAAAAGAATTAAAACCCTAAAAGATAAAATATTTAAAATTATAAAAATAAATACTTTATTGGATGGAGCACATAAAGATGACTTTAAAGATGTTTGTTTTGTTTCATTGCACCTCCTTTGGAATTACTTCTAATTAAAAAAATAATAATAATAAAATAATATTATTTTAATATAATGTAGACATATAGTAAAACTTCAATGAGATGAATTGTGGTAATATAATATATTCAAATCAAAGAGATGTAAATGTAACAAAAAAGGAGATTTAGAGTTTTATAACAAGTTACTAAGCCTAAGTTATAAATTTGAAAAAATTAGATTATTTGTATGGAAAATTTCATTCCAGTATACCGAGGGGATTTGAGTGTAACATCTAGGATCATTAAATCTAATGCATTTAAAAATGTCTAATGAAACATGTAAAAATCCTTAAAATTAACTGTTCATAAATAATTAAAAATTAATACTTGTATATACCATTTTGAGATAAAGCCAAATCCATGGGATGTAAATGTTACATAATAGTAGATTTTTTATTACATAGAATACAAACATAACAAAGAGAAAATGTTCAGGTAATGAGATTAATTGTTGAGGAATGTTGTACTCTAAGTTATTAAAAAGATCAAGTGTAACATTCTTAATCATCAGATTTGGTACAAATGACAATATCAAGCAAAGTAAGCAAAAACATTAAAAAATAGCATATTAAAAAAATATAAAAAAATATTTAATTTTATAGAACCTATCATGCTTATTCTAATAATTTTTTTACGTCTACATTGGACCTCTTTTTGAAATATATAAATTCAAAAAGCAAATAAAAAAAAATAAAAATTATTATTTTAATGTTAACTTGATATGCTTTAAATTTTAAATAAGAAAAATTAAATAAGTGTAATATAACAAACTCAAAGCAATGTAACTATCAAGCAAAAGGAGAAATATAATATCATAGTAAAGTTGTAATTGAAGACATTAAGGAGATTTAGTATAACATCCTTTATTTCAAATTAGGCATAAATAAAAATATTTGTTAAATAAGCATGAACAATAAAAAAATATTTAAAAATAAAAAATTTATGTTTAGTTAATTAATCGTTAACCTGATTAGTCAAATAAAATAATTTTCACGTCCATCACGCGTTGTATGCAATTTTTGCAAATTAGAAAATTACATAATTATAAATAATAATAAATTATAATTATTATAGTTAGTGAATCTATAGTAAAGCTAAAATGGTATTAATTTAAGTAAATAACAAAATTGAAATGTTGTAAATGTCACACGTGATGTGATTTACAGTTACAAAGTAAAATAAACAAATAAAAATTGATGAAACGACATCTTATATACACAATTTGCACTCCAAGATACTAAAGAGATCAAGGGAAACATCCTTGATTACCAAATCTTGTATGAATCATAATGTCTTGTAAAGTTTGCCATAACCTTGATAAATAATATATTTTAAAAATATATAGAAATATGTTTTTAGTTTGGTAGAGTTTGTCAAGGGGAGTCTAATTATTTTTGTTTTGCGTCTATCATACTTGCTTTGAAGTGTAACATTTTTATTCATCAAAATAGGTGTAAATTATAATTTGTCATAAAATATGCCAAAATAAAATACATTAAAAATTTCACATTTATTAAAAAAATATTTAATTGCATACTTTTTGTTTAGGCAACTTTGATGACATTTATTTCACTTTTGATTCGATCTCTCTTGTAGTAATTGTGAATTAAAAAAAGAAAACATATAATGTAATGAATTATTATATTAATATTAAGTGAACATATATTAAAGCAAAATTAAGACAATAGTAAGTGATGTAACATAATTAATTAAGTGCGATACGAAGGTTATGTGAGGTAAGATTTAGCATTACCTAGTATTATGAACAAATCAAAGTGAAAGTTTGAAGAAATAAAATAAATTATAGGGTAAAGCTACATTCCATTAGAATAAGGAGATTGAGCATAACATCCTCAATTGTGAAGTCAAGTACAATTAAAAATGCCTCTTAAGGCCTACTAAGACCTTAGAAAATACAATTTTTTAAAAATATAAAAATTAATATTTAATTAGATAGAGTCGTGGAGTTGTCTTTAATGAAATAGATTTGTATAAATTGGATGTCATTTTTATTTACTATGAATTGCCGTATTAAGTAGGTATAAATAGTATTTAGTTATTAATTTAAACAAAATAAATATATATTAAAATTGAAATGGGATAATTTGAGGTAATATAACATAAAAAAATTGAACTAAAGGTGACATTTGAGTAGATTTACCATTATATAATAATGTCAAATAAGCAATGTCAAAATTTTAACAAACCGGATAAATTATTTGCAAAAGTTGCATTTTAAGGTTTCTGAGTAGATTGACTATAATATTCCTTAACATCAAATTAGGCACACAAAAAAATCAATCCTAAAGCATACCAAAACAATAAAAAAATTTAAAAGTTAAAAATGAATATTTAAATTGATAAAGCTCATTTGAAGTCAATTCAGTGATGTTTCTTTCACGTTGATCAAAGCTCATTTGTAGTCATTTTGAACTTTAAAAAGGAATATGCATAAATTGTAACAAATTATTTTCTTACAAAAATATATAATAAAAAAATGATATAAAGTGAAGCAATATAATATAAAAAATAAAAGAGATGTATAGATGAAATGGGAGATGAATTAAAGTTTCGTAGTAATAAAACAAATAAAAAACATTTGAAACAATGACATAAATTGCGTAGGAAAGTTGCATTCCAAAATACTAATGAGATTGAGTGTGACATCCTTGATATACAAATCATGTATGAATGAAAAGTTCTCATTATTTCAAAAATTCTTAAACATCAAGTAAGGTATGGATCTAAATATCTCACAAAAGTTTCCATAGCCATGGAAAGTTAAATATTGAAAAAGATAAAAAAGAAAATTTAATTGGATAGAGCTTGTAAACTTGACTCCAATAGTGATTATTTTAACTTGATTCATTCTCGTTTCAAATTACTACAAATTGATAAATTGAATAGCCAAATATAAAAAAAAATTATTATTTAAATAATATGTAAATTTATAATAAATCTAAAGATGTGATCAATAGACACAATTTGATTTAACAATATCAAGCTTTATCAGCATGAAATGAAATGTGAATTAGTGTATCGCAGTAACATCAAAATCAAATCGAAAAATGTCAAATACAGATAAATTGTATAAGAAAATTCCCATCCAAGTTAACACAAATATTCAGTATAACATCCTTCATCATCATACTTGGTATGAATGGAAATAGCTTACAGAGCATGTGGGAAGCACAAAAAATATCGAAATGAAAATTTAATTGGATAATGCACATCAACATTTATCCAATGAGGTTTATTGTCTCGATCGAACTATTTTTGGAATTACTATAAATCACAAAATTATATATAGAACTAAAAATAAGAAATTATTATTTTAATATTATATAAATATATGTTGAAGTTGAAATGAGATAAATTTAAGCGATGTAGTCAAAGTGATGTTAGGTCAAATAAAAAGAGATTTAGAACTACAAAACAATATAGCAAAATTAAAGTAAAAAAATTTGAAAAATAAAATAAATTGTGTGACAAAATTGTATTCAAAGATGGTAAAATGATTAAGATGGAACTTTAATGGGATAGAGGTCCTTTAGATGAGGCAAATGTGTTGGTTTTTTATTGTACCTTGCTCAAAAATATAGCAAAATACTTAAAAAATAATCGAACAAAATAATAAACCATTATTATAACATTTTGAAAAACATATTTTAGGTTAAATGAAAAAAATTGTATACAAAAATGTTTTTGAACATGTTGAACAGATTCACTGTCATATTCTCAATCCTTACATCATGTATGAATCTAAATGTTTAAGAAAGTTCATTAAAATAACAAAAAAAATTATATAAACATGAATTTTCATTAGAAAGTCCTCATCCAATATAGTATAATCACAATAATTTAATAAATAATAACTATTTTCATATTTAGTAGATATATTTAAAAATAAAATGAGATAAATCATAAAGAAATATAATATAACTAAACAAATCAAGTATAAAAGGCCACAAAAGAATTGTTTTGGAGTTATATAATAAGATAACCTACTAAAAGTAAAACAATTAAAGGAAAGACATAAATTATATTAAAACTTTACATTCCAGTATACAAAATAGATCAAGTATAACATCCTCAGTGTTTAAATTTGGTAGGTATCAAAATATCTCATAATGAATGCTAAAACTCAATAAAATAAAATATTTCAAAATTTAAAATTTTATATTTATTTGTATAGTGTTCATCTAGGTAAGTCCAATGGTGGTTGTTATTTCTACTTCTTTGGAATATTTACAATTAAGCAGATATATGTTAAACTTAAAATGACAAAAGATTAAAACAAATTAGACTTACATAGTAATATAACCAAATTAAAATAAAAAATTTGAATAAATGAAAAAAAGTTTTCTGAAAAGTTGTATTCAAATATACTAAGGAGATTGAGATCATCGAGACTTATCGAATGAGGTTTGGTTCGTCGTTAATGGGCATCATTTAGAATTATGCCAAATTACTTAAATAAATACTCATAAATAATAATCATATTTTGTATTAACAACATTAAAATTTATGTTATAATAGAAATGAGATAAATTGAAACAATGTAATATAAAAAAATAAAACACATAAAGGTCACACAATAGATGTTTTATAGTTATAGAGAAATTTAGTCTTATCAAATTAAAAAAAGTAAGGAAATAAAATACATTGTGCAAAAAAATTTCATTCAATGATGCTAAAGAGATCACATCTTCTATCCTCTTTCATCAGACTAACTTGGAATTAAAGGAACCCATAAAGAATGCAAAAAGTGAAGAAAATAAAAATATTAATCAGATATGTAAAAATAAATAATTAATTAGATAGAGCTCTTTGGCATATAACAAATTACCATAGTAAATAACAATAAATAATAAAAATTGTTAATTATGTATAAATAGAACATTTAATAAAGTTCAAATGAGATATGTTGTATATGAAATATGTATTAAAATATACAAAAGAGATTGAGTGTAATATTCTTAATCACCAAGTGAGATAAGAAAAGAAATGCCTCATAAATTATTTAAAGCTCTACTATATAAAATACTAAAAAAATGAAATTAAAATTCATTTGGATAGAAAATATCAAGATGAGCCAAATGACATTTGTTTCATCCCCATTAGACCTCATTTGGAATTACCACAAATTACTAAAGGTAAAGGCATAAATAATGATAAATTTAACTTCTAATATCTAGTAGATATATAATAATGATAAAATGAGATTAACTGAAGTAGTGCAATACAAAGAAGTTAAGGTAATATAAATCACATAAGAGGAGATTTAGAAATGCATACTAATATAATCAAAAGGAAGCAAAACTTTTGAAGAAATAAAATAAATTGTTTGAGAATGTTGCATTACAATACCCTAAAAAGATCGAGAGTAATATCCTTGATCTTGAAATATGGTATGTTTCAAATTGTCTCATAAAATGTGTTAACACACCGAAAAAAAAATTTAAAAATGTAAAAACGTTTATTTAATTGGTTAGAGCTCATGAAGAAGAGTTAGAGAATGTTTTTTCTTGATTAGATGTCATTTAGAATTATTGCAATTTAGCAATAAAAATATGCATAATTTGGAATGAAAACTTATTTTGTTGTTATGTAAATAAATATTAAAGATTCAATGATGAAAACTAAAGCTATGCAATATAAATAAATCAAAGTGACATAAAGTACAAATGAGAAGAGATTTAAAGTAACATAGTTATATGAACAAATTAATGCAAAAAATTTCAAGAATTAAGACAAATTGAATGTAAAAGATGCATTGCAAGATTCCAAAAAGATTGAGTTTAGTATTATCAAAAGTTAAAGTAGGAAAAAAATCTCTCTTGAAACAAAGAAAAACACCTCAAAAGTAAAATTTTAAAAATATAAAAAATAAATATTTAATTGTAAAGAACATATCAAGATACTTTTAATTACCTTTGTTTTGTTTAGACTATTTATTGTTTGAAATTATTGAGAAGTACGAGAGAACATAAGTATGAATATTAATAATTTTTTAAATATTAAGAAAAAATAAAATAAACCTAAAAATATATAAAAGTAAAGTAATGTAATAAACATCATCGTAATGTAAGGGTAATTTGAGAAGAGATTTAGAGTTGCATAGTAACATAACTTAATCCAAGTGAAACGTTAGAAAAAAATCAAATAAATTATATAATAAAGTTTCATCGCAAGTTAATAATAAGATATAATGTAACATGCTTGATCATCAAAACAAGTACAAATCGAAACTGCGCATAGAGCATAAGAAAACAACTGATAATAAAATATTTAAAATTTAAAGTAAATTTTTAATTAAGTAGAGTTTGTAGAGATGAGTCTAAGGAAATTTTTATATCTTAATAAGACATTGTTTGGATTTATTATAAATAACCAAATTAATTAAGCATGAATAAGAATGAAGTATAATTATAACACCAATTAAGTACTTATTAAATCTAAAACAAGATAAATTGAACAAAAAATAATATAGCGAATGACATAATGTTAATACAAATGTAGATTTAGGTTTAGATAGTACTGTAACCAAATTAAACAAAAAACTTTTATGGATCTAAATATTTTGTTTGAAAAAGTTTAATACCAAAATACTAAACATATTGGTTGTAATATCATTAATTTAAAATCATTTAGGAATTGAATTTTTTTATAAAATATTCAAAACCTTCGCAAAATAAATAAAATTATAAAGTACAAAAATGAATGGCATAGAAATGTCGACAAGAGTCCTTCGATGTTTGTTTCAACTACATTGAACCTCATTTAGAATAACTAGGAACTACTAAATTTTATAAAAGTAAATACTAAAAAGTATTATTTTGAAATTAAATTAATTAAGTTAATGATAAAATAATATTAATCAAAGCAATGTAATATAACAAGATCAAAGCAAAAAATTTGATGGGAAGAGATAAATTGTACGAGAATGTTAAACTCCAAGATATTGAGGAGATCGTGTGTAACATTCGTAATTATAAAATCATGTATAAATTTGAATATCTCATAAAATATTCCTAAAGAAGAAAAATAAACATTTAAAAATATAAAATCAATAGTTAGTTGGATATAGTTTGTGGAGATGACTTCGACATCATTTGTTTGATCTTCATTTGATTTCCTTTAAAATTATAGTGAATAAAAAAATTTAGAAAAGGTAAATAATAACAGTTTTTTTATACTAACTTGACATATAATATGGCTAAAAAGAGTCATGTGATAGTAATGCTATATACCAAATAAAAGTGATGTAAACATAAAATAAATGAAGAATAAGAGTTTCCTAGCAAAAACACCGAATAAAAGCAAAAGATTTGGTGAAGCAACTTAAATTGTTCATGAATATTATATTCCATTATACTAAAGAGATCATCATAACATTATCGATCTTCAAATTAGGTACAGACAAAAATATTGTGTAAATCATAAAACAAACAATACTAAAAACTTTTTATAAATAAAAGATGGATATTTTAAAAATGACATTTATTTTGTCCCCATTAGACATTGTTTTGAATTACTAAGAATTATCATCCCTTATTCTCTTCTCCATTGAACTTAACATTGCTTTGATTTGTTTATATTACATTATTTCAATTTCTTTAATTTATTCTTTATTATGTATTTATATAACAAAAAAATAATATTTTTTTTATTCATGAATATCTACTTTTGTTGTTTCCAAAAATTCAAAGCGATGTATGCGCGAGGTAAATAAAACATAGTTGGATGCATCTCAACAGAGTCTATCTAATTAAATATTTAGTTTTACATCTTTAAAAACTTTTTACAATAGGTTTGCATGTTTTACAACATAATTTTCTCATATTAAATTTCATGATTAAAAATGTTATAGTCGATTTAGTTTATTGAACTTCAACTTTCTTGTACAATTTATCGCATGTTTTCAAAATTTCCATTTTGTTCAATTATGTTATAGTGTAACTCTAAACGTCCAATCAATTGAAATTTTTAAGATATCCATTTTAGTTATATAACATTGCTTTCATTTATCTTATTTTAGCTTCCATATCAATTCTATTAACATTAAAATAATAATTTTTTCCATTTATCTTTATTTGCAATTGTAATTTATAAAAATTAAAAATTAGCTCTGATTAAGGAGAAAAAATATCATTTGAATCCTCTCATCGAGTTGTATGAAACAGAATATTTATTTTGAAGCTTTATTACATATTTAATTTTCTTGGTTTTTTGCTTGCTTTACGAGATATTTTGATTCACAAAATAATGCATAATCAAAGACGTTATATTCAGTCAGCATACGATCTTAGAATGCAATTTTCTTAAATAATTTAACTTAAACATCATTTTTTATTCGATGATATTACTTTGACACACTAAATCATTTCTAGTATAACCTTAACATCACCTTGATTTTTCTTTTCATATTTTATTGTATGAATTTACCTCACTTTAGTTTTACTATATATTTTACAAATATTAAAATAATAAATTTTTTAATCCCTATTTATTTTGGTAATTCAAACTAACTCCAAAAGGGGTTTAATTTAAACTAAATAAAAACCATTTCATTAATCCTATTGAAATCTATCAAATTAAATTTTATTTTTTAAATATTTACTTATTTTATTTTATAAAATCCTTGTATGCTTTATGAGACATTTCAAATTATACATAATTTGATTATCTTTAATGTTACACTCTACCTCTATAGTTTTTTGGAAGGAAAATTTTTCATATAATTCATTTAAATTCATCAAATATTTTTTTTATTTGATCATATTACTTTAAAATTCTAAATCTTTGTTATGCAACCTTTACATTGCTGTGCTTTTGTTGTATATATTGGTTAAATTTAACTCATTTCAGATTTAGTATTTATTTAATTAATATTAAAATAATTTATTATTATTACTTATGTAGATTTGATTGTTTAATTATAAGTAATTCTAAAGAAGATCAAATCAAGAGGAAAAAGATCATTGGAGTTCTGTCCATCTTGTTCTATCTAATAAAATGTTCATTATTATATTTTAGATATTTTATTTTCTTGATGGCATGTTTTTTGAAATATTTCAATTAATGTGTTATGTGATGCTCGAGGAATTTTCTGTTGATCTCCTTAGTATCTGGTAATGCAATTTTCTAATGTAATTTGTCTCATTTCTTAAAATATTTTATAATTAATTGGATTATTTTGCTATATAAATTTGAATCTCGTCTTATACAAATTTTACCTCTTTCATTGAGTTATATTTCATTGATTCTATTTATCTCATTTAGCTTTAATATATGTTTCTTATTATTTAATCGATACTTTATTATTTTTTATCCTAAAGTAGTTTACCAATTCATAGTAAATCAGAAAAGCTCTCATCGATTGACATAATTATCATTGAGCTCATCTCTATGAGCTTTATCCAATTAAATGTTTATAGATGTATTTTAAAATATTTCATTTTTTAGGACTTTGGCATGATTTACAAAACATTTTGATTCATATATGAATTGATGATCGGGAATGTTACACTTGTTCTCGTAGTATCTGAGAATAAAAAGTTCTCACAAAGCTTATCTTATTTTTAAAAATTTAACCATTTGATTTGGTTTTATTACTCTGTAGCATTGACTTCACTCATGTGTAACCTTCGTAGCATGAGAATTTTGTTGCATTAAATTGCATAGACCTATTTTGTTTTCATCATTAATTTATATTTGCTTATTATAGTGATAATATATATTTTTATTTTATGATTATTTACTTTGTTATTTCATAGTAATTAGAAATGATGTCTGATGAAGGCAAAACAAATGGCCTGGGATTTCTATTAAAATTTATCACATTAAATAATCATTTTTTACATTTTAAAATATTATTTTTTGTAAGATTTTTATATTATTTGTATGACTGTTTAGTTTGTTCCTTATTTTTCAATTGACGATGTTACACTTAATCTTTTTAGTATCTTATGACATAATTTCGTTATACAAATTATTGTATTTTTTGAAATTTTTATCTTTAATTTTTGTTTAGTATGATGTATTCCCAAATATATTCTTGTTTTAGCTTTACATGATTTTATAATATATTGTATTGTATATCTCAATTCATATTCCATAAATATTTCCTTAATAAAAAATATATTTGTATTTATTCTTATTTTATTTTTTCAATTCACCATAATTCTTAACAATTTCATATTCAAAAGAATCAAACGTCGATGGGCTCATCTAAATGACCTCAATACAAATAAGCATTCATTATCTTAAATTTTAAATACAATATTTTATAATATTTTTTCTTACTTCTAAACATTTTGATTCACATCTTTTTTGACAATTAATGATTTTACACTTGATCTCCTTAGTAAGTTGGAATGCAACTTATTTTAAAACTTATTTCATCTTTTGAAAACTTTCACTTTGAATATTTTTCATAACTGTGTGAGTTTAAATATCATCTCAAGTGTTGTTTCTATCAATTTAATTTTTTAATATTACAATATATTAATTTATCTTTTTTAGCTTTTAGATGTGTTGACTTAGTGTTTAAATATTTATTTAGTATTATTTATGCCTATTTAATTTATTAATTTATGCTTACCATAAATGAGTTTCGATCTAGATGAAATAAACATCATTAGACTTTTCTAGATCAAATTAAATATTAATTTAGATTTTTAAATGAATTATTTTATGCGATATTGGATCATTTAATGAGTTTTTTTGTTCGTACAAGATATGATATCAAGGGTACCACACAATCTCCTTATCATCATTAAATGCAATTGTCTTAAATAATTTATCTCATTTCTTCATTTTTTCCATTATGTGGATATTAATATGTAAATATAAAGATTCTATATTTAAACTTTACATTGCTGCAATTTTTTAATGTCACATTGCTTCAATTTCTCTTTTTTTAGTATATATATCCATAAACTTTAAATAAACTACTATTATTATTTTTTATGAACTTGCATTGAAAGGAACATTTCAATTACATATTCTTATTTATTTTTAAATGTTTTATTTCCATAGCTTTTTTCCATTTTTGTGTAATTGTGATTCATGCCTGATTTGATGGTCAAAGATGCTAAACATCATCTCCATAATAAATTGGAATGCAACTTTGTCATCTAGTTAATCTTATTTCTAAAAAAACTTTTACATTCATTTTTTTTTTGTTACTATAACACTCTCATACTCACTTTGTATGCCATGAACTTTATTTTAATTTATTTCTATTATAATTCTTAAAGTTATCTCATTTTTAAATTTTTATTTTCTACTTTATATAAAAATAATAATTTCATGTTTTTTATACTTCCTTAGTTCCAAAATTCTTAGTAGGTAAACATAAGTGTTAATTCAGACAAAAAAATTTCATGAAACTTGCTTTGATGACCTTTATCATATTTAGTATCAATTTATATGTTTTCAAAAATGCTTTCTTATATTTCGACAAGCTTTACAAAATATTTTAATTTTTACACTTCATCTCGTTGATCTCTGGGACTTTAACTATCTGATACTAGTTTTTTATTTGCTTCAATTGTTTTGATTTTTTATTGATATTGTGTAATAACAAATCTCTTCTTTTGTAACACTTACATCACTTTTATCTTGTCATATTACTTTACTGCAATTGCCTTTTTCCATGTTTAATATATATTTTTCCTAACACCAAAATAATTTATAATTATTTTTTCTTAATTTTTGTCCAATCAGGATGAAACAAACATTGTCGGACTCATCTTGATGAGATCAAACTAATTAAATGTTTATTTGGATATTACTATATTTTTTCTTCTAAGATATTTATAATTGTTATGTGGTATTTTGATTCGTACCTACATAGATACTAAACAATGTTATAATTGATCATTAAAGTAGCTTGTGATGCAACTTTCGCACACTATTTATCTCATTTCGATAGCCTTCTCTTTTTAATTTTGTTATATCAATGAATAGTCATGAATCTCTTATCATGTAAACTTCACTTTTGTTTTGGTTAATCATTTTACATTGCTTCAATTTTTCACAATTATGATTTATCATAGATTCCTTTGAGTAAAAATTATTTATTATTAATAGTTTTAATTATGAATTTTGAATTTTAAATATTTTTAAAATGAGGAAAAATATTCATAATTAAAAACATCACACTTGATCACCTTAGTATTTTGGATTACAACTTTCTCATACAATATGTCTCGTTACTTTAAATTTTCCATTTTGATCTTATTATGTACTATGAAACTCAAATACTCCATTCATACAACTTTTACATCACTTTGTTTTAGTTATATTATATTGCTTCAATTTAACTAATTTCAATTACATTATAATTTTGCTTAATATTTAAGAAAACTTATGGTTATTTATGTTTTCTTACTTTAGTAATTTATAGTAATTCTAAAAGTGGTGTGATTGAGTTGATATAAACAACATTGGAATCTTCTAGATGATTGATATCTTTTTAAATATTCATTTCTTTGTTTTCAAAATAATAGTTTCTATGCTTTAGTATTCTTTATAAGACAATTTTAATTATACATGCTCTAACAATTGTGGATGTTACACAAGATCTCATTAGTATGTTAGAATGTAATCTTGAATTTGGTTTGATTATATATTATGTTACACTAAATCTCATTTTTTCTAATGTTTACATCACATTTGATTTGTTCTGATGCATACAAAACATACGCCATTGGATTCATTTTAATGAGGTAAATATAATTAAACGTTCAATTGTATGAATATATATATATATATATATATATATATATATATATATATATATATATATATATATATATATATATATATATATATATATATATATATATATATATATATATATATATATATATATATATATATATATATATATATATATATATATCTGTGTGTGTGTATGTGTGTGTGTGTGTGTGTGTGTGTGTGTGTTGTGTATATATGTATGTATATATATGTATCTTCAAGCAATTTACAAACTTTACATGGCATTTTGATTCAAATATGATTTCATCATTTAGGATGCTTCACTTGGTCTTCTCAGTATATATGAATTCCACTACCTTGTATAATTCATCTTATTTTTTTAAAATTTTTAACTTTAATTTGGTTATGTTATTAAAAAATTTGAATACTCCTCTAATGTGACTTTTGCATAACTTTGATTTTTTTTGTATTACGTTGATTAAAATTTATCATATTTTAGCATTTTTATATTTTTAGTTAATATTAAAAAAAGAATTTTTATCTTTTTTATTCAATTTTATTATTCACAATAATTTGAAATGAGATCTCATCGATAGGAAATAAATATCATTAAACTCATACTGGCAACCTCTATACAATTAATTATTTATATTTATACAATGAAATATTATATTTTCTCGAGTTTTGGCATGATTTATAAGATATATATTATTTATTTAATATTGAGGAATGTTTTGTTCGATCTCTCTCATATCTTGCAATACAACTTTCCATTGTAATTATTTTATTTCCTCGAATTACTTCCTTTGAATTTTTTATCTTAATATGTAGCTATACATCTCCTTTTGTGTGACCTTTACATAATTTGATTTGGTTAAATTATAATGGCATAATTGATGTCATTTTAGTTTTAATATAGAAGCATTTAAAATTAAATTCAAAATTTTTTTTTATACATGCTTATCTACTTAAGTAATTATCATTATTCTAAGAAAGATGTCTTTAGACTCTTTTTGATGTATACTATCCAATTAAATATTCCTTTAACAACTTTTAAATAACTTTCTCTTAGTCCTTTGGAATGCTTCATATGGCATTTGGATTTTTCACTTATTTGGTGATTAAGGATATCATCCACGATCTCCTTAGTATCATCGAATGAAGCATTCCTATGGAATTCACCATATTTCAACTAAGTTTTTGCCTTCACTTGGGTCGATTACTATATAACTCTAAATCTCTTCTTGTGCAAGTTTTACTTTACTTTGATTTGGTTGTATTATATGATTTCAATTTATTTCATTTCAATTTTAATATATATTTAATGAATTTTAATATAATTATTTGTTATTATTTAATGTTTATAACATTATGAATTTTTTGTATTTCTAGTCAAAGGACTTTAGAGATATAAAAATACTTTTAGACATTTCTCGATAACTTCTATTCAATTAATTAGTCATTCCTATATTTTTCCTCAAATTTTCGTTCACATTAGAAGGCCTTCTTATTCACACCTAATTTTCCTTTCAATGACATTATATTTGATTCCCTTAGTATTTTGGAATGCAACTCTTTTTGGCAAACTATCATTTTGGTAAATATTTTACTTTTATTTAGCTATATTGTTATAGATCTATAATTCTCCTTTCATTTTTTCTTCAAAAGCAATAATAAAGCCTTCTTTTGATGTTAAAAAAATATCTCATTATAAAAATATCTCAATCTAAAACTATAATATCCTTGATCAAAATAGCTCCTAAGAAGATGTTAGAAGCTAAAATATTTAAAAAAATAAAAAATGAATATTTAATAATATAGAAGATATTTAGATGGATCTATTGATGTTTGTTTTGTTTCGAACAGTAGTCATTTTTAATTACTAGGAATAACGAAGTTAAATTAATATAAACATAATTATTATTACTTTAATGTTAAGTAAATAAATTCTAAAACAAAAATTTGATAAAATGAGGAAATATAATATACCTAAATCAAATCATTGTATAAGTCACAGAAGAGAAAATTTGGAGCTCCATGGTGATAAAAATAAACCAAATCGTAACATTTTTAGAAATAGTATGAAAAAGTTGCTTCCCTACATATCCAAGGGATTGAATGTAATATCCTTTATCATTAAATGATGTAAAAATAAAAATGACTTATAAAATTTAATTTAATAAAACTCATGAACATGTGTTTAATAATTTCTCAACTTATTGTCATTTGGAATTACTAAAAGTAACTAAAGTAAAAAAATAAATAATCATAAAATATTTTTTAATATTAAGTATATGTGTATATGTAATGCAGAATGTTCGTCTCAAACTATGGAATAAGTTATTATTATGACTTCAGCAAAATTTCCTCCAAACTAAACAAAACCTTGGAATGAATTTTACAACTAAAAATGGTGATGAGTAACTCACATTTCTTTAATTTGATAGTAAAGTTTGGTCATGTACATGGAATGCAAGAAATTTTCTACCAAATGAATTAGACTGCTTCCAAGGCAATGAAGCTCATGGGTTTTTCCACGGACGATTTATGGTGCTTCAATTGACCACTAAAGAAGGCCCAGGAAAGATTAGATCATTATTTTATGCAACAAAAAGCATTTTTTTTCTTGAGGAATAATAGGAAACATGGAAGGAACATCACCTCACTAATATCCTTGGTTGACCTAGATTACTCTTGTGAAGTTATACAACTGAAGATAACATAAAAAGCAGAAGTTATATTCTATTACATTAAAACTTCATTAGTTCCAAATTTCAATTTTTTATGCCCTACATTTGAATGTTAACATCTAGGATTTAAATTTTAAATTCCTTAGAGGTTTCAAACTGAAACCTAAGTTAAGTTTTAGAACCCAATAAATCATGGTGCTGATGTCATTAAATTAGAATTTAGTAGATCCTTAGAAAATTTTAAAATGACTTTGAAATTTAGTGGGTAAAATTTCTAATGATTAAGGTTTTATCTAAAGCAGACTTTCAAATCAAAATTAATGTATAATTAAGAATATAATGTATTTGATGATTCTTGATCACAAATGAGGCCATAATTTGATGATGATGTCATTTATACCTAAACTAGAGGGATTAAGATGTCTATTTTAGCATTAGAAGTGTTGCTAGGCCTTACCAATGGACCTATGATGACATGGTTTTTCTAAATGTTGATCTAGTTTTATTGATATATAAGTTCATGAGTAGCCATTAATTTCGGTGTTAAGCCATAGAGTAACACCTTAATAATTGTTTTTGAGGTGTACAGAGCTCCGAAGAAGCCACTGGGAAATATTGGAGACTTCAGTTATTTTATTAGCAAAGAGAGAGTTAGTAGTGAAATTCATGTAAACCATGGTCAAAGAGTAAGAGTTATGACTTAAACGGTTAAAGATATAAATTTATAAATTATCGTAAGACTGGAAAGAAATACATGAAATATGAATGGGAAAGAAACCCAAAGAATTAGATGATTCCTTAGCAGAAACCTTAGGTTAGCTAGATAGCAAAGTAGATTTTTGGAAGACATGGACACTTAAGTAATGGTTAATGATTTAAAGAAATCATAGGTAATAGAATATGGCCAAGTATCCCTAGTTAAATGGAAGAAAAATAATCATGTTGTTAATGAAGATTTTCTACCTATGATGACATAGACTACGATTTTGTAGACCCCAACAATGTCCTACTTAGCTAGAGTGAGACAAGTAAGATATATACCAAATGTTTTTAGTCCCATTAAAGACTTTGGATTCAATGTTGGTCATGTGCCATAATAGAAAATCACTAGGGATTTATAACTTTCTAGAGCTCTTGTTACTATGACACTTGGTTTATGCTTACTCTTAGTACCTTACATTGTGATACATGTAATTAGTAGAGCCTAGATTGTGAACTATTGGATGATGTGATGAGATAGGTGTGTCAAACTTGTGTCGAGTATCTCATAATCCAAGAGGGAGAGTAAAATTATTCATGGTTAACTAGATATCCTATGGCATTGATTAGGACATTTTGAAGCTTGGTATATTGAGTTTGATGTTGTTGCTAAGAACTACAAAAAGAAATATTGTAAAATCTAAAAAGCTTCAATATTAACTTACAATATCATTTTCATTCTTATTTTTAAAAAAATAATTTTAGTTGGTTAATTTTTGAAACACGTGATAATGAGTATTACATAAATAAATAAGGATGCAAATTGGTCATTAAAAATTATGAAATTTCTATTGACATAAAGAAATTAAGCCAAAACATTTTTAGCAACATTTGTTTATTTATCTTTGCAAACAACCAAAGCAATGCACCAATCAATATATTTTGATAACAACCTTTCACTCCATGTGCATAACATTAAAATTTAGGGAAGGAATCTCCTAATTTGATCATCATTCTTGTGGTCTACCTCCAAAGTTAAAAGTTATCGCTAGATCGATTAGTCACCCCAGTTAAATCAAGAAATAGTTCATGGCATGCTGATTAACTTGCCAATTGTAGAAGCTTGTCTATGGAATCATAAGAAACCTTGTATCGTGTGATAAAGTATATCTTCACAAGTCCATGTTATCAAATAAATAATTGCAAGATCCATAAGCTATCTAAAAGTGTAAGTTTATCATATGAAATTTAAAATAAAAACTTTAGAGCTTAATGCCATAATCCAATACAATCAAAATTCCAACAAATATAAATGATAATGTTGTGTTTGAATAGAAAATCACAGCATCATAAAATACCCAGTAATGAATAATCTTTTAAAGTATTGACCCCAATGCACTTTTTTCAACTCCTATGTTAGCTTCAATCCAATTACATCTACAATGATATAAGAGAGGGGAGTGTGCCATGCTTAATATGAAATCCTCAAGTTTTCTAATGGAATAAAGTTATTGGTATAGCCAAAGATATCACAAAAGTTATCTCAACCCACTATATCTATCAAAAGCATAATGGATGCATAATGACCTACCAATTTTTTTGCATATCTTCCATAGCAAAGATATCCTTACTATATATTCTCAACTCCATTCTCATCACAACTTTCCACAGTTCATTATGGAAAGTCTAATCAATATGTGCTACCCCATTAGCCACTAGGTGTCCTCAATAATTACATAGAACTTTATTATATGACTTGTACAATTGTCTTTTATGATGTGCAATACATCAGTAGGACCCAGCCACCCTAGGGTCCTTAGCAAATGATCTAGAGGCCTACCATGGAGGGTTTACCATTCATGTGACTAGTTGCATATGACCCCCATAATCATAAAACATTTAAGGCACTTCTTTTTAAAGGACAACCAAGTTTAAAAATTAATAAGAGTCTTAAAATCTAGTACATCTAACAAACCTAACTTTTGTTGTTGGCCAATCATCAATTATTTTACTACATCATAATTGATTCCATCAAGGATGTAGACTTTCCTTACATCATTCAACATCAAAAGGTTCATTAGATATCTCCTACATCTCTAACCTATAATTTAAGATAATCTTAGAGCTTTCTTCAAAACTTCTAACAATCTATCAAGATCATCTACCATTTTTACAAAATTCGAATCGAAATCTAGCATAATCAAGGGTCTTCAACAAATCTTTGAAGATTATATGGAAAATCATTTGAGCACTCAATTAATCTAAAAATTCTTTATATGAGTTGCATTAACAACTCCCATGCCTAATAAGAAAACTTGAGCCACTATGCCAATCAAAAAGTCCTACCTTATTCACATATGCCACACAAATTACCTTTTAAGTGCCTAATCAATGGTCTAAGGGCCTAATTTATGGCTACTCAAGATCATACCAAAAACTCCAAGCTAGATTAGGGTTTAGCCATGCAAAATAGAACCATTAGCCCACTTGAGCTCTCGTAACACTACTTCCAATGGCAAACTAGATCTCTTTATTTTAACTTGCCCTTATATGTCACCTAATCGACAACCTCATCAAATCATAGACTTAAACAAGTTGTTCTCAAGGTCCCACCAACTACTTGATATGCAAACTTTTATCCAAATTTCTATCTTTTATGTTTAATTGTGCAATTGTTGTAGTCATTAGTAGTTGATTTATCTAAATTTATGCTAACTTACTACACAATCCTTAACATCATCCAAGGTATTTTCAAGTCAAAACTTACTTTTAACCCTTGCTAGCATTGGTTAATTGCTTAACCTTATCAAAGATTAAAATTTCAAACCTTACAAAAAAATTCAAAATCCTAAATATCATGTTCTTAATAAACAACAATGAAAATTCAACCTAATGCAATAAAATTTTAAATACCCAAAAATCTTACACTAATCCTTAGGTTCCCTTGGTTGATTGCAAAAGGCCCTTAAACATAGTTTTGTTGATGAAAATTACTAGTAAGGCTTTTGAATTTTTAATTCATTATCTCATCTTCATTGAAACAAAAAATGGTCAAATTTTAGGCTTCTTTTATGATTCAGGAAAGCCCCTTAAGCTTCCACTTCAATCCTTTGCATTGTAATTCTCAGTTTTAAACTAAATTACCATATAACAATGATTACAATAGAACCATCAATAGAAAAGCTCAAAACATATCTTCATGTCCAGCCTTGACAATAAATTAACATAAAACACCAATATTTACTTGTATTATAGGTTTTTACAATATTGCAAGTCGAAAAAATTACCTCAAATATGAAATTTTGAACATGAAAATTTGTGTATGTACTCATGATTTGCTTAAATTAGAGCTTAATATGAAACATTTTGGCATTGATGTTCAAGAAGTATTTCTTTCATGAATTTCATTTTGTAATCGAAATCATAATAACAATTTACTTTGCTCAAATATCATAAGTACTCATAATTGTAAAATATAAATCTCAAAATTGCGACTACATTTCATTGGACGCATAAATTATTTATGGAGGTAACCATCCCTTAAACATTTTGGCTTTCATGTGTAATCGAGGTCCTTTTTCATGTTAATAAAAATACAATTGTTTTGGGAAAGTCACATAATAAAAAGCTAAATTTAACCTCCAAATTTCCAATGTCATGTATGATTTAGATTCTTAAGATTTTCGTTTCATTAAGAAAAGCAATTAAATAACTCATGTTTACATAGCAAGTATTAGCCACATAGTTTCTTTCCATTCCAACATAAAGTAATTTTAACAATTCAATGTTTTTACTTAAGGATGTAATGAGAACATTAGAATTATTTATATTATAATAAGAACTCGAATATTGCAAACACAATTTCACAATTGTATCTTAGACTTTTAGTTAAGCATGTTACACAATTTCTAATTAGATAAATTTATTAAATTCATGCTTCATTCAAGAAGAAAATTTTAATTAAACATGAACATGCATTTTAACAATCAAATTGGAATATCATGACTCAATTAAAATCATGATAAGAAAAGTTCAACATGTAAAGTGATAGCTTTTAGATGAAAGAGCAATACATCTCAAAAAAAAATTCTAGTTACATGCTTCATGGACATTTACTTATTTTTTTATTATCATAACAAGCTTCTTGCTTTTTATCCTAATCCAAGGGTTCCTTACCCTAGAAACTAAGCAAAGGCCTATGAAAATGGTGGTATTGCCTTCTTCTTGAAGTAGGCTTGAGATCCCAGTTTTCCTTCCTTAACATTAGCTTCTTTTGTCTAGCTTTTCTCAAGTACATGATTTTAGTAGAGCAGAATGCTAGAAGGTGATAAAATTTCTAGCCCTACTACATCTTGAAACTTTATACATCAAAATTCTTAATCTTTAAATCATTAGATAAACCACTAGAAATATTATGATATATCACCTTATATTTTTATTAAGTACATACATTCCAGTGTTTGCCTTTCTCCTAAAGTTATTTTCCATTTGCCATATCTGTCCAAGTTGTTTCCATTTCTTAGATCTTAGACACTTCAATTTTGATGGTTAGGATAAAATGTAACTCATAAAAAAAACATAACTTATTCCATTTTAAATATTGTACTAGTACTATAGCTATTGTTATATTATTATATGATGTGCTAAATATGTCTTAACAAACTATTAACCACATTTGTCATAATTGTATGACCTTGAAATTGTTCTAGTACTATTATATGATACACTAATACTCACATTACAGCAGATTGATTCCCTTTGTCTAATGATTCTCTTAGCTTTATCATGCCAATACCATTGTGTTAATCACAGTATATAATCTTCAACTTATTTCATGTCAATTGTTGAAGTTAAAATATTTTTCTTTTCTTATTATCAAACTTGTATGATCCTAGCTCTTTTACATGCACTTGTAAGAATTAGCTCTTTCACAAACTTATCTTCAATGAGATAAAAATTTAATATTTATTATTTTATCACTTAAAAAATCATCAAAAAAATGAGCATTCACATGTTGTGTTAAAAAGATTTTTATGCATTAATAATTTGTACTTTTGAAAATAGCAAGAACATCGTAATTTTTATAGGTTTCATTTTATGTTTCCTTTCCTAATATAGTTTGGCATAGAGTGCATACAATATTGTATCCTCAAATTAATGCTCATGTTTACAAATCAAATTTTACTTCATGTTTATAAATTGAATTTCATTAGCAAGTCAATTAATGTTTAGTATATTTAGCTAAAAGAAACTTCATAGAGATCATAATTTCATCTAAAACTAATGATGAACAATTTGCTTTGTACATTTTGCAAGGTAATAAATGTGTGAAGTAACATACATAGATGCAATCCACTACAACATTGAACTTCTATATGACGATGAAATATCCCTTATTGTACATCTTACTCGAAGGGGAATCTGATGACAATGAGTGACTAGCATTTTATTAAGTGTGACTTTGAAATTTCTTGCAGCAAAATATTCTTATTACCATTTTTATGTATAAGGAAATATCCTTCGAGAAGTGAAAACGTTAATTCAAAGTGTTTAAGATTATTTTAACAAAACATTATCAGCATAAATAGGACATTAGTCCATACGAAAAAAATGCTTGACTACTCAATGAACGCAAATATTTTGAAAACTAGTTGTTTCATTTAACCAAAAGCTGATGTCTTCATTCAAATTTCCTATTACTATTGGAGACTTGGGTTACAATGTAATGCTTTGAGGTTCATTTCATATCCACTTCATTATGTTCAAAATCCAATAATATTTTGTTTTTTTATTAATTATCATTACCATGGCACACCTTTCATTTCGGAAATAAATAAATGTTTTTTTTCTCATTTTTTATGCCTTCAAGCTTGTAAAATGTGAATAAATAAGCTTGTTCAATTCTAATTGTGCTTCTGTGGAGAATCGTTTAATATATTGGTAGAAGGTGACATAGTACATTGTAGGAAAAACCTCAATGAGGGCCCAATAATGCATATTGTACACTACTATATTGGTTGAACCTATGGTACAAATTGTTAACAAAAGCAATCAAGATATGATTATGAATAAGCTATTAAATTGACTGAGGTCCTAACAGAACAAAATGGTTATAATATAATTATAATAATATCAAAAGCAATATTTGCATCTTATATAGACAACAAAGAATAATTGTGTATTGAATAATATGGAAGTAGCATAACATATGATTAAATCAAGTATAATAAGGAGAGAAATGTGATCGACTACAAAACATAGTTAACTATGCTAATTACTATGGCATACAAGTGCATTAGTAAACTAATTGGATATGATGCAATGGTCATACAACTATGAAGTCATGGATAACACAAGTAAAATAATAAGAGTGGAAAAATGGTTCACGTATGACAAGCTAATTGTCATACAATACTATTGGTGCTAACCTATAAGTATGATCAACATAGGAGTGACGTCGCACAAGAGAATCATTACATTTTGAATGAGAAATGTGTGCATAGTGAGTTATCATATAGACATAATTGAATTGTATAGTTATAATGAGTGGAATTAAAAGTTGACAAAGGGAGATTTAGATATCATAGAGTACAGAATTGTTATAGTACAAGTATGATATCGAGAACTTAATAAACAAGATTTTTTTTATTTTACTTCTTTTAGTCCCAACTAATGGAGTTATGGTGCCTTAAATCTAGATTTCAAAACAAATTCAATAGAGGAGCTTACATAAAGATCAAGAGATTCAGATCGTATTATTAGAATTGCCTAATACTAGTTATGGATCCTATTAGGATGGATTAAGGACTTATTGTCATTCATATATAAGTTGAGTAACTTATTTCGCTTATAAACATAAGATATACTTTAGATCTATATGAATAACCAAAACAAAGAGGAGAAAGAGTGTGGTATGTGCAAGAAGAGATAAAGGAATTATAAGAAATAAGAGAAGAAAAGTTTACACTTAGATCAGTCCACCTAAACCATAAAGTTTGAAATTCAAGATTATACTTCTAAATGTCGCTAATTTCTAAGTGAAGCAATTGACTAATTTGATTATGTTTGCCAATTGGTATTTGTGGTCATAATTAGAATAAGATATGCTAGGCATTTTCTCATATTTTATAATTTTAAAAATTAATAAAGTATAATCAAGTTATGTTTATTTAAATTATTATTTATTAGCATGCTAAAGTAATTCATTTATATTGTTTAAATTGTAGGTCTCTTAGAATAATAAATTGTTCATCATATTTACTTTCAAGTAAAATGAGTGTGTTTATCTCACAAAACAATTTTAAATTACTGGTTTTAAAATATTTTTGTTATTTTTTTATTGTATTTATTTTCAAAAATTATTTATAAAAAAGATTTATTTGTTTAAAAAATTTTGATATTCAAATTTTTATAAATAACTTTTAATTATTATGTTTAACAAAAACATTAAAAAATTTAAGATGTACACCAAAAGTTTTAGGTGGATTTGTTCAAACTAGAACTTATGTCCCCTTAACCAAGTTCAACAAAAATGCTACTTTTACAAAAATTTATAACTTAAGATTTTTCCTTATATTTGATCTCAAACTTATTTGCTTTTATGGGATCATTATAACCAAAGCTTTTTTGAGCTCAACACAAAATTAAGTTTTTTAATCAGAGCAAGCAAAAGTCGACCACTCATAAATATTAAGCCATAGAAATAAAAGAAAAAGGAAAATATGATAAGACATTTTTTTGAAAAAATGTAGAGCTTTTTATGATTATTTAAGAGCAAAGAATGGCATAATAAAGAAAGAATTATGGGGAGACTTGAGAAATATAAAGCTTGGAAATGTTAGGCATAATTGGAAAAATTTTGACTTTTTAGTAGTACTAAATAGTAGTGTGTTGTTTGGTAATTTTACACTAGTAAAATATCTTGGAATACCTTGTTTAGATGTTAACTTTTGTTAACATACTTCATTTATAATGGTCAAGCTTTTATAGAAAAATTTTTGTCATATTTGTTAAAAAGTTAAGAAAAAGTAATTTTTCATGATGCTGTTAAATAAGATAAAAAATTCTTCCAAATAGCTTCTATAATGACAAATAATTGTTATGGAATTAGTCATTATGTGGGATTGATTTGTGCATTTGAATCCAATTAGAGTATATCTAGCCTATCAGATCAATGATTGTTGAAGAAAAAAGAATTATGGATGGTTGAATATAAGAGGATTAGATTTGGGCCATCTTATCACATCGCATGAGATATGCACAATTCAAACAAATAAAGAAAATGCTAGAATGTTCTTAGTCATAGGGTTCAAAGTGCAGACCTTTTAGCTATTGGATTCAAGGATAAGTTAGTTGATATGCCAAAGAGAATGCTAATAGTCTAATAAAATTAGATAAGATTTTTGTCATTCGATTTGAATCTTCAGGCATCACTTATTATCTAGCGAACTCTTATGCATCCAATCAATGATTAGATGGTACAAATTCATGCATGCTTAAGCACTGAGTTGTTGGACATGTGAAAACATTTTAGTCCTATAGAATATGAAATGTGTTTCATCTTCATAAAATGTTACACACAAGTGTGATGCTAGCCAAATGGTTGTTCGCTCCCACAAGTGCACTAAGGATTCTATTACTCTGGGCACTTGTATGTAATGGGTTTAACATATATAGGTTCTACTTGACCCATTTACACTTCTAAATGTTTTGCCTGACTTAGTCCTTCTTTTACCTTACCTAATCAATGTTCACGACTACACCTTAATGAAGATAAGGCTCGACCCAGCTTTATTCAAGTTGTCACTTGGCATGAGTCCTCTTAAGCCTACTTGAGCTAGACTTACTTGCGTGCATTACAATTTAGTTAGCTTTAAGATATATATATTATGAAAATAGAAATATTTTTGTTAAATTGTATTTCTAATTTAACCAAAATAAAATTTGGCAAAAATACGTAGGTGAGATTTATTAACAAAAAAGGATTAAGTGAGCAAAAAATTGAAATCCCTGATGTTTTCTAAACAAAGAAAAAGAATGAATAATTCAAATTATTATGATTTTAAACTAATATGAGGGAAGAGATGTTACTTATGTTGAAAGGTAAAAAAATTAAAATTATATTTTTTTAAAAAGAAAACCATTTTTAAATATGATGTGCATGTCTTCAATCCTTGTAGCTTGCTGAACACTAAAAGTTGCTTTGATGACAATCACTTCACTAGATTTAAAATTGCATGGCTTATTCTTAAAAACTAAACCTAATTCATACAATAAAATCCCATTAAAAAATGTAATAAATTTTTTTTGGTGATTAAACACAAGGCTAACCTAAAAGTTTTCCCTTTTGGACAATGACATGACATAAATGTTTTGATAAAAATATAATATGTAAAACATATATTTAAGAAAATATTATTAATACAAGAGGTATTAAAAATGAAGAAGATATGCTCTCTTACACTTCATACTCTGTGTTATTATGTACTTAGCTTCACTTTGTAACTATTTTAAATTTTATCTAAACCATGATCATTGTCCTTGATTAGCACCATAGAAAAGGATGTACAATTAACAAAATTTGCTTTACACCTAGTTGTTGCCTTATGATTTTTAATTGATTTGTTAAAAGTGATTTAGCCATTGTGTCTATCAAATGTTTCTTGGTAGAAATATATTCAAATTCTACTAAGCTGTCGAACTAGTATTATTAATTCTAATGGAAATATGTGAGAGATCTAAACCATGATCTTAAAGCTTTTGCCTTAAACATAACCCTTGAGAAACATAACTTCTGACCTTTTCATGCTTGGCCCCTGTAGTTAATAATGCTATGCAAATTATGTCTTTCTTGACCATGAAATTAGACAATTTATTTGGAATTAACGTGCACTTGAGATACTTTTATTACTTACCATAGAGCTTACAATGTCTCAAATTGTGTGACCTATAAGATCACATAAAAGATTATTTCTTGGATACAGTAATTTAAGATTGTTGTGCCTTGTAAATATTTGAAGATTAAATTAACTACCAATAGACAGTTTTCCAAAAGGTTTAATTTATTCTAGAACATAATTAAACACTAAATAAGATGTTTGGTCTACTTGATGTGAGGCATTACAGGGATCCAATAAGGCCACTTTCAATTCTTTAATCATAGGTTTCTAATGTCATCTACATCTAAATAGATTTATTGATTCAAAAAATTCTTCCTTTGCTTCATTTTCTTATAAAAAATGTTTTTAAATAATTATTTTATTTTTTCAAAAATAAATTTCTTATCTTTTATTTGTTTGATTTAAAATCTTAAGAAGAAATTCATCTCACTCGTCATACTCTTCTCAATGGATACTATGGAAGAGTAGTTTGCTTAATGCAAAGAAGTACTTTCTTAAATTTAAATACATAAGCACCTTTTGCATGGGTCTCCTAACCTAAGTTGTTCTATATACATATTGTTTCTATTATGACAATTAAAAATGCACTTTTTTAATTAATTTGAAATGATTTAAAATTCTTATGACATCAATATGCTAAGAGAAGTCTAACGGCCTTTAATCTTGCTACTAACACAAATTTCTCTTCAAACTTTATACCTTTCAACGTGGGTATAACCATTAGAAACAACCTTAGCATTGTTTCTAATGACCACTCAAATTTCACTTTTGTTTTTTTATTATGATTTTCAATCAATTGCTGATCACTAAAAGCTTAAAAACTAGTTTGAAAACTTAGTTTTTCAAAATTGATGTAATTCTTCATTCATATCGTTGACCCAATAGTCATCCTTAAGGGGTTCTACAATAGATATTGTCTTTGTGAAAGATAGAAAGGCACATTGACTAATGCCTATCATAAACACTCTACTCTTATCTTGTTGATTAACATCTATTACAATTAATTCCTTTATATGTGAAACTTAATACACTCAATCTTTATATATTTTAGGATTATTCCCATCTTTTATTTGACTTTACCATTTTCCATTTTTGTCGTTGAAGTCTATGTTCTTTAAGGACATCCTATCCATCAAATATTTTAGTATTTTTCTTTTCAATAGACTCATCAAACACTGCATACATTATTTGCTCTATCATTTAAGTAAATATGTTATGAACTGTATAAGACTTCCTGAAAGTGGAGAATAATACAAAAATTCATATGCTTGCTTTTTCATCTGGTCTCTTATTTTTAAATAAATCATATGGTGTTTTGTTATGTCTAGCTGTTAAATTAATTATGTTTATTATATAACATCATATGTCAATTATCTCAGCCCAAAAGTACTTTGGTGAGTTGTATTTGACTAACATATATCTAACCATCTCCAACAAAGTTCTATTCTTTTTTACAATCTTATTACTATGACGTACATGTAAATTGATGCTTTACACCTTTGTCTTCACAATAGTCATAAACATCCATATTCTTAAATTCTCCATCATTGTAATGTTGAATACAAATTAGCTTGACATTGGTTTACCTTTATATTATTCTTATGAAATTAATAAAATTAGCTAATGCATCATACAATTCCTAAGAAATCCAACCACAATATATCAAAAAATGGCATCAAAATCATAAACCCATATTTCTTTGGACCAAAACTAAAGAGTTGCATGCATCAAAAAAAGTATAAATAAATCATCTTTACTAGTCTATTACTGGTTAGGTATTTTTTTAAATGAAGATTTAGCCTACTTGGCTTTTGGCATGATTCACATATTTTCTAACAAGTCTTATTTGTCTTTATAAGACATCTTACTACATCTATCATGTTCAATTTTCCTAAGGAGTGACATACATGACCAAGCCCTTTATACCACAAAGTCTTCTCACATGAATGTGAAACAAGGCATTCTAGTCTACTAGTTTCTAATTGATCAAACTTAAAGACTCACCTTTTCTTCTACCAACTAATAACATTTGACCACGTTTTAACATTTTCCAACATGGAGTATGAAAATGAACACAATACCCATTATCATAAAATTTGTTGATGCTAATTATAATAAATTATTATCCATCAACTTCAGATACATTTAAAAGTGTAAACTTGGGGATACCCACATCATAAACTTTAATTATGCCCTTCTTAGATTTGTCTTCTCGTGTTTCCCATCTATTTATACCACATCCTACTCATAAAAATTTTGATTAGTCTCTATGTATATGTCTTGAACATCTTTTATCTAAGACCCAAGAGCTAGATCTTTATTTTCTTTCCATGTATGTCGATATAAATTGTAAATGTTAACATATAAAATAGATAACGTGATTTTAATTAGTATAAATTGTATCCTAACTTCTACAAAAACTTCCTAAGTATATTACTTCGAACCTATGAATGCACTAAATTCTCTATTAGCTAACCTTTGTATCCCAAGTCAGCCTTCGTAGACCACTAACATTCACTATCAGAGTATTCATATTGTCATTTTTAATCTCCTTTTTGAAACAATATTTTGAATTGAAAAATTTCTTCCTTAATTTGATAATCCTTCATAATATGGCATTTTCTACAACAATAAAAGCATTTAACATTTCAAACATTATACATAAGCTCAAAAGAAGACATATTTATGCTTAGGAATAAACATGTGATGCATTAGAAAGTTTTGCATGATTAAGAGAACAAATCCTTATTTCTTCATTAGTTATTTCTTTTATCAAAGAGGCATTCTTAATAATCATGGACGCTTTTTATCACAAATTTGAACTATTAAAATTTTCTTTTTCTCATTTTCTTTCATGAAAAAATTAAAAAGTTTATTTTTTTTCATAACTTTTCAATTTCTTATTTGTTTACATTAAAAAATTTAAAGCACAAATAACTTCTAAGTCGTTGCTATCAAGAAGTTCATAAGAACAGCAACTTGGTTCTCCTCTTCTTCATTACATATACTCTTTTCATAAACGCCGAGCAACTTGAAAATCTCTTTTTTTCAATTTCTTCCTTTTGTCTTCATTCTTTTTGGTGTCATTGGCTTCTAGACGTTCCAATCTAACATTGCTAGTTTTGTCATATTTAGAACATCCTGGTGCATCATTATCCTACCTACTTTTCTTTTTTCCAATACCTATTAAGAAAACATTTTGGAAAATTATTAGATAAAGTTTTAACATGAAAATTGAGCTCTTCTTTTAAATACATCAAAGTGATTGATGATGTGTCTGAATCATATTTTATTTCTTTAAATGACAATGATTCTTCTTTCAATTCTTCGTGCATTGACTTGTTTATGAAAGCCTCCTTAATACTTATAGTAATCTTAATCTCAATCAACAACAATTCTTTGAGAAACACATCTAATTTGAGCTTTTCTAAGTCTTCAGACATTTATTATTGTGGCAAGAGAATCATGCACCTTGGGTGGAATTCTTGCCACTTTTCTTACAAGCTCTACAACAAAAAAAATCCAAACATTTCTAATATGTTAGAAAATTTGTAAATTAAATAAACATGTTATTTATAGTTTCTCCTAGATGTATTCTAAAGATCTCATAGTCATGAGTAAAGATATTTATTTTTTTGTTTTTAACTTTTGCAATGCCTTCATAACTTACTTCTAACATTTTCTAAACATCATGTGTGATATGCATCTTCATAATTAGATTAAAGTTTCTAAGATATTATCCATAATGAAGGTAGTTGAGTGCATTAGCATTTAATTGTGCCATTCTCGTTTGGTCACTACTAGGTTTGCGAACTAATTCGATGTCATTAGTGCATTAACGTTTTGGTAAATGATAAGGATTAGTGATCACTGCACTTAGTTTTAAGTAAATTAATTCGATAGACCTTTTAGGTATTTTTTAATATAAATAAAATTTATCCTTAAATATTGGTATGTTGAGTAAATAAAAACAATCACCTAATGATACACTAATATTAATGATAGTGAAGTCATACTAAAAACTTAATTGAACACACAAATTAACAAACAAAAGTACTCTAATTAGCACACAAAGAGTGTGCATAAGTTCCACAATGGAAAGAGAACTACGTATTTTAAAATAATGCTGCTATTTTGTTTCATCATTATTTTTCAAAAAACTCTTTATTGAAATAATATTACATTTTAGAAAGCCTTATTATTCAAATTTATATATATAATTAGTAATTTGCATAATTAAGAAAATTATAAAATGAAAATTTAAAATATGCACAAAAATATTTTAGTTCTTGGTTAAAACTGACACTAAAGTCCATCCCCAACTAAGGATCAAAAAAATATCACTATTAGAAAATTTTTAACTTGAGATTCTTCTATATGATTCACCTCCAATCCACTAGGTCTTTTTGCTTCAATTATAATGAAAGATGTTATGATCTCAACCGTATCTTAGTTCTTTAATGAGATTAAACAAAACTCAAGCCATTGTAAATGTTGGGCAGCACAACCTAAAATAAAACAATAATTATAATAAAAAAAAGAACTTTTGATTAAACTTTTTAATTTCATATAATTTTTTATGAATAGAGCAAGAAATAATGAGCTCAAAATCATAAAGAGAAATGATAAAACAACAAAGTGGTAGGCGTATTTGAAAGTGTTTGGAATATTATTTAGTGTTCCAATTAGATCTCAAAAATTTTTTGATGTCCATTAGCCTTTTAATCCATAATGGTTTGAATTTTATTAAAAAAACCTTTGATCGTAGTAGTTCAAAAGTTAAGAAAAAGTGATCTTATATGGCACTACCAAATATTTGACAAAATTCCTCCAAATGGCTTTTTATTGGAGCAATTAACCACTAGTCAACTAGCCATTTGATGGAATCAACTAGAGCTATTGGAGCCAATTGGAGATGATCTCATTCGTTAGATTCGAAATTGTTGAAATGAGAGAATTTTGTATGGTTGGATCGTGGAGGATTAGATTTGGCTACTTGATTATGTCCTATTAGATCTTTATCATTTGATTTATTGACAATAAAAGAGGCAGTGATCTCAACCATAGACTTCAAATTGAAGAGCTATAAGATACCCAATCAAAGGAATGGTTAATTGATAAAGTAGGAAGAATGCTAGTTGTTCATAAAATGTGAGCTCTTAGGCATCTATTCAAGGATTGGATTGTGAAACTTCATGCTTTCTTTAGCATTGAGCTATTTTATTTGAGAAACATATTCCCACTTGTCAAGATATTAAAAGTGTTTCTACATTTTGTGCCCACATAATGTAAGCAAAAATGGGGTTTGCTTCTTCATTTTGGGCTTGGGATTTTATCTTCTAGGCCACCGAATTCTCGGTTAAACATATGTGCAACCAACTAGACATATTGCACATTTTTTAAGTTTTGCCTAGCCCAGTCCTTCACTTACCATATGTCGAATGGGGTCATGTCTATACCTTTAACATTATGTGGCTCAAACCTACTTAGTTCCATTTGGCTCTTGACTCGACGCTTCCAAAGCCCACTTGACGATAAACAACTTGAGTGCTCTACACTTGGGGGTTAGGTTTAACATATAAATACACACACAGATATATATATACATATATATATATATATGAATACATTTATTTTTGCTCAATTTTTTTTTAAATAATTTAATTTAAATGAAATTAAAAAAATGAATTAAAGGATTTAATAAAAGAAATGATTAATTGAATGAAAATATGAATCTTAGGTTATTCATAAATAAAGGAAATGATGCAACTATTTAAATGCTTGAGTTGGATTTAAAGTGTATATGGGTAGAGAGATGTGAATTATCATTAAAAATCAATAAAGTAAAAATTCTATTTTATAGAAAAATGAAATCTTTTTAAATTTAAAATGCATTTCTTCAATGTTTGAAATTTACTAAATACTCTAAGTTGTTTTGAAGACCACTAATTTTTTTATCTTCAATAATGAATGTCATATTCTTCAAAACTAAACTTGGGCCATGTTAATCAAGCCTATCTAAACAAAGGGCTAAACATTTATGGCTTGAAAAATCAAACACAAGTGTTACCTAATGCAATTAATCGAAAGAGTTATGTTATTATTCCTAAATATATGCCTTCTAAGTCAAGAGCTATTAGTGACCTTTGAATTGAATTCAAGAAATGTAATTTTTTATTTTAGTCCATATCTATGACATAAAAGTGTAGATTTATGATTAAAGTCATGGTAAAATTAAGATCCTTCATGATCTCATTATTTCATAAGTAATTTGAGTATCCTTGTGTAATTTTGCTTCCATTTTCCTGTAAGAATAAATGGAAAATATTTAATTAAGTTTTTGACATAGAAGCTTGATGATTAGGCTATTTTCAAATGAATTTGCAAAAAGAGCAATCCATGTGGGAGTCAATGCTAGGTTCTTATAAAAGTTATGTTCTAGAAATATTTAAATCCAAAAGTATTGAAGAATATGAGTGATTCATGTTATTTTCTAAGACTTCATGTTATATGAAAAACAATTTTACATTGTTACATATTGCTTTCGCATAGTATTACTCTATAAATACTCTGAGATGTCATAATTAAGCATGATTCGTGCTGAGTTTCAAACGTAAGAACTATGGTATGACATGGATAATTATTCATAACCATGATTTCTTAATTCAAAAAAAATAGTAGAATATTTTTTATGCTTAATTGACTTAGATAAGGCTATGAACATTACATTAGCACTAGAAAATCATAACAAAACAATAAGTATTATTTTGGACATATTTTGTCTTTGCTTAGTTAATCATGGGAAGCTTTTGACATGTCTTTATTAAGTGATATGAGAAATGACATTATATCCTTGTGTGAATCTTAATGGCTTCTAAATAAGAACATAGCCCTTAGTTTCTTGATGCAATGCATGGAAAGGCTTAATGTTAATCCATGAAAGATGGCTAGGTTGGTTAGAGTCATAGTTTTTTGGCATGAATGATTGGTGTTTTACTAGGAGTACTTAAGGATAAGGATGGAATTACATTTGTACATATTGTTTTTATCATATGGCTAATCTATTTGTTAAGTTAAAAAGGACTTGAGGTTCTTAGTTAATCATATATGATGATTTCCTATATATGAAAGTCTTAGTAAGCATAAGAAAGTAGGTATATCACTAGTTAAGATTTTTCCATAAAGTTTTGGAAGTTAAGTCTTTCTTTGGGATATACATATTAATTGTTTATATTGAGGTTTTTACTACAGAAAGGCCATATGGATTGAAAAATGTTATTAACACTAGGTGAGCCTTTTATGGCTGTGAATGATAATGCCTTTAGATAGTGATGGGCTTTGTAAATCCCTTTGATGAAAGTTAGAGGACTCAAGTAAAGCCTAAGAGAAATGCAATGCTTTTCTAAGGACCTAATTAGGCTTGCAGTGTTGGACAAACTCTTAGCTTGATTTCATTTTTTTTGTTTAGATCATAAGCGAAAAAGACTAGTTTCAATTACATCGGGTTAAGACTTTGGAAGGTTATTTGGGTAATGTGTGAGGCCCAAGGGATGACTTCAAGAAAGGTGTAATAACTAAGGTTTTCCTATGAGATTTGAGAGTTAGTAATGAAACTCATATGAATGCATAATCGTTCGATGTAATAATAACTTAGATAAGGAATAAAATAATAAGAAGCATATTAAATAACATTAGATCAATTACTAACTATAGGATTTTTGTTTGACTCCATTATAGTACAAGGTATAGAGGAAACCTTAATGTATCCATGTGCATGATTGCACCCTAGATAATTAACTTAATGTTTGAATAACCTTAGTCACACAAAAAAGCTCATTTATAGTTTAAAGGAAATCATATGATACCTAAGTAATTTATGCTACCCCATATGGTAGCCAAGGAAATCTTATGAACCCTAAGAAATTCACTATACTTAAGATAACTAATTTAAAGGTTTGACAAGACCTTAGGTACATGGTTTATTTTTTGACAAATTGATAATTGTTCTTAAATACTAAAAAATAATTTTTGGAATTATGCTAATAAAATATGAAATTGATCTTGATTAAAGTAAAAATTAGAATAATATGGACCCCAGATTTTGAACCTTAAACAAAATATATGCAAGTTAGATATTGCTACGCCATTGATAAAGCAGTGACAATTTTTTATGAATTGTTGAACATGTAGAGGGAATGCTTCACCAATCATAAGATGTTGAACATTTAGTCCCATAGCGATTAGATGATGTTCTACGATATATGTTCAGGAGTCCATGCAATTTTGTAGGACTCTTAGATCTATATAGGGTTAGCCAATGTGATTCACATTACCAATTCTGGAGTGTAAAGTCTTGTTATGAATTTATTTAGTATCAAATGAGTACTGCATTATTTGTGGAACACTTTGCCAATATTTTATTCCTTCATAACTGAAAGCATCAACTTAATTCACTAGATAGTTATACAACTAATGAGATTTTATACTTTACATTAATTATTACCATTACTTATATTTATGTATAACTTTGCCGTTAATTTTTAGCTTTTACAATATTACCCAAAGATTTATAATTGAACACCCAGGCTCACTCCCTTATGTATTTATGTAGGTTTAGTAGTTAAGTGTTACTTAGGAGCTCGAGTTTGAAGCATTAGAGTTTGTAGATCTATTGGATGAAATTTCTACTCAAATTTCATGATTAGGATAAGTTATATTTCTATTTTTATTTATTAGTTTTAGTTATGTATAGTGATGGGTATTTGAAAATAATACATTTCTATTTGTGGACTTCAACATTTCAAAAATTATAATACAATTTAGGCTCAATTTTTGTGAGGATGTCATTTTAGATTTGATATTTATGGTTTTTTATATTATGGATTAGTATTGGATATCTATGAGTCATACGATGGCATTTGCATTCTAGCAACTATGACTCATTTGTATATTTCGTTTGTATCATATGAAAACGATTGTATATTGGTGGGTCACATAGCGAGGTTTGAACGAGTTTCTAAGTAAATTTTGTAGCTAGTTTGTAAAGGGATATGGTTCTTTTTTGGCAGCAAACTACAACCACGATGGCCAAATTTGTGGATCACACCTCCAAGGTTTAATTTCAATCCAATGAAGTGAATGAATTGGATGCCAAGTACATTAATGGGTATATGTATTTTGTTATACATGGGGGTTTTACTAGAATAATTTGTTGTAAGCTATGGTGCGATAGTGCAACAAATTGCCAAATTAGGTAAATTAGAAATTGTCCTTTAGAAAGATAATTAAAAGATTTCTTTTTCTAACTTTTTAAAGCTCTAATGTGTTGAGTTTGTAACAAAAATAAACTTAAAAAGTGGTTGATTTTGACCATTGGAAAATCTCAAGAAAAGTTAGCTTTTAAACTTTAAATGAAATTCATCATGGTAAGGGTCCTAAAAAAATTTAAAGAAGGGGTTATTTCTCATGCTTTATAGAATGGCACAAGTTCTAATAGTTTCCCAATAACCAATGGCAATGAAATCTAAAGAAACACTTGGAAAAAATCCAAATGGATATAGGGTTGATAATGGATTATTGGCTAAGAAACAAACCACCAAATAATTTCTAGGTATGCTTTCATTTATGGAATTCTTTTTTGTTATCTACCATTGTTACAATTTTGGTAAATATTGTTTCTTGCCATTTTAAACATTTTTTCTTTTTAATGTTCTTATTTTGAAAAGTTTTATACACAAAATACATGGTCTTCTTGTGTCCCTTAATATCTTACTTATGGTATTAGAGCAAGAATTTTAATGGCTTAGCATCCAAGAGAATTCCCAATTGAATAAGGTTTATGTGAATTGCATTTATGGATAAAGTTCCTTCATCATGAAATATAGCTATTTACCAAAATACCATTTACTTTCTAAGATATGACAATGGTCTAATTTTAGAATTTATTAATTATTCGATTTGAAATTTAATTTAAACTAGTTGTGTTTCATTGGTTGAAAGAGTAGATGATATTTTTTTAAAAATCAATCATAAATTGATTCAACTATTTATCTTAGTAATTCAATTAAAGTTAGGTTACTTTCACATAGTTGTAGCCTAACACCAATTGATTGTCATATGATGCAAATTAAAAAATAGTAGTATGGAGATATGAGAGAAGTTGATTGTTACATCTAGAAGAACTAATCAAGTTTGTGATTCACTAATAGTGAGTGCATATTTTAAAAATTATTAATTTTTTGTTAACAATGTCAAAGATGATATTGAGTCATGGCTACAATGGGGAAAATGAAGAGTGATCTTTTAAAAGCCATGATATGATAACAATTATGTAACAACTTTAGCTCAATGTTTTTGCATACATTTGAACATTACTTTTAACAAAAAATTAAATATGTTTTAAAAAGATTTAGTTTTATTGCAAGCCTTGAGAAATAACATTAAAGAAAGACCCCACTAGTCTAATTACTTCAATTCGATTCAAGGAAAGCAAATGTAGCATTGTCCCGTATATAATGTAGAGGTTTTACTTAGAGATGCACTAGTCTTACTCAGACACAACCATATCAAAATTGAATCCTCTATTCTTATTAATCTTTGATGTCATTATCATTATAAGAGTCAATTCTAGCAGGCACTTGGTAGCAGTCAATTTTAATAAAGAACCCTTAAGAAACAACATGCTATGCAGCTAGATCATTGAAAATTATAGAAAAGATCTTGGTATTAATGTTTGTTAACCAAATATTATGAAGTACATGCTACCTTTTAGTATTTCAGATCTTTTACCTTATACATAACCGTAACCATTACCTAGTGAACTTTCTCAACCATCACCAACATTGCCAAAGGAATCAATCCTACTAGTATAATAAGCCCTATCTAGTTTTATAAAAGAGCAAGTGGTGCAAATCCTAAGTGATAAAATAGCTCTCATGCAGGATGAAGCACAAAAAAGTCCTTGCATATGTTTCTGAGTCCATCGCACCTCTAACAATACAATGATTACTATAGAGGAGCATCACAACCTAAACCCAAGCTATTAGAGCAGTATCAAACATTTTGTGCTAGCTCCAACAAATTGAACTCTTTCTTATCTGGGACAGATGATGTAATAACAACCCATAATATGCATAAATGATCAATTTAATGTGACATTGACATTATTTAGATACATAGTCCGGTCAAGACTCTCGTTTTCACATTAATCTCTACTATCATTACTACTGTAGGGGTTAATTACAATTGATATTAATTTATCGTACATTTTAGTTTTTTTCTTATATAATCTAGCTATTTACATCTACATATTTGTATAAGTCATTCAAATATCAATTGGTATCCTTTTAGATTTTTTTTGTTATAAGTATAGTAGAGGACTTTCATTTAGTGGCTCCATAACTACACTAGTGTACAATTTCGAAGATAATGACTTCAAGAAAGCTTAAAATTGAGTTTTGCTTTATTTCTACTATTAATTGCTTACATTAGCACTACTATCAGTAGTTATTGACATAGCCTATGCCAGCTCACTCAATCTACACTGACCCTTCAATCCCATTGACTTGTGAGACACATCCTAACCTGAAAAACGCACATGCCTAAAGTGTTAGTGCACCTAGCTTGTCGACACACACTCCTTCGCTCAAAGGCATGTTGACAAACGACCTAGTCCCAAGGTGTCACTTGCACCTCCCCCTACACCCACTGATCATGTGGCATGCACCCTCACAATATGACAGATTATTGGTCGAAATGTACAATCTTATTTTGGAACTATCATAACAATTAATTTTGTAGCTTTTCAATTTAATTTCTTTTAGAATTCAAAGTATTTCTCTTTTAATTTTTGTTCATCTAGGAATTTTTGAATATGCTTAATAATTTCAAAATTTGTCACAACTCAAAAATGTCCTTTTAATTCTCATTGCTAAATTACCATTCTACTCCTAAGATCTCCATAAGAAAGGATTTTGACCATGTTGTAAAATATTTAATTATGAATGAAGTATCAAAATGGTAGAAGCAAAAATGTTTTTTAAAGCATGAAATTATCAATCAATTTATTGATGTGAATCAAGAGTTTTCTTAGAAGGGCAAGAGAGGCCCCAAAGAAGCGATCTCAACCCATTTATCTAATATCCATAAAGAGCATCACATCACCAGGAAAGTTCTTAAACACTTTATTTTAACTTTTAGGAAAATTAAATATTTTACGCAACTTTCTCATTTGTGCATGTGACCACGTTATTTCTTATTTGCTATTCTAAAAACTTTGTTTGTTGGTGTACCTTGCAACTTCAATACAATTGTTAGTGCTTCTAGTGTGGGTTGATAGAGCTACTTTTCCTTTAAGTTGTGATCCCTATGTTTAAAATAAATACAAATCATTGGCTTCTAGAAAAGCTTTTATTTTCTTAGTGAACCTAGGATTTTTTATTCTAAATGTAAAATTTCTTGGGAGACTCTTTTATAGATATACTACTTCAACCTAAGCAATTCTTAAGTTTTTATGTGATAAATTTTTTTTTTAAAATCACCCTACATCTAAACCACACAACCCTTTTACCTCAAAACAAGGAGCACCTACTAAAAGAAGTTCTAGATCTCTTCTTCGGAGAACTAATATATTTTACTTTCATTCCGTTTACTAGTTAAACTTTTTTCCATTTTTAACAATTATGTTATCTTACTACTAGTTGCACTTTTAATGAAAATCTTGTGGTATGTTAGTGAAGAAAGTTGAAAAGGAACCATATTGTAATTTTTTATCCAAAAATATTAGTTAATTATATGATATGATTTGTGGACGAAAGTAATAATGATGCAAGTATAAATTAGATTTAGTTTGTGTAAATGTGACATCACTATCATGTTATTTGATAATGTCATGATCATTAACATTAAAAACATTTAATGCAACCAAGGTAAAGGAAATTACTATTGTTTAGTAGAAGAAAAACACTCCTTGCATTATAAGGTACTATGAGAAAATTGAAATTGTGAATGGGCACATGACTATCCAATGATTGTATAGTGCTTATTGCACCAACATGTGAGAAAATTAATTTGGAATTCAATGGTCAGTGTAAGGAAATACTTTGCTCAAATAGGAATGAAGTTATAGATTTTACTTGTATGATAGTAAGGAAAGGAAAATGTTCTATGTTTGATGACATAGGCCATAGGAGAGCAATTGTTGTATAGTATAATTAGTGGTATTGTATAGACATAATCAGTTTAGAATTCTATGACACTAAAGGATCATCTAATTCTAAGATGACAAATGCAAAGTTAATGTATCGTACATGTAAAAATAATTTATCATACCTTTATATTCAAAAAACGTTTTAGGTAGTCAAAGGTGATTTAGATCATCATATAGTATTACATAGGTATAGTTTTAGTATGATATAGAGAAGTTAAATAGACTCAATTTTGAGATCAAGTTTCTTTCCATCACAATCGTTGGTGTCATGGTGTCTAAATTCAAATTGTTGGAAACAAGTTGGATAGTGGTGATTAAATTATCATTTATGACTTTGAAAAATATAAATAGAATAATCTTATAAAAACTTTAGATTTTATTAAGATGGACTAATGGTTTGTGGCTATTTATAAATTAAATGCTTCACTTAATTTTTTTAGAAGACCCTAACCAATGTCTTTCGTAAATCCTTAGACTTAAGGATCTTTGGTTAAGACTATTTAAGTATTAAGATGTTCCTTTGTTAGGTTTTATGAATACCTAGTCAATGAGCAAGAAAGGAGACCAATCAAGAGAAGTTAAGAGAAAGGTGAAGAACTATCCGTGAGCAAGAATAAAGAAGGATCCTAAGAAATGGTTTACCCTTAGAGAAGTTCTATACTTGTGTAACAAGGTAGGTTAAACCTTAGTATTATAGATCAAATGTAGACAATTTCTAAGTGAACCAAATTGCTAATTTCATAAAGTTGTACACAAATAATTGTGATCATTAATGTCTTAACATATGTTAGGCACTTCCTCATGTTTCTTGATTGAAGAAGGCAAAAGAAATTTAATCAAGTTATGTTCAATTATATCTTTTGTTAAATTATGTTCTTAATTCATATTTTTTGCCTCAAAGTTTTTCTAGATTATTGTATTACCAATCACGTCCTGTAACTTCCTTTAACTCAAAAAGACATGCTATGACTTCTGAATATATGCATAGTAAGTCAAACTCTCTTAAGGACATGTGACATGGAGTATTTTATATGATCATGTATTAGACACCTTTTCATTAATCTCATTGCAAAATATTGATAAAACTAAGCATATTCTTCGATATATTCTAACCAAAGCTTGTACTATAGAATAATGTGATTATATGCATGCTAATGTATAGATTTGTTATTGGTGTATATGTAAATTGAAAAGTTAAATTTAGAATGTCATTTATTATTGTTATTTCCCACTTAATTGAAACATGAATAAATATTTAATTACATTTAAAAGTATGTTTGTTGAGAATGAGTGTTTGACATTATGAAGATGCAAGCAAAAATGTTCTTTTAGCATGGAAGCATTGATTCATGTTTTTCAAAACTTCTTATCTGAGGCATGATAGTAATGGTTTATGATTAAAAGCATGATAAAATTAAGAACATTAAGGTTTTCATCCCTTTTTTATGAAATGTAAGTATTGTAACATGATTTATTAGCAAGCTTAATTACTCAAAAATGGTAGAGATGTTTTTAAAATTTTGAACGTGTAAGCTTGTTGATTCAGTGAATCTGAATCCTTTGTAAGTTAAGTCCAAAACATGTAGTAGTTAATGCCTTCTTGTTTTTGAAATTATATTATGGAAAACCCTAACAATAAAAAATTAATGAATGTAGAATATTCTTAATATATCCAAGACTTCATACTTTTTGAAAATTGATTTACATGCTCCTAAGCTAATTTGATAAGTTGTTAAAACTAAGACATCATGTTACATGAAAATTGAATTCCATGATTACGTGCTCATTTTGCTATTACGTATTCTAAATGTATTATGTGACATCTTAGTTGAGCATGATGAATTTTTGGTTCCAGCTAGAGTACCATAACATGGTCATGTTCTATGCTTATAATTCCAAATCCTTTTTAAGAAAGAGGTACAGTTCTTTTTTTAACAAATTGAAACTTAGCTTAGACTAGAAACATTATGATGACACCTCTAATTTATACAAACTTACAAAATTCTCTTATCCATGTACCTCCTTGCCTGGGATATGCTTGGGAAGTTTGAGATGTGATTTTGTTATGTCATGTAACCCATTGGGTTAAGCTCTTAACTAAACACATATGGCTTTTGTGGGAAACATAGCCCTCAATTTCTAGTCAGAAGGCATGTAAGGGCTCAATGATTGGCTTAACAAGATTTCAGGTTTGTCTCAAAGAGCTAGGGATATGGATAAACTTTGAATAATAGATATTGTTAAGATGTTATTGAATCTTAGTTCAATTTAAAATGGACTTGAGGTGGTTAAGAAAATCAAAGCAGTGATACCTTTTGTTTTAAAGGCTTGGTTAGCATAAAAAAATTGTAGAAAATGCTAGTTCAAAATTTAGATAGACAAATGTAAGGCATTCAAGCCTTAGGATAAGTTTAATATTTTGCTTATGTTGAAGAAATTTCTATTAGAAGGTCTTATGAATGGATTTACTTCAATAAAAATTGGTGAGCCATTATGCATGTTATTGATAATACATTGTGATTGTAAATCTCTCAAAAAAGATCATGGAAGAATGGAAGAGTGCTTTAGCTAAGCATTAGAGATATACAATACTTTGATGAGTTCATTACTTTTGTGATGTTTGATGAACCATTGGCTTCACATGGTATATTAGGTAAGAAAACAAGTTGCTTTTATTTGACTCTAACACAACTAGTTGACACCCTAAATGGTGATTTAGAAGATGTTTCTTTCTTAAGGAAGGTATTTTAATATGGTTGTAGTGATTTATGGTTTGGTTGCAAGTCATAAATGATCCTAACTTTTTTGTTGTTCTAATAAATTTGATTCCACATCTAAGGGTACAAGCCAACATTTTTGCTTTAAATAAAGGCTCAATGGATAGCATTGCTAGGTAATGATGTTCTTGGAAGAATCCAAGATGAAACTAGATCAAATGCTAACGATAGAAAAGAAGGATAAGGGTAACTTTGGAGATTAATTTAAGATTTAGAGAAAATAATAAGGTACCTGAGCAATTAATAGTAACCTCAGACAATTTATTAAGGGTTTTAAAGAAACCCTAGGTTGCCTTAATTAAGGGATGGATCATCCTAGATAGTGGATTTAAGAATTTTGAAACCTTAGCTAATTTAGATAGTCGAATTGATATTAAGAATCTTTACTTTATTTGAGTTTATGGAAACCCTTTTAATTTTAGAACATTGATAAATAATTATTGGTATGATGTTATTACATTCTGAATATGATTTTAATTTATAAAAAAAAGTTATGTGTTTCACCTCAGAACTTTGCTTTTGTAAAGGAGATCTACAAGTTAGATATTTGTAATGCCTTAGCATGTGGTAATGATTTGACATTATTTCTTAAACATATGTGATGAGTGCTAGATCATTTGATAATGATACTAGCCATAGATACATTCCATTTGTATATTCAGTCTCATGATAATAAAATTTCACATTTAGTGTCATAGGGAAATGATGATGTGTAGGGATATGATATTTCTAACATGTGTGCATATTCAGGACTCATAGAACCCCTTATAGATTGGCTCATTTGATTGGCATTGTAATGTTGGATGCTAGGTGATATGATGTGATAACAATGCAAGACCTTTTTATTTCCTTCTTTTCTTCTTAGAGCAATAGATTGATGTGGAACATAATCATCCATTTAATTATATCATAAACTCTTATGTCCACTAACCAAACTAGATAGAGGAACACATGTTGGGCTTTTATGTCTAGAGATGATTACACATTGCTATTAAAGATTTTTGTTTATGACACTTTATTTCTACATGTCACATATTTGTCTTATGTTAACATTACTTATGTTCTTTCCTCACTCACCCTAATATTTTTCACTTTTTAGTACAATGGTAGGATTAATTTCTACTTTAAGTTTTGATTTACAGTACTTGTATTATTACTTCCATTCACAAAAAAAAGTTGTACATGTTGATGCACAAAAGAATATATTAGAATATTATTCATTGTTTTTAGTGTATAGACATATATCATAATTTCTAGTTGGACGTAGATTTTGATGTCATTTAAGCATTTGACATTAATGATTTTGATATTCTAGATTATAGTTTTAAATGTGTTATGTCACTATATTTTCTATCTTGTCTGATTATAATTGATAGAAAAATAATGGATATTTGCATTTAGTTTCACTTGGGGATGGTAAACGATAAAAGGCGAAAACTCAAGTGTAATAGAATTAGCATTAGAGCTAAGACTATACTTAAAGCATAATTAGGCACAATATGTCTAGGATTATTAACGTGGGGAGAGTAAGACATGCGAGTGCATGAGTTATTTTTATAAATAAAATTTATTACACAAAGAAAGCTTTACATTTCATTATTTAATTCTATTTAATGTTTGTTCTAAGTTTGATTTGATTTCTTTTCTATAGATGCAGCGAAAGGGTTCAATTTATTTCCACTAGCAAATTCAATTTGTGGTGTTAGATATCTCTATTTGATTCAATGAGGGATTAAGGAGAAATAGAACAAAAAACTTTGAAAAACCACCCCAAGCACATTGCTTTAATCACGTTCTAAAGTAAGGTGTTGCATCAAGTAATAATGCAATCCATCACTATGTGATAATGAGATGTTGGAATTGTTCTTATCTAGTATAATGTATGAAGAGTTTCATGACTTACTACATAATGGAGTGAACTTATAAGATGCACCATTATGATAGTACACTTGAGTTGATTTTTAGTTTGTTGAGCATTCTTATTAGATCCTTTGTCGATTCAAGAAACATTTTGTGGTATCATGGTGCCTAAGAAAGAATAGGGAAAAGCATCAAGAAGAGTACTTGAATGATGTGATAATAGGTAGGACAATCATTGCTCGAGGAAATCGAAAGGTGAATAGTGATACAAATGATAGGATTTATCTATCTGATGATACTAAAGGAATTGTTATAGTACGCTGATGCCTTTTTTGAATAAAACTAATAGGTGATGATTGAAACTTTCCATTTCTATAATTAGGGATCATAGTATGGCATACTTTCATAATCTTTTGGGTGGTGTTATAATGACTATACAATTGTTGTGGTGTTGTGAAAATTAGGTGTATTTGGTTCACATTGTGATAGATTGTGTTGTCATGAAAATCTAACTATATGAATATTTCATTCTTTGCATAGTGTTATGATAATTATCATAATAAATGAAAAGTTTCCACTTAGTGAAAATATGAAAATTTTATGCATCATACTAGACGTTTTCAATAAGGCTGATTTGTCATACCTTTTAGGATATTTCAATGTTTGGATGCCAAATTTCGTCAAGTTTAGTAAGTGACTTGTAGTATTTGGGAATATTTTATGGATCCCAAGTTGCTGATTTAGAGGACTTTCTTATAGTTTTTGCATGGTAATTCATCAAACCATTTCATTCTTTTTTAATATAGCACCAATGGATTATTGTTGTTCTTATCACTTAGCATATTTCCTTAATCAAGCTATGTTGCTTCCAAGGAGGGTCACCTTACCATATTCCATTTGTTGGGTTTCCTTGTACTAGATCTCGATGATAAGGTTAGCTGGATCCCTACCATTGCAAATTTGTAGAATTTAGAGTATAGATTTTCCTTTTGCATCTATTATTCATTTATTGTCAATCAAATTACAGAAGGGACTCATTTTTTTCCTTTATGTTTTCAAATTCTTCCACCATAGCAAACCAACCCTTTCTTACTCATTATGAACCCATCAATGTTGTGTTTAGGTGTTTTATCAAAATGGAGAGACCATTTTATAACTTTGTGGCTATTGTCTTTTGAAAAAGTGTATGGAGGAACAAAACCAAGGTGTACCCATTGCACATCTACTTTAGCAATTTGAGTGAGTGGAAAGTTGAAAATGATGCTTGAATAACAGAAGATAACATTCTCAATAATGGTTTATACAACTTCTATGATTTCTAAAAGACTTTTTATATTTCTATCCTTCCATATGTTCCAGCACATGACTAGAGAAAGGAATTGAATGGCGTCTTTACCAATGGAATTGTTATTGCATTTTTTGTTGCCCTTGGATAATACAATCGTTGTCTTATTTATATTAGCTTGCTGAATGTAAAAACTATTATTCAAAGTAGACTATAACTTGTTTTGTAAAAATTCACAAATACATGATCCATTGAGTCCTCCTTTGAATAATGTAGGATATTTCATGCCATTTATATTTTGAGCTTTCTTATTCCATGATTTAACGATAACAATTTCCTTAGTATTGCATATCTCAAAGAAAAAATTTATATAAGCTTTTTGAGTTGTAGATTTTTGTCACTTGATGGCAATATTTGTCTGTTACCTCCACTAGCTTCCTAAGCCAACCAAGTGCTATAGTTAAATCAACTATAAAACTCCAACTATTTTTCACTTCTTTGAAAAATTTAGTATTATTCAAGACCATATCTTTTCTCATTTCCATGTGTTAGATATCAAGCATTTTACTTCATGTCATGTATTTTTCTTCCATCTTGCTTTGCCATAATGAGTTGTTCAAGAGAGGTTTCAAATAGAATTTTTCTAAAAATGTTAGTATCACTTCCAAAATTTAAAGTATGGTTTAGCAATAAGGTGTGAATTCCTTTGTATTAAAATTTGATTTATATAAAATATCAAAAGAAAATGTCAAAAGTAATCTTTGAAAATCTTGAGTAACTCTATTAAAGAAAATTTTATTAAACATTAATTTTATTTTAAAAAATGTAAATTTTCTTTAAATAAAATTTTTGTATAAGATTTTTTAAATAAAGAAATCAGCACAAATAAAATTTTTTTAAGCAAAAATCAAGACTATATTCATCCCCAAACAAAAACAATGCGTGAAAAAAATAATAAATTTAAACCTTCTTCCAAAAATGGTGTAGGCTAAACCATTAATACAATAAAAAAATAAAATGATAGGATTTAACTATCTTACAACAAAATAAGATTAGTAGAAAGAGCACAAGAAAGCAATGATGCAAATCTATACTTAATACAAACTAATTTTCTATACTTTATAAAATGCATAATATGGAACAAGTGTTTTATTTTCATAAAATAAAATATTTGGAAATAAGAGCTTAACTATTTTGAGAAAGATGGAGAAAATGGAGTTTGTTGTTGGAAGAATGTAGTGAATAAAAAAGATAATGCATTTCATCTGCTAATAGCTTGAACGGCTTGCAATTGCTCGTTACTGTTTACCATCTTTTCTTGAAAAATTCAATAATCAATAATGTCAAGAACTCTCCTTTTATGAAAATATTCTCATGACTAAAAGTAGTTACAAAATAAACCAAAATTGCCATTAATACTTTCTTCAAATTGGAGGATGATGCAAGTTTTTTTATTTTAAACTTTGAAACTTTTAATTAATGATTCTAACAGCTCAAAAATAATATCTAAAATAGCCTTTATTTGGGGAGCTATATGATTGGAAGGATTTTTAACTATTTGATCATGAAAAAAGGGCAATTTGATAGCTAAATTTGTGGTGGCACTGTTTTAAGCCTTGAACCATTAGATCATAATCATAATCAAATTGCTACACCTTGATTCTAAGTTTTGATTAAATTTGGACCAAGTGATAACGAAATTACATGATTAAATAGCTAAAAAATTAGTTTATTTAAAAAGGCTAATGAGATGATGATTATTTGATCACAAATATGTAGATTTGACTAAGGTAATCACTTTAGCAATTCAAATGTTAGTCACACAACTAAATCAGGTGAGTTTAGCACCACATCAAACATATGAATTATTAGTTTTAAACACCCTACCTATTCTTTAGAGTTAGCCAATTATTGGGGTAGGCATCCCTATAATAAATTTACGTAAGAGCTAGTAAATTAAATTTCTAGAAAATTACTATGGAGAACATGGTTTTGCAAAGGATTTGCTGTTATGGTATTTTGGAAAATTAGAATTAGTTTTCCTATTATTATTTTTTCACTAATTAATTCTTTATTTTTATAATTTATCTTTTGCAACAAGTTATTGGACAAATATTTTCAAAGATATGATGAAGAACAAGATGATTTTTTTGATGGTCATCGTAACATGATCAATGTTTCATAATGTAAATATTTTTTTTAAAATGGTTAATTTACATAAAATTTAAATTTTTTTACCTTAATTGATTAATTCTAATGAATCATAACATTTCAATCAAACTAAAAAGTGAAATGCTTAAAATTAAACGAAAAATAAATCTCTTGGTGGTCCTCTGCTTCAACCAGGATGGTCTTCATAAAATTTTACCTTTGCTCCTTGTTCTCTTTATGTTCACCATAGAACTTTAGCATAATCTATTTAAAATTTGAAATTTAATAACAACAAATTTAATTGAAATACTAATGATTTATTATTATCAAACAAAGTACCTTGATTAAGGGTCAACAACATAACATAACTCACTAATAGAAAATTATGCATACACTTTTGAAATCTATGTAGTATAATTAGAGGATGATTTGTTGCAATTAAAGGATCTCTGCAGGGAATGAATTTGTAATGTCTTTAAAAAAAACTAGACTTTTTACCATAGTTAATTTACAACTCTTTCAACCAACTTCTCTTTTATTCATTGATTACTTAGGCATCAAAAATGAGTTTTTTCTTTCCACCAATGGAGAGGGGATAACCCAAATAACTTGCGGTGAGTTTAGTTCTTCGAAAGAAAATCCTTTTTTTATCTCCTCTTGCATGTCCTAGATCTTTTTCCCATTAATAAATTTTTTTATGATGTTTGACATGTAAAATTGATATTTTTTGAAATTCTAGAAGGAAGTTGTAAAAAATAAAAAATTATTTTTATCCTTTAGTTTCCAAGATTATTATGTCATCTAAAAGATCTAAATGAGATAGCTTTGGATAAGATCTAGGTTGGGCATAATGTAGAGCCACACCTTACTTAATGAGCTTGTAAAACTGCTCACTGAAAACATCCATTAAAAGTATGAATGTAAGGGTGAGATTTAATTGTCTTTCCTGAGCCCCTAAGTGACTTGAAAATAAACATTTTCTTAACAATTGATGAAATTTTGAAGTCTAGGTGTTGCATAAAATACTCATGATGGCCATAAAAAATTATGAAAAGAGTTGAATCTCATGAGAACATATTTTAAAATTGCCATGATTTGTAATCGAAACAACTTCAATGATCAACTTTAATAAAGCAATTGTTTCTTCTTTGTCATCAATTTAGTGTTGTGATCAATTCCTATTAATGAAGAACATTATATATTATCTCTTTGCTTTTGGCAAATCTAAATACTATGAGGATATAAGAATAAAAAGAAACTTTCAATGTCTAATTTCCAACTATTATGAGAGCAAACTTTAATAAAATTACACAAATTATTTTTTTGGAATCATTATAATGTTTTAGGCTCTGATTTTCTTATAATGTGAAAAAGGTTTGTGTTAGAGATTTACTTAGAGCTTTTAGGCTTTGCCAAAAAGTCCTTAGTGCCATGTAGAATATAGATTGCAAAAATAATCAAATAATATGCAAAAACTTTACAAATTAAACCATATAGTCAAAATGTGCTATGGTGGCCCTTCCATAATAGATACATTTAATTTCCTCCATTGAGATTTTCATCATTAATAACTTATTGTCATAACCTTTGAGTAAAAGAAAGGATGTACGTAAGCATAATATCTTTCTCATCTAGTTTATAATCTTCCATAATTTATGGAATATGGCTTTTGTTATTTTATCTCCTTATTGTTCCTAGATACTAAAAGATTCCTTTATGTTTTTAATTTTTAGGTTTTTATCCTTTTCTTTTACTAGGGGTTGAAATCATTTTCTTTTCCATTTCCATTTTTTAGTAATTTAATGCAAGCCTTTTAATGTTAACAATTTTCCTCTTTTACAATAACATCAAGGAGGATCTCATCAGCCTTTGCCAACTCCATCCTTACTTCCTTATTGTAACTTGATTGAAATTAAATTTCTTTAAGTTCAACTTTTCCATTCGGTAGATTAGTTGCATCAAATATGTTTTCAAATTTCTTTCATTTCCATTCCTTGAGGCAATATTTAGGCCATTTTAACTTAAAAGGAAGTGCATTCATTCCATAACATTTGGTAATGTGTAGTTACTTAAACAAATTTGTAGAATTTATTACACTTCCTCCACATGCTCTAAAATTAAATTATTTTTGGGCTAAGGGTGAATCCTTTGAAAATGTTGAAGCCATGGAGTATGATCTGAATTAATTTTCTGAAGATGAATTATTTCCATAGCAAGTTGACAAATCTAATTTTGACTCACCAACACATTTTTAGCACATTTCTAAACACACTTTATTTTCCTTTTATTAGTCCTTGAAAATGATTTAAAGATAATGGAAGTAAAATAGGACCACAATGATCAATGACGTCTAATAGATATTGAATTGCTTTCAATTTATAAGTGGAACGGCCCTTATACAAATTTATGTTTTCAACCACATTAAAATATCTACAAATTATACATTACCACTTGGAGCTCTCAAACCATTAATGGTACTATGTAAGAAAGAACTTTTATTAATATTTAAGCTCTTATCATAAATGAATATATAATTAGAAAATTTGCTCAATCTTGATGTTTTATTAAAGGTTGAGTTAACTACACTTCATCAAGTATGCTTGGCAAGAATAGTCTTTTTTGAAAGGTTCCTTTTTTATTTGACTTATTACCTTCACAATATCAACATAGAAACTTTCTAGTCTATTGACACAATCTTTCTTTGCATTCCATGGGTTACATAAGTGTATCTATGTAAATTTACTACTTAATTAGACTTTTAAGCCAAATAACAAAACTTTTATTCACTATTTTTATGCTCTATATATGGATGATTTACTTTTTTATTTCATAATCATCAAATTAGATAAACATTGTTACTTTTTTATTTCCTTTTTGAGTTCTTGGTTTCTTTTAAAGCATACTCTATCTTTTTTCTCTACCTCCTTGAGACATGGGTGAAATCTTTATCATTTTATTACAAATAGGCTCTTTCTTGAAGATCTTCCTTAAACTTATTTAGTATTTGATGATCATAGAAATGGTGAGGTTTGTATTATGATGCTTTGGTGAAATCATCATTGATTTGATTATTAATTGTATTTTGTTCCATTGCTTTTATTAAGCCTTATTTCATGTTCTAAAGACTTCATTGGCTTATGCTACACTTTTTTATATTTTTATCTACTTTTTGGATGGAGATAAAAAATGGATAGTAGAATTGATTGCATTATTTTTTGACACACCTTTTGGTGCTAGTTTTTTTAATACATCCAACATATGATTTGTAGGGTTTTTTTAATCAAGCCAGTGGGAGTCTCTTTCTTATCTAACAATTGTGCTATGTTTTTTTTTTGTTTTTGTACTATTGATAAAGTAAGTAATGACCCTACTTGCAATAACCTTAGCAATAGTTAAGAAGGCAATCATATTAAATTTGTTTATTAAAATCCGTTATTGTTGTCCCATTTTTTTAAATTTCTTGTTTTATTTTGTTAATCTTTTGCCAATCATTCATCATTAAGGCCATTACAACATTTTCCCAAGATAAGTTTATTATTGTGACATCCACTTTGAGAAAGTTTTTAATTGATGATGCTAGAAATAAAGAGCTACTTTGTTGAAGAAAAGGATTGGAGGATGTTTCATTAAAACCTAAATCTATGACAAAGAAGGTTTCAAGTTTAAACATTCTCATTTGGAGATACATTATTTTCTAAGACCTTTTAAACCAATTAAATAAGTGGTCTTCCTTTCTTATGAATGAAATAAGGATTTCTCAATGGATTAAGTATTACTCATGTATTTTTGTTTCTCCTTTGGGTAACTTTGGTATGCTATGTTTCCTTCAACAAGGTTGGCCAAGAACATAGAACTTCTTTAAGAGATCCAATGCATAGTGTGCATGCTAAAGGAGATCCCATGGTTAACCAAACTTCTAAGGTTGTGACAACCAAAGAACTACTTGAACCTTTATCAGAACATTTTATAAAAGCTTGTTTGCAATGGAGGACATGTGTATTAGTAGGTATGACTAATTTAAAAACTATTGATTATTGCGTATGTCATGTCCATTTGTTTTTTAATGCAATTGGATGGAGAATTTAGTAGAATGTTTCTCTCTTAGACTTTTTTAAAGAATGAGAGGCAGCTGCTTTGTGCTGTGACTAGTAATAGATAATGTTTTTGGATACCCTGACGAGTCATATATCTTGGGATAACATCATTGTTGCTTTTAGCCATTAGATTATTCCAAGGTCGACTTAGCTTAGTGTAAGAAGGATTTGACATAAATTAGTGAAAGTTATATTTCAATTATATGTTTTGCTTCTTAATTCTTATATTGTACTACATAAGTGTCTATGCTAGAGAAAACAAGGCATTACAAATGTAAGCTTTTCATTGTGGGCTTTTACCTTCCTTAAGAGGCATTTGCTAGCGACATAGTTCACTAAGTATCAAGATTTTGTTTAACATGCCAATTTAATGGAGTTGGTAGAGCATCAAATAATTGCACATCATGAGGCTATGGAGAATAGAATAGATTATGACACATTGCCAAAAAGAAAAGATCACCAAATTTCTTGGCAACCCAAGAGGAAGGAAAGCTAGCTATACCAATTAATTTACCTTAATTCTAGCTTGGCTTATTAGTATGTTTCATAGAGAATATCTTAGACATAAGGCCCATAGATATAAGATGCATGGTAGTTGGTAGAAGTGGTTGAAAAGTAAATGAAAATGCTAGTTACAACTATCTTAGTCTTCGATAGATAGGGAAAACTATCATAAGGGACAAAGGAGAATTAATTGTGAAAATGGAGTAGCAACCACTCTAGGAGTATGCATCAATGAACAAATCATTTTTATTTTGTGTTGGAGTTCCTTGTGTTTAAGCATTAGTGTGCTAATTTCACAAATTACTTCTTTTGACTTAATTCTATGATTTATTTTAAACATGTTGGTAGTAGTGATGGGATTGTTGTGGAACCAAACCAGATGCATTCTAATACCAATTTTCAATGGATGTTGCATCACATAGTTAGCCAAAAAAGAAAGGGTGTGTTTTACTTATTGTCTATTTAGGGTAGGTAGTGCTTTGATGAGTTAAAAAGCAAATTCAATCTAGCATTATTATCTACCTAACTATAGTTAAGTGAGCCTTATCATGTCATCATTGATGTATCACATGTTGGATTAAGAGTTTTTTTTACATAAGATAGTCATGGTGTTGATTATCCATCTAAATAGTTATGCCACCAATGAAGCTACTTGATCAATGATTTGGAGTTGGATGTTATAGTCCTTTCTATTAAACATTTGTGTCATTACTTATGTGGGGTTCAAATAAAACTCTTTATCAACCACATGTACCTTAAATATATCCTTACTCAAAGGGAGAAAAACCTCAAGTAAAACTATAGTTATAACTCATTAAAAGTTATAATTTCCATATAAAAAACAACACAAGTAGGGATGATTTAGTGGTTGATTCTTTCAATAGAGGCCTAACCATTTGATCCATGTTTATGAGTAGATCAAAAGAAGAAATCCTAAGTTTTATTTTACTTAGATTCAAGATCTTTTGGTAATGTAGTTTTAATAGCTCAATGCAACTCATTTGGTAAACATGATAATTAGTTGGATGAATGGAGATAACTTCAATATTAATACTTAAAGTGAACATTTTAAAGCAAGTCACAAAGCTTACATCCTAATTTTTTAATCTTTTGTATCAAGTGATTGTAACAACTCTTAGATTTAGTATAGTTCTTCACTCATATACTTCTAGATAGTTAAGAAGTTAAGTTAGTTGTAAAATTTTTTAAGGCACAGCATCAAATCTTAGTCCTCAAAAAGTTTAGCAAATTACACTTAGTGAAATTTATGTATAATGATATCTAATAATTTGCAATTGTCATAATGTAATTTGAAGCCTTGCTTGGTCTGTATTGCACATTTCAATTGCTTTTGATAGAGGCCAAGGCTAGGCAATATTTTTAGCATAAATTTGTTAAACAAACTACTAAGGAGATTCATAGAGAGAGTGATGGTGTGTGGGTTGTGCAAGGCCATCAAATGAAGAACCAAGTTAGTAAACATATATTTTGTCATTTTCATATTAGGTAATAGATATTCTTTAAGGTTAGTTGATGTAAGGACTATTTAGATTTTAAAAGGCTTCCAAATAAGAGTACAATTACATTAAGCCCAACAAAATTATTGAAATGATTACATCAATGGCATAGACACTTTAGTTGTTAAAGGCACTAGCTATGAAACATGATATTTTTCATGTATCTAGTTTGATGAAAGGTGTACATGATCCTTTATGAGATGTTTAAGAGTGGAAGAGGATTATAGTTAAGTTAGATGTCTCATATTTTGAATAGGTGATGCACTTTTTTGAGTTCAGTGTTTCATTGTAAATAAAACTAAGTATACCTTGGTAAATGAAAATTTGAATGGCTTGGTCCAATAAGAGGCTATTTCGAAGGTTGAAGGTGAAGTTCTTTACAAATAGCAAAGGCTAGTTTCTTGATGTTTAAGTTAAATTCACAAGTAAATGGTGATATTGATACACCTCCATTGTTGATAACCCATACATGTTATTTTTCTCTTGTATTCATATGAAAGAAATTTAACTTTTTAGTAATTAAGCTAACTTGTTAATATTAATGGTTTTGATGAGAATTGTATAGTGCAATGCAAGAGGTTGTATTGCATGATAGGTGACAAAACCTAATTTAGGTCTTGATTATCAATTTTGTATAGTACATTTTTAGCTAATCATACATCATAATTAGAAACAAAATGCAATTGGGATGCAAGTGTAAAGAACATTTTTTTGATACAAGTTCAACATAGTTATAATATAGTCCGATAATGTCATGAGCAATAACACTAGATGCTTCACCTTTTACAATTTTATAAAGCTGGAATCATACAATAGATTTGTACCACATCATATGGTATGATGTTATATGGAATAATGCCAAATGTGAATGTACACAAAGCTAAGTTGTGATCATACCAGGCATATCACATTAGAACACATGTGCATTAATATGAAAAATAGAGGTTGATCTATGCAACATTTTGATCATACAGGATCAAAGTAACAGATCATGCAAGTATGATAATATTAGACAAAAACCATTTGAAGACCAAAGATTTGCATGCCTAGTGAGCTAAAAATTGTATAATATGCATGGCAATAATGTTCCAATACAATGTATTAAGGGAATTGTTAAGATATGATGTGACAAATGTATATATAGACTATCTATCAATCATGTATGAATACAAGATAATACCAATATGATAAAAGGTAATGTTTGATAACTAAATAAGATTTACGTAAATTTTCCACATGATATAGGTATAATACTATAATAATACAAGGAGATTAAATAAAGTAATTTCTATAGTTATGTTGTTTTTGTTCCTAGCAGTTATAGTTTTGCATTCCACATATAAAGGACGAAAATGACTTCGATAAATTGGTCAAATTAGGATTTAGTGATTTTGATTATATTTTTTAGCATTTCTTAATCCTAGCTATGGATCTTATTAAAAGGGATTATTGGTTTAAAAATGTTTATATATGACTTCCTTTACTTAATTAGCCTAGATAACCTTAACCAATTTTTTAAGTAAATTCCTTGACTTATGGATGATTGACCTTCTTTTTTAAGTATTAAGATGCATCATTTTCAGGTTTTAGAAAAATGAATTCATCAGAGCAGAAAAGAAGGCCAAACATAAATAGCTATGGGAAAGAAAAAGAACCACCTATGAGGTAGAAGAGAAAGAGTGATGTTAAGATTTCAAGAAGGAAAACTAAACCATTGTAGACATCTTACATATGAATAATGAGGTACGATGATACTTTTTAAGTGTAGCAAGTGATTAATTGATGAAGTTGCATGTGGATAACTGTGGTCATGATTTTGATAAGTTATTAAAGGAATTCACTGAGCCAAATTGAATGACATGATTTCTAAGTAGCATGACATAGTGATTAATTAAAATTTTTGACATGTAATTTGGCAACACAAACAAACTATCCATCGTTCTTCCTTAACGGAGAGATGTATGCTATGACTTGTGAACATAAGCTTGTTAAGTCACGATATGTTTGTCACTTATGACCTGGAATATTTTTTATGAGCTTGCATTAGACAATTTTATTAATAACTTTGTGGAATATTGTTAATACCACATATATTCATCAATATAGTCTTAGTCAAGAATATAAGATGGAATAACATGATGTAATGTTGGTTAAACTAAAGATTCTTTATTTACACATGTAAATTAAAAATTTGAGTTTAGGATATCATTTGTTAGTTTTTATCTCTCTATTAAGTAAAGAATGATTATTTTAAATTGTGTTTATAATCATGTTGGAATGGAATGCCTTGAGTATTTCATAAATGTTCCAACAAAATATGTTTTGTTCAAGCTACTTATGAAAGCATTGATTCGTGACTAGCATAACTCCTAGAGACATTATAGTTTTTTTTATAACTAAAAGAATTATAGATTTAATATCTTTAATGTTTTCATCTCTTTATATGTAGCATACCAACTCTAATGTGGTTTTGTTAGCATGCTTCTTTAAATATTTTTAGCAAATCTTATGATAAATTTCGAACATTCAAGTTTTATGATTTGGCAAAGAAAATGCATCATACCTTGAGATCAAACCAAATATAACACAATTCCACCATCATTATGAAAAATATTATTGGAATGAATAACTAAAATTATTAAATAATATAGGTAATTATTGTTATTTTGAAGGATCAATTTAATGTTAAAACTTATTTGCAAACTAATGTATTCATTTGCAAAGTTATTAGACCTAAGCCTTCATTTAATATGGAAATTAAATTTTATGGTCACATGTCGATTTTTCTAAATGCAAATATATATATATATATATATATATATATATATATATATATATATATATATATATATATATATATATATATATATATATATTATGTAAATGTGGTGAACATATATTTCTAGGCTGAGCAACATAGCATGTTGATAACATATGCTTATGATTATAAGACCTTGTAAAGAAATTGGTAAAATTTTATTTTATGCAAATTAAAATTTATCATAGGTCATTAAATTTAGAACAAAATTAAGAAACTTTACCTAAACCTAAGAAATTATTATGGTTCAAGCATCTCTTTGCATTGAATATACTTTGAAAGCCCAAAACATGGCATGGTATTTGACCCTTAGGCTTTAGCCCTTAAGTTGTCTTAGATGGCTTATAAAGAGAATATGTAACTAAATTCTTAAATGAAAAGCATGGAAGGGCTTGAGTTTCTATCTTAAATGTTGGTTATGTTGTCTAAGATCATAGTTGGATAGCAAAGTCAATTTGGTTATAGCTATGAGCGTTAAGGCTATGGATAGGCATTTATTAATATTTATTATAAAATACTTATTGTTATTTCTTGATTGGTGTTTAGTGAGACCCATGTTGCAAAGGAAAACCTAAATAATATTGCATAATATTTGTAGTGCAGGGTTCACACAAGAAAGTGGCAAAGCATTATAAATAAGACGTTGAGTAAACAAACGTAAAGAAATGCTTACATTGGGTTAGGATTAGGATTTGTATTTTGTTGAAGAAATAATTAATAGAAGCTCTTAGGTTCGATTAAGGTTAATTCCACTCCATGAGCCTTTAATCATGTTATGGATAAAGCCATTGTCTAGTACCAAAATTTGTAAAAGCCTTAATAGATTGATGAGGAACTCAGCTTAAGGCTTTGAGATGTGCAATGCTCATCAAAGGAGTTGAGCAGGTTATTCACATTAGATAAACCATTATCTTAATGTGGTTTATTATTTAAGACTACGACTGACCCTAATTGGGCTCTTAAGTAATAAGCCTATTATTTTGATAGTGATATGGGGGATGTGAGTGGCTAAAGAAAGGCTTTTAAGGGGGTTGTAAAAACATAAGTTGCCTAGCAAGCTTGAGAATCATTAGTTGAATTCTTGTTATACTAGACTTTGGTGTTGTACCATCCAATTGGATGCTAACCAAAGAATAAATGCTAATGATATGGATTCAAGAAAAAAGTCAATGGATAAGACAAACAAATTGTCAAATTCAAGGAAGGTTCTTATCAGAGAAAAGACTAAAAATAAGAATGATGGACAAAAGTAGCTCATATTGTTGACTTAGGTTTTACATGAAACCATAATGTACATAGATAATTGGTAGGAACCCTAGAAAAGTTATTGAGGGATTGAAGGAAAACTTAGGTCATCTTAATTAAGGGAACAATAACTTTAAATTGCTAATAAAAGGTCCATGGAGTGTTAAATACTCAAGATAAGTTAGTTAGGATTGAGAAATCATAACATCCTTGCTTCAAGTTAGAAGAATCCATAAACATGATGTCATTATGTCATGAAAATGATCTTTATTTAGATATTAAATGTATTTATTGGAGCTTAGATTATGGACCCTAACATAAGAGATAGGTTGGTTTGATATTTCTACTCTCCTAGTATAGAAGTAACCATGTCACATAGTTGGTTGTTTCTATAAGAGGAGTTCAAGATCATGTGGTAACAAATATAATTATTATTAACTAACATTTCAATATATAGACTCAACAAGGAACAATTGCATATTTTGCTCTATCAATAATAGATTATGTTTTGGAGGATGTGTGGCTATTGAGGACTCTTAAAACTTTAACACATTAGTTCACGTGATTCAAAATTTAATATCTAATTGTTGATCGTATAATGTGATAGGTGATGCATACCTTTCTTTCATCCTCTTTGTTTAGTGGGGGCACTAGATTGATGGTGGAACACTATACACCTAATTATTAACATAATTATTTTTTGAAAATGAAAAAATATACATTAAAATTTGAAAAAAGTAAACACCAAAATTAGCTTATGGAGTATCTCATTCAATTTAGTGTATTATTTACTTAGATAATGATATAATACTCTAGAAAATAAAATTGTGATCCTACAATTTCTACTTCAAAGATGTAATAGATGGTGCATCATGTATGTGTTATTGTTGTGTTAGCTTAATGAGTTGGAGCATGCTCAATGTAACAGAATGATCACATCATGTCTGTTGCAAGTTGATGTATATCCTCAATGAGGTAGGTTGGCATTTCATCTACTAATGGTATGCACAAAAGTAATTTATATCATATCCACATCATATAAAAAAAAATGTTAATTGATCGTTTTAGCGTGTACAACCTCAGGAATACTTCATTACGACAATGATATTGAAATGGTCAATGAAGATTCTACTATGGTTTAGTTTGTTATTCTATCTCTTATATGTGAACATATGGGTCTATTCATTTGTCTGTAGGAAGCACATAATTATGGTGATAGTAACATCTTAATAATTTTAGTGTTACTTCATATGAGGTTGAAGTGTTACTCAACCAAGTCTAAAAACTCACTTTTGTGAATAATGCCATGCATGACTCATTTCTTTATAAATGACCATCATTCATACCAATCCAATATACTTGATTATCCAATATGAGAAGCATAAAAAAAAATGTTATTGGTGTAATGTGATAATTCATTTTGTCCATTATTTTGATTATTACATGAATGTCTTAAAGTTAAGCCTCATGTCAATTTTATCATAGAGTAATTAGATTTGATACAATGTACATTGTCCTAATGTAAGGTAGGTATACTTTTTCCATATTATAAGGGCCATGCAAAAAAGGGAAAGACTACATGGTTCTTATGCTTGTGCATTCTTCATTAGAATAATTATTCTTGATAATCTTGTTGAAATAAGTTTCCCCTTCATATAAAGGAAAGTTCGTTTTATTAAGAGTCTCATGAACTCCAACATAATTTATTGAATATATAAAAATGAGTTTTTAATGAAAATTTATGCTCCCTTGGATCATTTTAATTAATATGTTGTAATCACATTCAATCATCACTGTAATGTAGTTGCTACTTCAATGCCATTCCAATGCTTTCATAATAATGTTCATTACTACCACATTTACTCTTATATTTCTATTAACCCAAAACAAAGGCATATTTAAATTACCATTATATCCTCAAATGATACCTTTTCCTATAGACTTCTTCTCCTTGTAACATTCGTTGATATTAAGCCATACTGTGTCGGTGGTTAAATACTACAAAGGCATAAATCATAAACTACGCTTTTCATTTTCCTAAGAGAGGAACTCATCCAAGCTACATTATGAGCCTCTCCACTTTCTTGGTTTTCTAAAAGAAAAGCACTTGAATATCCTATAGTAGTTGCTAATAACATTATTAAATGTTTATTCCACTAATTGAATTCATTCTTCAACAACTTCATATTCCTTGCTTTCATATTTTCTAGCATATCAATAATGGAATGGTTTTAAGCACATCATCCTATTAATCTCCCAATGATTTGGTACCACAAGTTGTTTAGAATATTAAGAATGTTATTTTTTGGGACATGATGTATTGCCAATTTAATGGAAAAGAAAGACCTTACCTTTTCTATCATATGAAAAATTGCATAAGAATGATTTAAGGGCTGCTCACTAGATCCTCTTACTTAATTACAATATGAAGAAATTTCTTTTAACGTTAACATTTTACCAAGATTACACTTTTATGTTATTAATACATGACACCTTTGCATGAAACAAGCTTGTGACAACACATTTTTACTTCATTTAGTAATTGTATTATGTATAACAAGGTCACATACCCTTTTTATAGAGTCCTCAAGGATGAAAAATTAATTTTGTAACAAAGGAATATGAAATAATCTATAAGAATACAAGGTGACAAAATTTAGAATTCTAGGAGAAATTTAACAATTTTAAATATATCCACAAATTACCAAAAGAAATAACTTGAATTCTAGTGAAATGATTCTTTAAAAATCTACAAAATGAATAAACTAAAGCCAACAAAAATAGGCTTATGCATTTCAGACACTAGTCCAAGGAGCAGGATGGTAGTGAGCTGGTTGATCAGTGAATCATGGATCACACCAAATCAGCATGATTTGTTTTTTTGTGTGTGTGATGCATAGAGCATTTTTGTAGATAAAGGTTATGCATCTTGATGGGCAATGTAGGATGATGGATTAGTATGATTTGGTAAGATCAACTTGTTCAAATGTCTAACATGAATTGACTATGAAATGAAAGTTTGTTGGAGTAGCAACAATGGTGGCAAATAGTTGTGGATGTTAGTTGTGAACAAAATAATATCTAGATCTCAATAATAAGTCTTTTTAAAATCACTTTCAAAAAAATTTCGTATCGATGGAATTATAGAACTTTCATAAAGATGTCTTATATTGAATGTCCATATGGAAATATCAAACAAGGTGCAAATCAATCTTCAAACACCTAAACTACTGTGCAAATGCAAATAACATGACGAGCTAACTAAAAGTAAATTGAAATATTTAATAAACAAGTGTTGATTATTACTAACTCCTACAATGGTAATTGTAATAGAGTAATGAGAAGTAAAGAGGTGAACCTCAGCATAGCTGCAAGTTTGAATAAGACTAGCACATGTCAAAGTTGAATGTCTGCATGATGTATATAATGCTACTATGTTAGTTTTATTTCCCTCTATTGTTTTAGGCATCACATCATCAACCTTCTCAATTTTAATATTATGTCCTCTATGAATGAATATTTTGCTAGAAATAGAAAATTACAAAAAACCACTCTATAAAATGTTGAATGCATGGACCATTATTTTGGCATATGAATTCTTTAGGTCTTGACTCCTAATTTTTTGGATATTAGAGTAGTACAAGTGGGCGATTTGGTCTCATTTTGCAAGGCTTTTTCACATTTTTTATAGGATATGTTTCCATCCAATACCTATTTACTATAATTTTGTCATTCCTTTTGAAGACCCCACCTTTCTTTTATTTCCATCCTAAGTAAATATTCAAATAAAGAAAGGTAAGTCCTTCAGCAGACATTGGCTTATGTAATCTTAAAATCCATTACAAAAAAGGGAGGATTGGATGAATGTTTGTATTCATTCATGGAAGAACTAGCATTCAAGTCAACCACAATAAACAAGGGGCTTTTGAGATCAGTTGTAACAAAGGATAAATTGCTCCACTGTGTCCTTCTCTCCACCCTTATACACATAGCATATTCAAGTGTATATTTGATGAGTAGTTGGCTTCTTGATGCGTCATTAAGTTGATGAATGAATAATTCGTCATCATATAATTTATGATACTGCTTGCATCCTTTCAAAATGTTTTAGATCTTGTTGGAAGAATTCCATATAAAAAGTTTAAATCCAAATGGCATAGCTAAGTAACATAAGTTCTTTTCTAGTGACATTTGTTTTTGTGGGGCCACTAGTGTTATATTGCTCAAAATAATTAGATGCTTGACATAAGGGATTGTTGCCATGTTCATTGCTAATTTTATGTCTAAACAAGGGAATAGTCCATTTATGTTTTTTTCAACAATTTTTTAGGACTTTTAGCTTTTGCGTGACAATTTCATACTTGTTATATATTCAAAACCTCTATTTGAGCTTCTTTTAAATCTCCTAGTCTATACGAAGATAAAATCATCATCATCAGTTTGTTTTATTCAATACTCTATTTCTTTTTTTTTTGTAAGTCATTATTTATTTTCATTAGCATTGAAGATAAATGATACTTTGATAGCATTTTCTTGGTATTTTTCTTACCTAAATTTCTTCTTAAATGCAACAATCACTTGAGAATTTGCTCATAGTTATTTATCACTCATGTTTTATCAAACTAATTTTACTCTTATCTATGTTCATGTATTTTTTTGCTGCCCAATTTGAGAAGTCACAATACTTAGTGTTGTCAACTTTATTAAGACTTGGGCAATAGGATTTATCTTCCTTAAAACTCTAATTTGGAGAGCTTAAAAGTTTAATTAATAGAAACATTAGATCATACTTACGTTTCTCGTTGTTAATCAACCACTCAATCTATTTAAGTGGAGTTTAGTCTAATACAGTGGGGTACTCAATTCCTTATGTTGTGTTTATAATTACCAAAAGAGCGACCTTTCTTCCAACATTATAAGTAGTTGTTAGCTTTATTGCCATATTATTCTCTTTGCTAGAACCCTTTTGTTTTGTTTTTTTTTTTTAAAACTTTGATCCATTTTAGTAGTTCCTCTACTAAATCTACTTCAGCATAGAGTCTAGCTACCTTTTGATGCGTTTCATTTAGAAATATAGAATCGACCTTAAGTAGGGTTCCCATGTTTTAGGTATGGGATATAGAGTCCAATTTTTAAGTAATTGAATCGGTAAGTGCTAATTTGGGACTCCTTCTAGAGCTAAGAACACCTCACTATTGAGATGAAACTTTTGATGCCACATGAAGATTCTCAAATGCAATCAAAACTTGTTTTTGGTTGAGTCAACCAACTTTAGCATCACTTTGGAACCCAAAATTATTAAAAGGCCTACTTATGATTTCTATGAAAACTTGCCCATAATAGAATTTCATAATCAATGTTTGCTTGAATGAGCAATAATTTTGCTTATTTTATCTTCTTCAAAAATAGTTTCTTCTTCGCCTTTGATTATCTATATATATGTGATTTAGATTTGAGATGGATTGTTAGGTTTGCCAAATACGTCAACGAAGGAGAGGTTAAGGTAGGGAAGGCCCACTTTAACTAGTAATTTTATTCGAGTGGACCAAATGTTCAATTAAGAATTTAAATTAGCATGAGAAAATACCATTACATTCAAGCTCAATCTATTAATCAATAAATAGCAAATGAAGCCTCCTTTAAAATAGAGATGACCTTGCATATCACCTATTGCCAACACTTATTTCGTATAGCTCATCACTTATCTTTTATCAACAATTTAAATAATGCTAAAATTATTTTCCTATAAACACTTAACTCAGCTAGGCATAGTCGCTAGAGATACAAGAGACATGATTCTATATCTAATGTTAATTAGACATTTCGCCTATAGATAAGAATATATAAATATATATATATATATATATATATATATATATATATATATATATATATATATATAATTTTTTTACTATATGTTAGTTTTAAAGAATTACACAAGGTTTCCTTGTTCTACTCATTCGCTCACTCCTACCTTATATTTTGGAAGGTTTATATAGTTTGGAGTCATTTGGGATCTAGCCCTTTCATCAATAATGTTCATACATCTATTGGATGAAACTATTGTATTCTTTTTATTAGTAATAGTTGAGTTGTTATTTGTTTTCTTGATTATAAGTTGCATTTTCATGAATTTTACAATATAGTAATTCTTTTCAGCATTTGCCTTTTCATGTTCACTTAGGTTGGACTTGGATTTCAATGACATTTAAGAATTTGATAGTTTATTGTTTATCCCAAATTATAGTTCTATAAGCATTTAATATATATTATTGTGTTATTTTTCCAAATGGTACATTTACATTTGTGTTGTAAATAGAGATATTTAGAATTAGTGATTTTTTTTGGTGGTAAAATAATTTTCTAAAAATCTTAGTGCAACAAGAAGATCCACATGGGTAATAGTATGCTCTTGGAGAGGTCTCGTAGTATACTCAAATGATTTAATATAAAGGAGACTAACTAACTCTGTTGCGACACTTTACATAATTTATAAGACACAAATGTTATTTATTACAAAACTCTTATGAAAAATATTTAAATAGTAAGTGAGGATATTTAAAACCTTGATGAAATAGGAGATTAGAAATTCTAAAAATGTAGCTATGATAACAAGAATTTAGTTTTTTGAAAATACCTTAGCAAATTCGTTAAGTTATAACAACAAGCACACTTGTTCCTACTTATAATGATAACTAATTGGAAATATTAGCTTATTCTAAATTTAAAGGCTTGTACTTATGTCTCTCAATTAACTAAACACTATTTCAAAAGTTATAATTGCTTAAAGCTTTTGTTTGCAAAGTGGTCAAGAATCTATTAGTAGTATCATGTTATGTTCAAGCTATTATGATTAAACATTCATAAATTGGTGATAAGTGAACTAAATAAATCATCCAATGAATTACTGATACTAGCCATGTATTTTTGCTATGTAAAGGATATCATGCAAGTATGATGTAGGAGATTGTGAAGTATGATTAACATACATCATACATTGTTAAAAGACCTCTTATCTTTTCAAACATTATCATGTACAATCATGACATTCGTACAAGAATAGTTCTTTTAAGACTCACATATGTACAAGTTTTCTAAGGATAGTGTACATATTAAAGGTGGATCATCTATGCACAATAATAATTATCAAAAACATGAAACACTAAAAGAAATTTATGCACTTTGTATAACTAAGATGGTTTGATGGGCCATTATTTCTATTATGTGCTTTTGTAGCATTCACTTATGATCTTTAGGATACACTTATTGCATATGTTTAGGATGTGTATACCATTGTTATATCAATTATGATAATCTCTTATAGTTTTATGCTTGGGTTAATTATGGACACGAGCTATTGAAAAATTTCTATATTACTCTACTATAACTCAAATTTATTCCTACCATTTTCATGATTCTTTGCAAAGTTGTATTAAAGATTCCATCACATTCTATGATTATTAAAATGGTTGAATATACAAATCATTAAGATGTCTTATGCAAATCTAACATCTAGTATCATGATGTATGGAAATGTTATAACTAGTCTATTTAAGTGATAACGGGTGTCAATTAAACACTTAGAGGCTATTATGTAACATGAAGCTTCACATGAGGTATAATTTCTTTTACAAAAGAGCCTTACAGTGAGCTAAAAATAGTCAATAGAAAGGCAACTAGATAGTTTGTTATTAAATTTTCAAATTTACTAAGAACAAATGCTATACCTTAGAATAATCTCAAAACAAAGTTCTTAAATGATGACTAAAGATTTTATCAACCATGTTGATATATGAACATTTGAATAAAATTATCAAAATTAAGATTGCAAAAAATTTCCTGGATAAGATATCACAATAAATTTATATAGTTACAACAACTAACGCTCTTTTTCTTCCTTTAATGGATAAGAAAAAGGAATTATTAGCTTATTTTACAATTAGGGCATGTTATTTATATTTCCTAATTAATTAAACCTTACTTTAAAATTTTTTATGGTTTAAACATTTTTATAAAGAGATTAGCTAGCTATTAGTAGTGTCACGCTCAGTTCGTGATCTTATGATTAAATATTCATAAACTTGTGATAGATTATTGAAATTAATCATACCTTCAACTATGTATATTATCCATGTATTTTTATTATGCAAAACACATCATACAAGTATGATATTAAATTTTGTGAAGGATATTCTATGTGCATCACACATTGTTTAAAAACACAATTTTCAAATCATTTCCATGTATAATTATGATAATTGTACAAATATAGTCTCCGTAACACTAATATATGTACAAGTTCTTTAAGCATCGTTAACATTTGAAATGGGGACCAAAAAACATAAAAAAAATTTGCAAAAACTTGTAACACATTTACACTTTTATGCACTTTCTTTAATTACGATAGTTTGATTATAGAAGTACCATGGTATGTACTTTTTGGAATTAAGTTATCACCTACAAGTAAATTTATTGAATGTATGATATGTAAATCATTGTCATACAAAGTTATAAATATTTTTTGTTATAATGATTTTTTCATAGTTCTAGGAACGTGTTAATCCTACACATATGAGTTTTGATCATTTATGCACATTCTAATAGGACTTAATTTTCAAGAATGCAACACATATTCCTTGAAATTATATGATGCATGAAATGATTGAATACACAAACCAGTAAGTTGTCCCATCCACATCAAACATCAGCTATGACGATGTATAATAACGTTATAATTTGTTTAAGTGAGGTTGTTGGTCATACTAGTATGATGAGACCATAGTACATATATCACTAAGAACATTGACTATATACTTGACTTGGGCATAAAGAAGGAATGCAAGTGATATTATTATAATGAGGGAAATCATTTTCTAAAATTAGACAGTAGGTTTCAATTAAAGCATTTTGTATAGTTTGTTTCAAGTTGCACAAGTTTTGTTTTAGTTTTAAGTTTTGTTGAACTATATACACATCAAACAAGCATTCTTAGTTTGTATTTATTCACTACTTTGGCTCATTAGAGAGAATATTACCATCATGATATGATTGAGTTTGAAGAATTTGGTCCTTTACTCCATAAAGTTTTAAGTAAAAGAATAACAGTCTAACAATTTGAGCAGTAGATGACGAGCTTTGAATGTTCACCCACTTCACCAAGAGCTAAATCATTATGCTCCATGGTTTAAAAGATATGCCATTTCCTTAACAACAACTCATAACAATTGAACTTTTGTTACATGTTTGCTCATCCTTTTCCATTTGTTATGCATATATTTTTTGTTGACTAGATCTTGCACAAATTATTAGTAGATAATTTTCTTGATTGGGTTCTCATGGCCATTAGTATAGTGGAGATGTTTTAAATTTCTAAATAAATCATACATAGTCATTTTCATATGTAAAGAATTACATTGATGAAATAAGCACCTATACCACCATAGTAAGTTATCCTCATGAGGTGTGAGGTATTCCGGTCTTCTAAAACTAATATCAAAATATATTATATATGTATTACATTTCATATGCATGATAGTAAGTGGAATGTTATCTCTACAAATAATGCACTCCATTGAATTAAAAAATATAAGAAAAATCCAAGCAACATAGTTGACAAATGTTTTAAAGCATTGTGTTTTCCCTATTGCTCTTATTCTAGTGATACCTTCTTAGAGGTTTGCTAATTTTAATTGAGGAATCATCTTATTCCATTAAGTGGATGAAAAATGAAGAATGTCTAGTCATGTTTCTATACCAACTATGCACTATCTTGGCACCATAAGCGCCCTTAAGTGCATCAAGGATGGCGTTTATACAAAAAAAAAAAAAAATCAATAGTCTTGGCGACCTAGATATTTTTTGGTCCAAGTGTCATGGCAACTTTCAATAAGTTTTTTGAGTCCATGCAAATAAAAGAAACAAAAAAACTTATATTTCTTTTAGTTATTTAATGATAAATTCAATGAACAACCATCATACTATAATTGCCCTTAATTCTATTAACATTTGAAATAATAAAGGAGTTATCACAATGTGCTCTACGAAATAATATATTACAATTTAAATGTTTTCTTGTAAATTTATTCAATTCTACAATCAACATTGTACTTTTTATTATCAAGGTAGCTACATCATATCTTGTAATTTTTATTTCTAGTAAAAGGTTTGCATTTTTTTCATTTTGTTTCTCACATAATCCCATATAAACTACATATTCTTCTTTTAACATAGTACACTTTGGAGCTGATTTCTTGTACTCTATGCAAATATAATTGTTTATTCTTCATAGTTCATTTGAAGATCATGTAGAGGAGGTGGAACAACCTCATCATGGGATAAAATATTAGACGCACCATCCTCTACCAATAAACAAATCAAGCTCTCCTTCTTGACTTCTGCATGAGATGTTCAACTATCCAAATCACACAATAAGATTTTGAATTTCATACTCTTCTTCCTTTTCTTTTGTTATTAAATCTTCTTAATTCGTTCCTTGTAGAGTGGGTAGTTTACACTCGAGACAAATGATGTACTTGGTGTGCTTCATCTTACCATTTTGGCTCTTGTCATCGCCAAACTTTATACCAGCGTTTCACTTGTTATTAATGTAGATGGCCTCTTAAAGATGATAGCTACCATGCTAGAGATTAACAAGCTAAAATGCAACATAGAGTTTGCCACAAGAGAAAGAGGTTCATTTTTTTTATTCTTCTTAATCATTACTGTTTGTTCTTCACTCTTCTTCCATGCATGCTCAATGTAATTCATGATGATCTCTCAAACTAATAGATCTAGTTACTATATAAAAGTATCATTTATTATCTTTAAAGTAATGTCCATTGGAACTTATTGCTATAGGAGTATGAGTAGATTTTTGCAAATTGGTTCAAACATGTAAAACATTATTAAAACATTAGATTATCCATTGATAATATTCATAAAGTAAACATTGATTACATAGGTTTATAAGAATTCTTTCTGAAGGATTCCTAATCATGAATTTGGCTGTTGATCTTATTTTCTTCCACTTTCTATGTATCTTCATAAGTAACCTCATGTTTATGAAAAATCACATGTGAACACTTGATACCCATGATACAATTACATTTAGATAATCTACAATTTAAAATATTCATTGTATAAGAGTTCAGCAACACCTTATGCATTTCTTTAGGAGTGAGATAGCAAAGTCACTTCCTAAAATTTCCACCATTTATAAATTTATTTGGGTAAGTAAAAGAATTTGCAACGACATCCAAAATATTTGAAAAAAAAGCTAAAAAAAATAGTCATGTTTTTCTAGTACAATTAATATTCACATCTGAATAAAGGTAACTAAGGGGATGATGTTTCTTTGAAAAAATATCCTTGTCCTCTACAAGAAATGGAGCCATCAAGATCTTGCCATACAAACTTCTATCTTTGTCAAAATATTTCTCTAATACTTTTCATTAAAGTTCATGTTAAAAATAGAATAAGAGATAGGGAATTGTAGAATTTATAGAATATCATGCAACAAAGTTTTCAAAATAACTTGAATTCATTTTGAACAATTATAACAACCATTGCAGCAATATAAATTCAATTGAAGAACAAAACATAAATAACAAACAAGAAAATTGTGTAGATAAGATTTGTATCGTGGCTAATCATAACTAATTCCATTGTCCACCACAAATAACTTTATTGAGCTTCCACTAACCACTTCCTTTTGTCATAGTATGTAGGAGAACCAAATACATTGGTCATGCATAAAGGAGAGACCAAAGAAATAAATAAATTTTAGGTAAACAAATAAGAATAGCTCTTTTCATAAACAACACATGCAAAAACATGTACCTTTAATCCTTTTTTAGTGAATGTTTACCAAGCAAGATAATAATATGAATATGAACATTGGCCTCCTCTCATTAAAACCATACTCTATTTGAAATGATGTTAACTCTAAAGGTTATCATGGATCTTTTAGTGGCTAATTGTACTTTCCAAAATATACTAAAATCATCATTATTCTATCACGGTTATGTTCATGTCAATACATCAACAATATCTTATCAAGATGATAAAAAAAACTAACATCCAAGCACCCCAAAATGTCCAAAAATACAAGTTCAAGACAATTCTTCCAACAACACATCACAAAAAATAGATTTTAATGCTTAAGTCCTCATAAATACATATCATATGAGATAATCTCATAGATTGTACTAGTATAATATAGTACATGTTAATAACTAAATAAATTTTATGCCTTATTTTAGATCCCAACTGAACTATACTCATCTTGCTGGGAAACAACCTCTTGAAAACTATTATATGATGTGATCATATAAAGAAAACATTTGTATAATATACTATTCTATTAAAACATCAAATATTGATCAAATTCAGTGCTTTATGATGGTATTGCCACCATTTTTATCATAAAACATCTATACTTATTATTTATGAACAATTAATCATAAAAGGCTAATGCATTGATCATCCTCACACATTAGTGAAGAACAACAACTATACTAATTAGTGCACTCATACAATAAGCTTATCATTTCCTTATAATGGCTTTATATCAAACTTGTCCTAAGTCTAATGTGAAAGTGAATCAAATAGATGTCATTCAAATTTCTTTATAGTACAATGATGTAAAACTTGAATATTTACAATAATAAGTAGATCATCTTTCTTGCATAATTTATCGATAGGAACATAATAGATGAAAACCTAAGCGATCATAATAGAACTACATTCTGGGTGACAACATTAAACTTTTTTTAAGTCATATAAATATGATATAATAATTGAACATAACTAACTACAACATAGCTTACATATGGAAGTCCTTAACGGAAACTAAGTTATTCATTGATATTAACAAAATCTCTTACTAATATGATGTTAGTGGAAACTTGATGCTAAGAGAATTTATGACATAGGTGCAAGGCTGATACCTTGTATAATTAAGTATGCACTTCTTGTCCATTGTTTGCATGGTTGACACATTTATACCCATCTTACTAAAATGATGCCATGACAATATTAAACTTCAGTTATCACCTTAAGCTAGAATGTAGCCCATAAAAATATTATGTAAGGCATCATATCATGGAATTGTTATATTAAAAAATACAACTTGTTTTAAGCTTAATTTTGTTGTTCTATAAAATGAATTTATTCTAAAGCATCATTCAATGATATGACCATTAAACTATGCAAATCTAAAGAACATTATGACATAGAAGACATGTTTTGTCAATCCATGGAGATGATATGTTCATTTCTCCTATATGCCACATTTGTATGCTTATCTACCCTTCAACAATAGTCTCTAATGTTCTTCTAATTTCAAAGGTAATGTTACTACACCACTATATGTTTGGTTCATTCATCATCTCAATCTATATAAATACAAAAAAAAAAACTCAACATTCAATAGCAACTAACAACTTGGCTTTGTCGTTACATTTTAATGATATAATATGAGTGACCAAGGTTCTTCCACTTCCAAGAAAAGACAAAATAAATATATCAATAATCTACTTCTTGATGAAAGAGAATTTTGACTCCATTAATGATGAACAGTCTTTCCCTCAAAACACATTTGTTGTACAACAAAATGCATTTAATGAATTAAATAATTATTTTAAAAAGATTTAAGAAACATTTTTTTATTTAAAAGTAATTTCTAAAATATATGTTTTTATGTACATTTAAATGGTATATTATAGAACCACAATAGAGTGAAAATAAGTCACATTATAGTATATGCCAAAAATTTATAATCTTCTTCTTCTTCCTTAAAAAGCTATTACTATGGAAAATATTTCTTCACGTTTGGTGCAAGTGCTACGCCCACAAAATTGTGAGTTCGCTTGCTATAATTTCATAATTAAAAATAATTTCAAAATATATTTTCTATATCCATTTAAATGGTAAGTTATAGAACCAAAATAGAGTGAAAAGGAAATCACATTATGGTATATGCCATAAATGTATAAAAACTATTACTATGGAATATATTTCTTCACATTAGATGCAAGTGCTATGCCCATATAAAGGCCAGTTGCCTTGCCATAATTTTTTCTTTTATAACACATTAACAAACACCACTTCTATTTGATTTGCAATAATAAGACATATTAGAAACAATGGTAGAAAAAAAATATACGTTTGCAAACACATCTCATTGTTCATGGAAGCATAAAATCATGTGAAGTGTGTAAGGTTTTAGGTACACTATTGTTGTTAGTGCTAAACTTGTGTGTAGAAATGAATCTATAATGTAATAGCATATTTCCTTTAAGTTTTAATATTAATAGGTGTCAATTTTATTGAAAATTAGATAGCATTTACTTTGTTTAGAGGGTATAATGTATATAAGGTAATCACTTTATTTTTTAAATTTCCAAAAGAAGATCCCTTTAACCTCTATCACATGTCTCACGGTATTGGCATCGATGAATTTGGCATGCTAGTGTGCCTTCTTGAAATAGAAGTTCTAAATATAACAAGGTTAATGGACCATTTAACATTCATTTTAATTGTTTTTGTCCTTGCAATTTATGAAATCAAACTCCTTAATCCTTTGAACATTTCATTATTGTTTAAACTATTTGACCTTTGAATTTGCTTTACATCGATTTATTTCTTCCAATTCGTTCATGATGCCTAAGAGATAAAAAGAATTATAATCTATGATTGTTGTTTACAGATACTCTTTTTACATGGGTTTTATTTTTGATAAAAAAAAGATGATGAATATACATTTTTCAATAATTTGAATAAAAAGTTTAAATAATTATAATTTCATTTTTTTGTTTTTATGTAGCAATTGTGTGGGAAAGTATTAATTTTATGATTCCAATGTTTAGTTTAAATGAGGAATTAAATAAAATATTTTGGATGATCAATTCCCCCAAAAGAATTTTGTAGTGGAGTGAATAAATGAAAGACAAGTAGAAATGCAAATTTTAATAGTAAATGAGTGTAGTAAAAGACTTATTGTTTTGTAGAAACATTTAAAACTACATGTAATGTATCCAATAAAATCTAACTTAGGCATCATATAAGTAAACATTATTATGATATTTTGAATGTTAGTAAGCCAAATATTTCGTGTTTTTAAAAGTACTTGCTATGTCTCGATTACGAAAGATAACTTCTATAAGTTTTTTTTTCAAATTTGTTAAAGTAATTTCTATCAATTATTAACTAATAATAAATGTTTAAAAAATTCATAGTAAAACAACAAATGTAGATGGGGAAAGATTTCATTTAAGAAATAGTAGGCAATGAAAAATTTTAGTAAGAGTTTATAAATATTTTGAATAAACCAATAGTATGGTACTATAAAATTTAAATGCATAAGAGCTATTGTAGATGGGGAAATATCTAAATTTAAAAATATTTGATTATCAACAATTGAAGTGTTCAAATTTGGTGATTAAACCAAAAGGATGGTGTTATGAAAGTTTGTGTACATAAGAAAATATTCTAACAGAGTGGGTTTGAGTAGATTCTTCCATCATGAAATATTTAAACCATACAAATTCTACTTATAATATGGTATAAAATGTTCTTGAAGAAAGAAGGATGACTCTTTAATTAATTCTATTCTTGAAGAAATTATTGAATTCTCAAGAAATAATATTTTTGATTTTGCAAAAATTTCAAAAGAAAGGAACAAAATAAGAACATATCAGATCTTCTAAAATAAATTTAGTATTATGGATTTATAAGAAAAGTTAAGCTTGATACTAATTAATAAAACAATAGACAAAATTTTGCACCGATTCCATCACTAGTAGATTTAGGCTTCTTTTACCTCGATTATTAAAAATAAGTTGCTTTTTGAAGATCTTATGTCATTTACTATTTTTACATTAAAAATGACATTCATAAACTTAAGCAAGCTTTTTATAGTTTAAACTAAGCCCCTTAGCTTTAATTATTATGCAGTGTTCTTCTTAAAGAAGCAGTTAAATACTTAAAAGCGTATCATACTTTCTTTGTATAAAAAAAAGGTGACATTTTAATTGTGAAACTATTCTACGATTCTGTGTCTTCTAGTGCTGAAAAGTAAACTTTATGTGGTGAACTTGGCATGCTAATAAATGTTTAAGCTTAAGTTGAGAAAGATAAGAGAGGATTCTTTTTCTCTTGTAACGTAAATTATACAACTAGAAAATGGGATTTTCATAACACATGGAAATTATACAATGTAACTTCTGAAGAAGTGAATGATAGAAGAGTTCATTAGAGAATCTTATATATAATTCAACAAACCATCAAAGGAATAAAAGTCTAAAGTACTTTCATTAACCACACTATTAGTAGATGTTTGTAATAGTTGATTAGTTTATCACCTCAATGTTGGATTTCATGTTAACAATTTCGTTTAATCCCAGTGGAATACATCTAACTACACTTGAAAAGGTCCATTTAATAGTTAGTTAGCAATCATAACTATGGCATTTTACATAAAAAATAATCAAATGATGATTCATTTGTTAGCTAATTAAATGTTGATATTCAAGTTTGTAAAATTGTTCTTAATTTTAACTTAGGTTTACATTTACTTTTTTGTAATGTGTTGTTATATTTCTCTTTCAAAAAACTTTAAATGCTTTGTAATTCAAAATATTACAGGTAGTAGCTAGCTGGTCTTTTGTACTATCTACGTGTAGATAATAATTGGAAGTTCTTGAAGCAAGCTAAATGGTGTTCAAGTAGGATTTGTTCAGATTATTATTTCTAACATGAATAAGAATCAATCCAAGATTATTATTTCCACAAAGAATCTTGCAGTAGATGTTTTTTTTCAAATTTTCCCTACACAATCATGTTGTACTTGTTGAACTGATTAGAATGATCAATTCAAATTGAAATTTAATTGAGTGTTTGCAATTTATTACCAAAAAAGAGACAAATCTAGTTGTAAAACAATGGAAGAGGAATTATTAAATGTTATTCATGATAACTATTTGATAAACAAATTGAAATATTTGCTAAAAAGTTAAAAAAAGTGATCACTTAGAGAAGTATAATTTCTTATAATAATTTAATATGCCATATTTGTCAATTCAAAAATGCATTATATAAAATGTTTACCATCTTTAAAATTGAGGTGATTACTGAGCCCCATATTCTTTTTGATGGTAATAGGCCTTATTGGAAAAGTGATTCATCTAATTTTTATTTCATTTTATTTGCCCAAAATGTGCCATTTGACTTCCTTAAAGAAAAGGGCAATGATTCAAGATAGAGATATGTACATTATGAATGCAAGGTTCAAAGGTAAAGATAAAACTTAAACTATGAAAACTGGGTAAATGCATAAGGAATTTCAAGCAATTGGTAATGCCCTAATTTTTATTTAACTAAATCACATTCATTGTTAACAATTTTCACATAACACATTGAATATATACATACAATGTAAATAAATTAGATCCACCATTACACTATAAATCTTCACTCCTTTTTTTTTAATTTTTTTTAAAAATCTAGTTGATCAAGTGATCACTTCTAATTTCACTTAATAAAAAATGGATGAAGAAAATCAAGACATTGGACAAATTTATAGAAATCAATTACGCAACACAAAGCACCAGTGCTTGCTACTTGGTCATGAATAGAGATTCACTATAGACCCATCAAAGTGCACATTCTAAGGTGTTGTCCAAGTTCTATGCGTGGAGGTTTGGGGATGTTGAATGATCTAGTACATAACACAAGTGTTCCACTTAGAGACATTCTAATCTTATTCAGACTGTAGATTGTGTCAGGATTGGCCCCACAACATCTCCTTACTCTCTGTTATCATTGTCGTTATGGAGACCAATTATTTCTACCCTTATTTAATGCATGTTTCTATTTGCTTTTAATTAGTTTATCAAGTTATTTGTATTTATACTATATATTAAGTTTTTTGGAAGATCACTTAAATGATTTTCAATTATTTTTATCTTCATATTAAGTATAGGTAATCCCTTTAACTTTCAAATAATTCTGTCCAAGCAAAATTTGTTTGATATTTTTCCAAAGAATGATTAAAATTGAGTTTTGGGCTTTTTGTCATTCTTTGCCAACATTTGCCCTACTATTAAAGCCAATTTCACTACTTTGTAAACTAGTGTTGACCTCTAAACTCAATAATCTTCTTGAATTTCATAGAAGTAATCCATGAATTCACTAACCTATTAACTTATGCTATTGTCTCTAACATGCATTGACCAAAAAGCTAGACCCTTTGAGTGACACACTTCTTCTACCACTCTGCACTAGTTGTGCTACTTGTTGAAGCAAAACTTGAAGCATCAACCATAGATTCATTTGTGCAGCACAATTCGTACCACCCACACCCTTACAACTCATCATTGCCAACATTTGAAACAGAAAACCAGTTTGTGAACTAGTTACATCAATTTAATTTATTGCTTTTCAAGTTATTTTTTTCAATTCATTTTGAGAAAATTCCAATTACCTTATTTGTAATTTTTGATGTTTTTTTGGAATTTTAAAAGGTACAATAGAGTTCTGAAGTATTTCCCTTAATATTCTTAAATAAGCAAATTTACTATTCTTCCCATGAGATTTCTATAAATGTAGATTATCACCAGATTGTATGGTTGAAAGTTTTTAATGATATAATGGAATTGTACTAGTAAGTTATTTGACTCAAAAAGGCTACGTGAGAATTATCTGATAGTGTGTTTCTAGAGGTGCCATAGGAAAGTAAGAAAGAGGCTCAAAATTGTGTTTCCCAAACCATTATCTCACATTCGCATTAATGTTTAGTTGCTAGGAAACTAATCAACACAATCAACCTTCTCATTAGTGCATGTGACAACATAATTTCTTGTTTAGCCTTCGATGATCACAACTTATTTTGGTACCTTGTTGCTTTGCTACAAATATGAGTAAGTTGGTATGTGTTGTTTAAACCACTTCTCCTTTATTTGAGATCCCTTTTGTTAAACATCAATGCATGTCATTAGCATTTAGTAAGCTTTTTTTTTCTTAGTGATCCTAAGTATTTCCATTTCTACACCTGTAATACCTTTAGATATGCCCCTTTTATATATATATTGTTGGATCTTAAGCCTTTCTCTATTGCCTATACAATAAAATATATTTTAGCACTTCTTCTTACAATATATAAAGACACACTTAAGACATCTAGACCAAAAGAAAGAGATGCTTAAAAGATTGAATAAGCTAATACTCATGGATGTGGGTGCTCAAGGACTGAGACACATGCACTTGACTTCAAGAACCATCTGCATTCTCATCATTTACCTGGTTCATTTGTACATATGATTAGTTGGCGCCCTAGGCTATGCATGCTTGGTCTTGTACTATTTTGCTCAAACTAATGGGACTTAAAAGCTATGTGCAAGTATGTCTATCATTGGTAGGCATGGTGTTGAATTACCTAAAATTAAAAAAATTTCAAAACTTGCTCAAAGGTCAAATAGTTTTTTGTAACAAAAATGTGATGTTTTTGCTAATATGACGTTGTTCACTAACTTCCATATAAACTAGTGTAAATAATGTTTGAAGGAATTTGAAAGAAATTAGAAAAAAGTTAGAAAAATTTTGAGAGAACTTAGAAAGAATTTGAAGAATTCAAACAATCAAAGCATCATGAATTTAAAGACCTTTGAATGAAACCTTATGAAAATTCAATCCTCAAATGGCATAATATGTCTTCTACTTTTAAAGAAAGTTCTATTAGTAAGGTTCTAGGTTAGAACACCTCACCAACAGCTCATATTATTTTCTACATTAGCAGAATTTTATTTCACACCGATGGAAAGTTCAAAGAAGAAGATAGTTTAAGAGTAAATCACAAAAAAGAATCAAATTATTGAAGAGTCCTTGATTTAGGTGATTGTACCAACTATTTATCAATCTAGCTAGCATACATAAGTAGTCCTATTAACCAAATAAATACAAGTGTTAAATGTGTTAGTGGTAAAATCTTTATCACTTCCTACATTGGTTCCAAAAGGTGATTGTTCTAAATAAAAAGCCCTTAGTTTAAGGAATTCTAGATTATTAAGTAGTAATCCCAAAAAATTTGGAGAGAAATATGAGTATGACATAAATCTAATCATTTTGACACGTGAGAATGGCAATGATGTTTCATGGTAGATGTTGCACTTGATTTCTAATTTAAATACTTAATTAAAGCAACAATGCATTTTTCTCTCTATACAACAATTCATTAAATGATAAAGTGGTGTATTGTTGATTGAAAATAATGAATGATACGTTACGTTAGTGGAATATTCAACTAGAAAATGGCACTATTATGAAATTTACATAGATAATTTAAGTAATTATTATAAAAATAATTTAATGGAATTTGTTATGTGGATGAAAGATGGAAAAAATGGCATAGTCTATAACACTAAAAAAGATAAATCGTTTGGAAGTTTTCATAGAATTCTGATGATATTCCATGTGTTTGACAATACCTATTGAAGAGATGCAATTCTTATCAAACTACATTACATGTCTTTATTTTACTTTAATTTATCTACTTTTCCTATTATATCTTTGAAAGAAGCCATTACATATGCTATGGTTATCAAAGAGAAAAATGAATACAAATGGATAAAACAAGAAGGATAGCATATAAAAGGTATGAGTAAAGGTTAAAAAAATTTGTAGCAAAAGAAAATTATTCCTTAACAAAGTAAGTTATACCCAAAAGTAACAACATTTTTTCTTCTAATAAAATTTAAAGATATTGTGATCAATACAAGAAAATAAGACACATATAAGAAATATGCTAAAAATTCCATGAAAAACATTTTCCAAAACCTTTCAAAATGGATTAAATACTTATTATAATAGAGGCAAAAAAGTACTTCAAACTCTTTCACAAGTTGTTGAAACCTTAATTATTATGATGAGTCCAAAGGATTTATCACAGAATGTCATGGAAAAAAGAGTAATTCTTCATAATTTTATTATAGGTCATGAAATAACGTATTGGTTTAATTGGTGACACTGGAGGGGAAATGAATTTAATGTTAGAAAGACTTGTGGAAAGACTGGAATTGAAGACTACACATCTATGACATTATTCTTTGTGGTGCATTTATAAAAGCAACAAGGCAAGAGTTGAAAAATAGTGAAAATGAAATGTTCTATCACCCTAGATAATATTGATGAGGTTACTATGAAATCGTGCCAATATGTGTTTGCTAATTTGTAATAGTTAATCAATATTGATGGGTTCAAGATACCATCAACTATTAATGAGCATAAAATTATCCATTCAAGATTGATTGGAAAAGTTCCTTTTGAATCAAGATAAAGAAGTTTTGAAAAACACATTATTGGTACTAACCAAAGGAAGAGGCCAATGAAGACATACTAAAGATATATGTGACAAAGAAACTTAAAGAAACTATTTGATGGGACGATTGGAAGTGTCATCCTCTCAAAGATGATAATTGAATAAAAGAATTACTTATTAGAGAACCAATAGAACTTGAATGTTTAAAAAAGGGTGTTATAAAAAAGAGATTGCTTCAGAGCTCATTGAATCCAAAATAGATGATGAAAGTCATGTTAGAATAAAAAATGATAAAAAATAAATGACATAACACAAAGAAGTAAGGACATGCATTGCAACATGCTTAGAGATTCATTTTAGGCACACCATAATGTGCTCATTGATCACCTCATGCACTACTAAAAAATTGGAATAATAAGTAAGAGAAGTTAACAAAAAAACAGAAGAAAGATTGTCATGGGAGAAGGTGCATGATGGTTGGCCAGCTTGTGCTTGGCCTCAACCATCACAAATGCATAATGTAGACTTACGTTGTGTTGGTTACATGTGTAATATAGTTGCATTGACCCTAAATGCATGAGTACGCACTAGGTATTGATGGTGACTTATGTCATGCATATGGAAAGTGCAACCTACTGTGCCTTTCTTTTACAAAAATAATTTGCACATGCATGGTGTTGATGAAACTTGGAAGATGCATGTGAGCAAGGCTTTCATGCACAACTATAGGTCCCATTCACTTGAAAGTTTTTGAGTTTTAGACCTTCATCATAAGGCAAATATGTATTTTTGTATTAAAAATATTAGAATATTTGTAATTAAATATTACATTTACAGCTAAATATATAGGGGTAGAAAGGATCTATAAAATAATTAAAAAGAATTTATAGAAAATATAAAAGAATTTAGAGACAATATAAAATTCTTGGGAGCAAATTCAACGAATTTTGGGAATTAGAATTTCTGTAATTTAGAATCCCTTGATGGGAAACTTCTAGCGACTTCAATCACCTTGTGGATTAGATAATTTTTTATAGATTATTCATTTCAAAATTTTTTGTTGTAATGCCCTTAATTTTGCACTTCATTTTATAATGCTTTAGGAGTACGTATTGAGAGAGCTATGAGTCAAGGTGGATAGCTCGAGCATTATTTAGTGAAAAGTTGGTTAACGTAGGAAAGAAATACTCAACTTAATTTGCTATAAAAAGATTTGTTTATTTTTTAAACAATGGAGCACTCATGTATTTCAATTCACAAAAAAATTGAAGAGATCAACATGCAAAATTGTTTGAATACTTTAAAGATTTTCTTTTTGTTTTCAATCATAAGTGTGCAGTAGAGAATAAAGTAGCTAATGGATTAAGGAGTCATTCTTGCTTATTATCAATAATGACTACACATGTTCATGGATTTGAATTCATATATTGATTGTTCAGACAATAGTGATGTCTGACTAGAAGTAAATACATCACATGCAAAAAGTTTAAAGTGATTACAATTTTAACGACACTTTTTTGTTTGCTAGATCTTAAGTTTGCATTTGCTATACATCTCATAGGGATTATTTTTCGAGGAAATACATGGAGATGTCTCATAAGGCATTTTGGTTGAAACAAATTTATAAGAGACATGTGATATTGATTTTTTGGGCATGATGACCCCAAAAAGTTTGATTAATAGCTGCCTAATATGAAAGCTTGCACTACATCTAGCTTTGTGAATTATGGCCATGGACTATATACCCCATTACCTTTACTTCAATGGCTAAGGGAAGCTAGTAAGTGAACTTTGCAATTGGATTATCAAAAGTCATTAGAAAGTATTACATGAAACAAATTCAAAAGGAATCAAATTGTTAATTACAAGGCCATAACATTTGAAATTCAAAAGGAATCAAATATAAGATAAGGAATAAAGAGAAAACAATAAGAAGAAGGATATGAGTTTTGTTAATTAAAAAAATAATATCAATAAATAACAATAAGAACATTAAAATAATGAATTTATTAATTCTTAAAAGATAAGAAAATTATTATATGGACATTATAAAAATAAGTAATTAAATTATTTTATTTTTCATTCTTTTCTAATTCTAAAAAAGAATATTATGATTGAAATTTAAAAGAACAAGAGAAAGAATTTATTACAAAGATAATATTAGCAATAAGAAGAATAAGAACATATGAAAAATTACTGAAGAAGAAGAATGAGAAAGATGAGAATAAAATTTGAATGTATAGTAAAAGAAGAATGGAAAAAAGAGAAGAAGAACAACATAAGCAGAAAAACGAAAGACTAACAATTTGACCAAAAAAAGAATTAAAGGAACGTAATGGTAATGAATAAAGAAAGTTATAAAAGAAGAGGAAATAAAAGAAGGACAAGAATAAGAAGAATATTGAAAAATTAAACAAATTGTTAAAAAAATTGTTAACAAATATTAAGAATACTATTTATTCTTATTATAAAAAATCTCACTGTTTAATGTTATGAACTGTTAATTATATCATACATTTTTAATTAGTTATAATTATTATTGAGTTGAAACAAAGGAAGAAGAGAACAATGTTAGAACACCATAAAGAGCATGCAAGAGAGGTAAGATATAAGAGAGAGAGAGAAGGAAGATAAAAAAGTGTAAAGAGAGAGATGGGAGTGAAAAGTGTGGGAGAGTGAAGGATTAAAGAAAGGAAATAAGAGGTGATTGTCTAGGAGAGATAGAAGAACTATAGCAAGAAAGCAAAGGCTAATGAAGAGTTGGAGATAATGATAAAGTGATAAAGCTATAATGGAAGATGTGAAGAAAGAGAATTAATGGGTAAAGAAGAGAGGGAGGTATATTAGAGAGTGAGATTTAACAAAATAGCAAAATATGGAGTGAACTTAAAGTTAGCTGTGCTATGAAATTCTTAAACATGAAATATTGATAGTTGTAAAAAATATATATATAGAGGAATAGAAAAAAACAAAAATAATGATATATAGACAATTAAAATAGAGGGATAAAGAACAATAGAGCGTGTAATAGGTCAAGATAGTTATAGATGTGCGGACACATGCACATATTTAGAAAAAAAGGAGCACTAATGAGAAAGTGAGAAGAGGCAAATAAGAGAGAAGTTAAGGTAAGAAAAAAGATAGAAAAATGGAGATTGTGGGAGAATGAAGATAGTGTATCAGATAGAGAATATTATGGATAAAGAAAGATATTTTAAGAAGAAAACTAAAAGCAAGAGTAAGAGTAAGTTAAATTGATGTAATGGAAGGAAAATAAATAATGTGACAAGAAAAAAGGGAGGTAGAGTAGATATCAATAAAGCTTGAGAAGGAAAAAATGAATAAAAAAATAAATTAAAAATCTCATGTTGCAATAGTATTATAGAAACAATAACAAAGAAATAGTTTTTGGTATAAAATTTATTCATAATTGATTGTAATTATTTATTATTGTTATAATTAAAACATTAATTCCTAAGAAAAATCATTTATATCGTAATGTTAATTTAAAATTTAATAATTTTAAATAATAATTATCATTTTTTAGAATATTTTTCCTTTAATATGAAGGAATAATATTATAATTCCTATAACTATTATTTATTTTTCAAATTCCATTAAAGAATTATAACAAATACAACAATAAAAAACATTTTTAATTATTTTATTAGTTTATAATAAAATAAATTAATTTTAATTATTAATTATTTTTTAGTTAAATAACACACTATCATAAGGATTAGTAGTATAATTTTACTATAATAAACTTCAATAGATACTAACATTTTGAGTTATTGTTATAATTGTGATTATGATAGTTGTATTAATCTAATTTATTATAAAATAGAAAAACAATTAGAAATAAAAACTTCAAAATAATTATTCTATTTATGATAATTGTAGTTATTAACACTTTTTAACAAATTAATTCTAGAGAAAAATAACTTGGATTAAGATTATGAATAAGTTTCTTTTGCACTTCTTGTTACTTATATTAGTTTCTAAAGAAACTATGCTTGGTGATTCAGGATAATTAAATTAATATTTTTAAAATATCTTTTAACTTAATATTTTTTCAAGATATTAGTTATTATAATGTTGATATTTATAATTATGATAATCATACAAAGAATTAATCATTAACCTTATAATTTATTAATCATTATCAATTCATAATATAATTCTAGCTATTTTTTTATTAAGCATACTAAATATTGTTCCATTTTTTTAAAAATTTTAAAATAGCAAATAATATAATTATGAGTAACAATTATCGTTATACTATTTATATTAAATTATTATGTTATTTCTCAATGTTAATTTTCTCATGGGAGTTATATTTAATGTTATTATCATTATAATATACTCAAAATAATTGATAAAGATAAAAGTTTCCTTTTGTTAAATTTTTATTCGGGTTAAAATCAATAAGTTATGAATAATAATTATGATAAAGAGAAGATTAATAGCAAACAAAGAAAAACTACAAAAATTAGAATTTTAGGTGAAGAAAATGAAAAAGTGAATAAAATGATTAAAAATTAGAAGAATAGAAGATTGAGACAATTAAAAAAATTGAATAAAATTGATGAATTAATAAAATAAAAATAAGAAAGGGAATAAGATGTTGATAAAGGGAAATATGTAGAAAAAAGTATAAAATGAAGAAAAACATTTATATTGTTAATTAGTAAAAATGATTATATTCTTTTTAGGTTTAGTAAAATATATTCGTATTATTAGATATTTTTTTTAATTTTTTATAGTCAATATTAAATTTTTTATGTTGTTCCATTAATTATTATTGCCATGGCAACAATTATAGGTTATTGGCATTAATAGTTTTCCATAAATAAAATTTCAATAAGGTTTTTGTTTGTATTATTACAAAGATAATTTCACTAATTAATATCATTTTTATTGCAAGTTAATCGTTAATGTGATTAGGTAAATAATAGGAATTAAATTATAATATTGAATTCAAAGATTGTGAAAAAATTAAAATGAAGTTATAAAATGAAAAAAATTGTCATATTGGCAATATTCAATAAGAACTATAGGAAGATGAGTGTGTCACATATCGGACATTGCATTTGCACATCAGTTCGACAGCCAAAGTACATGCAATCTAAGTGGGTGTAGTAGGTGAACTTTTATGGCACTAATAGCTTCTATCACTATTCTCAAAATTTTCACATGAAGAACAACTTACATTGTTCCCTTGTTCTACTTTAGATGTACTTTTTTCATCATCCTTTGCCATTAGATATGTCATACCTTCCTCCTCATTGGCTTGCACTTTGAGTAGCTTGAAAATCTTTCTTTTTCTTCATTTTATCCTTCTTGTTTTCCCTTTGGTGTCATTGACTTGTAGACACTCCAATCTAACATGGCTAGTTTTTCCATATTCATAACATCATGGTGCCTCTTTATTTTCCCTTTTCTTCTTTTTTCCAATACCAATTTATAGAACATTTTTCCAAATTATTAGCCAATTGTTTAACATCAAAATTGCACTCCTCTTTGAAATCCATGAAAGAGATTCATGTTGTGTTTGAATCAAATTTCATTTGCTTAAATGCCAATAATTCTTTTTTCTATGCCCCTTGCTTTCATTTGCTTATGAAAGCCTACTGTTCAACCCTTGTATTCATCTTATTCTTAATCATCAATAATTCCCAGGGAAACTCAAATAATGTGAGCTTGTTTATGCCCTAAGCCACCTCTATTACCGTGGCAAGAGTATCATACTCTTTCGGAAAAATTATTTTCATTTTTTTACAAGTTGTACAATAGAAACACTTTTGTAAAATTAAGTGCCTTTCTTACAAATTCTAGAATATTTGTCTCAACGAAGTAGTTGAGTGCTTGAACATTTAATAGTGACATTCTCCTTTGGTCACTACTAAGTATGCCAGCTGATTTGATCACATTAGTGCATTAATCTTTAGGTAGATCATAAGGATTAGTTATCCCTTTTCGTAGTTTAATGTTAATTACATTGATAAATATTTTAGTTATTTTCTTAATACAAAAAAATTTACCCTTAAATATTAGTATAGAGATGAAGTAAAAACATTCACCTAATGTTATTCTAATACCAATCATAGTGGAGTCATTCTAAAAACTTAATTGAATAAACAAATTAATTAGCACAAGTACTTTGATAACCACACTAAAGGAGCTATAAAAATTAAACTTAACATGCAACAAATTTATAAATTATCTAAACTTAACAAAATAAGTAAAACATATATGATAGATCGCCCAAGTGATTGGACCCACTATTTGTATGGAACTCACTCTAAGACCAACTAAAATAAAATTAGTGTGCATGAATCCCACATGGGGAAAGTGAATTATGGGTTTTAAAACATTCTTGCTATTTTTGGATCTTATTTATTTTTCGAAAAACTCCTTATAGAAATAGTTTTAATTTATAGAAAACCATAGTATTAATATTTATATATATCATTTGTAATTTTTAAGATTCAGAAAGAATAAAATAAAAATTTAAAATTGTCTCAAAATGTTTAAATTCTTGGATTAAACTAGAACATAAGTCCTCCCCCATAACCAAGGTTAAAAAAACATCACTATTACCAAAATTATAACTTGAGAATTTTTCTTGTGGTTGACCTCCAACCTTTTAGGTTTTGTTGGTGCAATGTTAACCCAAGATTGCTTGATCTCAAGATTAGATCAATTCTTTAATGGGATCAAACTAAACTCTGGCTTTTACAAATATTGGGCTACATAACCAAAAAGATAAAAAAATTATAGTAAGGAAAAAAACTTGAGATAGAACTTTTCAATTTCCTACATTTGTTTATGAATAAAGGAAGATACAATGAGCTAGAAATTATGAATAGTGGCGAGCAAACTATGATGTTTTAGGCTTAGTTTGAAAAGCTTGGAATTTTATTTTATAGAAAGTCATGGTAGGCTCTGGATAGATTTTATGGAAATAGAATATTATGTTGTGTTTGAGCTTGATCCTAGAGTTTGTTTATGTTTGTTAGACATTTCATTGATAATGGCTGGAATTTTTTGAAAAACATTTCATCATAGTTGTTTGAAAGCCTTGAAAAAGTAATTTTATAAGCTACTATAAAATAGCTTGCAAAGTTCTTCCAAATTTCTTTTGTAACAACATAATTAACCACTAGTGAATTAGCTAATAGATAGGATGAACTTGAACTATTAGATCCAATTGGACATGATCTTTTTTGTTAGATCAACAAATGTAAAAATGAAAGATTTATATATGATTCGATCAAGGAGGATTAGATTTGGGTTATTTGATTATGTCATTTAGATCTTCATCATTTGATTTATCAACAATAAAAGTGGTAATGATCTCCACCATAGAGTTCAAATGAAGAGCTATGTGCAACCCAATCCAAGGAAACGTTAACTAACAAGGTAGAATGCATGTTAGTTGTCCATAAAGATGGATGAGGTTTCAATCATCCAATTTGTGCCTCGAAACATTAGTTACATAAATGTGAACTCTCAAGCATTTAATCAAGGATTAGATTGTGAGACAAAATTCTTACTTTAGCACTAAGCCATTTTATTTTGTAAAAAATTTATTCCCACATGCGAAGATATTAAAAATGTTTCTACATTTTCTCCATGTATAATGCGAGTTGAAATGGTGTTTGCTCCCTCATTTTGGGCTCGGAATTTTAACTCTGAGGCCACCTAATTCTTATAGATTTAACATATGTGTGACCAACTCTACAAATTGCACTTTTTTGAAGTTTTTTTTCCAACTCAATCCTTCCCTTACCTTATGTCACATGGGTTCATGACTACACCCTGAACATGATGGGGCTCAAACCTACTTATTTCCATTTGTCTCCTAACTCAAGCCTCCCTAAGCCCACTTGACCTTCATTAGCATGAGCACTTTTTGCTTGGGTCACACTTTAGTGTTTGCTTAATGTATATATATATATACATACTTTTAAATACACTTATTTTTACACATTTTAACTTTTAAATTTAACTAAAATGAAATTAAAAAAATGCATAAGTCATATTTAACTAATGAAATGATAAGTGAGTGAAAAATTGAATCTTTGATGCTTCATAAATCATGGAAAGGATAAAATAATTTGGATACTTAAGCTGGATTTGTTGTGGAAACGAGTAGAGAGATATAACTTGCGATTAATAATCAATAAACTAACATCTTATTTCATAAAAAAAGAAACTCATTTCAAATTTCATTTGTATTTCTTCAACGTCTGAAGCTTATGAACACTCGAAGTTTCTTTGAATAACTACTAATTTACTATCTTCAAAAATGCATGTCATCTTCTTCAAGAAGTAATCTGATTCACCCTAAACAAGCCTATTCTAGCGAATGCTGATCACCTATGGCTTGAAAAATGTAACACAAGGGTTATCTTGCACACTTGAGTGATATATGTTATTATTCTTAAATATATGCTTTATAAGTCAAAATCTCTTACTGACTTATGATTGTAACTAAAAGAAATTATATTTTTTATTTGGATCCACATCGAAGACATAAAAGTTTGGCTTTATGCAAGTCATGCTAGAATTGAGATCTCAATTATCGATGATTTTAAAAGTATTTTGAGAATTCCTATGTAATTTTGCTTCCATCCACTTTCGTGCATAAATAGTAGAAAAATAGTCCAAATTTTAAACACGAAAGCTTGATGATTAGGCTATTCTGAAATGAATATGTCAAAAGAACAATCCATGTGGAAGTGAATGTGAGGTTCTTATAAAAGTTATGCTCTAGAAATATTTACATCAAAAGTATTACGGAATATTAGTGATCCATGCTATTTGTTAAGACATCATGTTAAAAGGAAATTTATTTAGATTCTTACATGTTGCTTTAGCATAGTATTACTGCATAAATTCTACATGATATCACAATTAAGCATGATGTGTTATAAGTTTGAAACATAAGAACTATGATACGACATGGATATTGATTCATAAGCACGATTTCTTCATTTAAAAATTGCTAGAAGATTTTTTGTGCTCAATAGACTAAGATAAGGATATGAACATTATGTTAATGCTTAACAATCATAACCAAACCATAAGTATTATTCCAGCCAAATTTTTTCTTTTCATAGGTTTTCATTGGAAGCTTTTGACCTACCTATATTAAGTGATATGAGAAATGACTTTGTGTGCTTATGTGAATCTAAATGGCTTCTAACATGAACATAGCCCTTAGTTTCAAGATGCAAAGCTTGGAAGGGCTTAATTATAATCTGTGAAGATTGGTTAAGCTAGTTATGGTCATAGTTTGTTTACATGAAAGATTGGATTTTTATTAGGAGTACTTAAGGATATAGATGAAATTAGATTTATAGATATTGTTCTTATCATATGGCTGATCCATAGTTTGAGCTAAAAAGGACTATATCTAACGTAGTCTTATAACATGATATCCTATATTTGAATGTCTTAATTAGTGTAAGAAAGTGGATATACCATTAGCAAAGATTTTTTTCATATACTTATGGAAGACAAGTCTTTCTTTTGGATATGCATGCAAATTGGTTTATATTAATGTTTTTACGACTAAATGGTCCTATGGTTAGACAAATATTATTAACACATCGTAAGCCTTATAAGGCTACAAATGATATGGACTATAGATCATAAAATGGCATGGTAAATACCTTTCATGAAAGTTGGAGGCTAAGGTTAAGCCTTAGAGATATGCAAGGCTTGTCCAATGAACTAATTATGTTTGTAATGTTGGCTAAGCCCTTTGCTTGATTTCATTTTTTGGTTTAGATTTTAAGTGACAAAGATAAGTTCTTAGGCATTACATAGAAACTATTGATGGTTATTCAAGTAATGTATGAGGCCCACATGAAGCCTTTAAGAAAGATGCAATGGCATAGTTTTACATACGAGATTTGGGAGTTACTATTGAAACTAATGTGAAGGCATACTTGGTTGAAGTAATAATAACTTGGATATTGTGTAAAAATTTGAAGTCCAAATATTTGGGCCATGATAAAAACTAAATTGATAGCCTAAATAATTAATGAAATAATATGAAGAATATTAAACAACATAGATCAAATACTAACAATAGCCTTAATGTTTAATTCCATTATGGTAAAGGGTTTAGAGAAAACCTTAATTTAGCAATGCACTTGATTGTACCCAAGATAACTGACTTATGGTTTGAGGAGCCTTAGTTACAAGAAATGGATTAGTTATGGTTTCAAGGAAATTGTATGATACCCAAGTATTTTATGCTACCTCATATGGTTGATTTAGGTTTTAAAGAAACTCTTATGATTCCCAAGAAATTCATTATACTCTAGATAACTAATTTGGGATTCAGTAAGACCATAGGTACTTAATTTATTTTTTTAGAAAATAATAATGGTCCCTAAATATAAATAAATAAAGGTTGGAATGATGCTAAAAGACTATGAAATTAATCTTGAATAATGTAAAAATTCAGACAAAATAGACCCTAGATTTTGAGACTTCTAAAAAATATTTTCAAGTTATATACTACTACTCCACTAATACATAAGTGAACATTTTGCATGATTTGTTGAACATGTAGATCGATAGCGAGATCAATTGTAAGATGTCCGAAATTTAGTCCCATAAGTATTAGATGTTGTTCTAGGATTGTTAAAGAGTGCTTGTAATTATTGAGGACTCTTACATCCCTATAACATTAGCCCATGTGATTAACATTACAAATTGTAAAGTGCTACTTCATGTGATAAGAATGGAGTACAAGGTCTTATTATGAGATTATTGAGTATTAAAGGAGCACTACATTGTTTGTGGAACATTTTGCATTTAAATTTTATCATCATAAATTCAGGAATCAACTTAATCCATTAGATAAAGATAGAGCTAATTTGATTTTATACTTGATGCTGCTTATTCCAATAAGTTATATATATAGCCTTACTTTTGCTTTTTAGTTTTACAATATAATTCTAAGATTCATTACTGGAAACCCGAGTTACTCTCTCATATACTTACGAAGTTCCAAGTAGTTCATAGTTACTTAGGGGCTCAAGTTTTAAGCATTATAGTTTGTAGATCTAATGAATGACATTTTTACTTGTATTTTTTATTTAGGATATGCTATGTTACTATTTCCATTTATTATTTTCAATTATGCAAATGGATGCATATTTGATTGTAGTAGATTGCTATATATGGACTACAAACTTTTGAATATAATAATATATTTTAGGATAAAATTTTTGTGAGAATGTTATCTTAGACTACACATTTATGGCCTTCTATATTATGGATTTTTGTATTGGATATCTGTGAGTCATATGATAGCATTTGCAATCTAGCATCTATGACTCATTTGTAGGTTTCTTGTTATCATATGAAAACCATTGTATATTGGTGGGTCACACAGCTTGAGTGAAATGACTTTCTAAATAGATTTTGTTGCTAGTTGGTGAAGGGTCATCGTTCATTTTTGCTGGCATGCTATGACCATGGTGGTCAAGTTGGTGGATCACAGCTTCTAGGATGAATGTCAAGCCTATAAAATGAATGAATCAATTGCTAAGTACATTGTTTTGCAAACGTGTTTTGTTATACCAAGAGATTTTATTAAAATAATTTTTTCTAAGCCTAGGCGTGACTGTGCAACAAATTATCAATTAGGAAAATTTATGATTGCACTCTAAATGGATAACTAAGCTTTTTCTTTTTCTTATTTTTATAGGTTCTATTGGGTTGAGTTTCTACCATAAAATAATCTTAGAAAGTCGTTGAGTTTCAGCTTTAGAGAATCTAAATTGAAATAAGTTTTTGAACTTGAAATGGAACCCATGATGGCAGAAGTTTCAACCTCGAAAAAACTTAAAGAAGAGGTTACTTATGATTTATAGAATGCCACAGGTTTGGTTGGCTTCCTTACAAGCAATGGCAGTCGAATGAAAGGAAAGACATATCAAAATTCAAATAGTTTAAGGGTTAATGAAGGATTATTGGCTAAAAAACCACCAAATAATTTCTAGGTATCCTTTCATTTTTCGAACACTTTTTTCTTATCATGCATTACTAAAATTTTTGTAAATATTATTTGTTGCTATCTCAAAGATGTTTGCTTTCTGATGTTCTAATTTTTAAAAAGTTTTATGCTCAAATATCACCATCTTCTTGTGTCCTTCAATGACTAACTTGTTGTATTAGAGCAAGGACTTTAATGGCTTAGCATCTAAGAGAGATCCCAATTAAACAATCTTTTGTACTCATTGCATTTATGGTTGAAGTTAATTCCACCATCAAATAATAACTACTTAATAAAATACCATTTTTTTAGGAAATGAAAATGGTCTAATTTTGGAATTGATCAATTATTGGACTTCAAATTTAATTTAAAGTAGTTACGCTTGATTGATTAAAGGAGTAGATGATAATCTTTTATAAAATAAACTTAATAAATTGATTCAACTATTGATCTTTGTAGTGGAATTAAAATAATATTTTATGACATAGTTGCACTTAACCCCAATTGAATATCTTATGTTACACATTAAAAATAGCAGTAAAGAGATATAAGAGAAATTAATTATTACACCTAAATGAACTAATTAAGTTTGTGCTTCTCACATAAATGTTTTCTCCAACAATTAAGAATTGTTGTCACTAAAAGTGTGTGCATATTTTGAAAAGGATTAAATTTTTTCAATAATGTCAAAGATGATGTGGAGTCATGGCTACAATAGGGAGAATGAACAATCATCTTCAAAAAGCCATGATCCAATAATAATTGTACAACTTTATCTCAGTGTTTTGTATTCATTAGAAGATTACTTATAGCAAAACATTAAATAACTTTTGAAATGATTTACATGAATCCCAAGCATGAGAAATAACATTAAGAAACACATCACAAGTCTAATGACTTGATTTCCATTAAAGAAAACCTAATGTAACCTTGTCCTCCAAGTGTACTGGTCTTATTTACACTCATAGTTGTGCCAACATTTGCTCCTCTATTTCTCAATAGTTTTGGATGTCATTATCATTGAAGGAGTAAATTATAGTTGACACATGGTAGAAGTCAATTCTAATAGGAACCCTTGAGAAACTATATATCTGTGCTACTAAATTGTCTAAAATTAATAAAAAAATTAGATATTAATGTTTATGTCTTAGTTGTACCCAAACAATATGAAATAAGAACTACTTTTAATATTGGAGATCTTTTACCTTATAGATAACCACACCAGCTACATAGTGAGCCTTCAAAACTTTACCAACATTGCCAAGCGAATCAGTTCTACAATCATAATTAGCCCTCATTGTTTGTTTAGAGATCAAGTGGTGCAAATCTGAAGCGATCAAATTGTTTTCACATAGTATCAAAAGACAACAAAGACTTTGTATATGTTGGTGAGTCCATCTCGCCTCTAATAATACTTTGATTACTATGGTGGAGCTTCACAATCAAAACTCGAGATGTTAGAGAAGTATCAAATATTTAATGCTAGTTCCAACAATTTGATCTCTTTCCTAACTAGGATGGATGATACTATAACAAACCATACGAGGCATAGATGTCCCATTTGGTCTCATACTTATCTTATTCAGACATATAGTCATGCAAATATTGTCTCTAGTTCATATTATTCTGTACTATCATTATTGTTTGAGGGGTTAATTACAACTTATCTTTATTTATTGTGTATTTTAGCTTTCTTTTTCTTATTTCATCAAGTTCTTTTCATCTACAATTTAGTTTAAGTGATTAAAAGATCAATTGGTGGATTTTTAAATATTTTTAGTTATAAGTTTAGTGGAGTACTTCCTTTTGGTGGTCCTATAACAATGCTAGTGCAGAATTTGGATGAAAATGACTTGAGGAAATCTTAAAATTGAGTTTTTGGATGTTTCTACTGTCATTCACTAACATTATTGCTTCGATTAGCCTTTATTGGAATCACCTATGCCAACTTACTCAATGTGCACTGACACTTAGAACTCATTAACTCACTTGACCCATCCCTAACCTATGAAAATGCATAGGAAAAATCTGTTACTATGCCTGACCTATCAACCCACATTGCCTTGCTCTAACACATGTCGACCAAAAAACTAGACCCAACATGTCACGTGCCTCATTTCCAACACCGATTGATCACATGGCTCAACACCTTACTGCATGTCAAATCATTGGTCAAAATATACAGTCATATTTTGGAGTTATTATAATAGTTAATTTTGTAGCTTTTAAGATAATTATTTTTGTAAAATTAAAAGCAGTTGTTTTACAATTTGTGATGAATCTTCAAATTTTGAAATATGCTTCAGAATTTCAACATGTGTTAGCTAAAAAATCTTCTTCAATATTCCTTTGTTTTTAAAAATTATAATTATGAATGAAGTAATGAAATGCTACTACCAAAATAGTTTGGTAAAGCATGTCATGAATGATTAATTTCATGATGTGATTCAAGAGTTTTGAAAAATTAAATGTTGTGCCCAACTTTTTTGTTTGTGCAAGTGACCATGTGATTTCTTTTTTGGCAATGTAAAAACTTTGCTTATGGCTACACCTTTGCACTTCACCACCATCATTAGTGCTTTTGGTGTTGGTCGATAAAACAAGTTTCCTTTTAGTTGAGAACTCCTATGTTAAAAATCAATACAAATCTTTGACTTTAGAGAAAAGCTTTTACTTGTTTAATGATCCTAGAATTTTTTGTTCTAAATATAAAATAGCTTAATTAGGCTCTTGTATGAATATATTGCTTGAATCTAAGAACTTCTTAATTTTTTATGAGCTAATATAAGTTTTAGAAAACCATCCTACATCAAAACCACACAACCCTTTTGCCTCAAAATTGGAGGATCAAATAAGAGAAGTTGTAGGCCTCTTCTTCGGAGAACTTATACATGCTATTTTTATTCAATTTTTTAGGTAAGGTTTTTTACATTTTGAGTAATTATGTTTGGTTATTTCTAGTTATGCCTTTAATGAGAATCATATGATATGATGGTGAAGAATGTTGAAAGGGAACCTGATTGCAATATGTTATCATAAAATATTTGTTAATTATAGGATAGGATTTGTTAACAAATGTAATGAGAATACAAGTGTAAATTAGATTTAGCTTGTGTTAGTGTGAAATCAATATCATATTTTTTTGATAAAGTCATACTCATAAACATTAGAAGTGTTTAATGCCACCAAGTTAAAGCATTACTATTGTTTATTAGAACAACAAAACATCATGCATTATAAGGTATTATAGGATAATGGAAATTATGAATAAGTAAAAGTCTATCAAGTGATTGTACTGTGTTAATTACACCAACATTTGTGGGCATTACTATAGAATTTGAAAGTTGGTGTAAGGTAATACTATGATGAAATAGGAATGAATTTATAGATTTTTCGTGTATGATAGTAATGGAAGGAAATGTTCTATGTTTTATGACTTCGGTGCTACGAGAGCAATGGTTGTATAATGTAGTTAGTGATATTGTTTAAACATAATTAGTTCATCAAACAAGTAAAAAAAAATCATCAACCTTTATAATCAGGAATGGTTTTAATTGGTCAAAGGTGATTGTTTTCATTATATAGCGTGATATAGGTCTGGTGTTTGTATGATATAGAGAAGTTGAATAACCTGACTTTTGGTATCAAGCTACTTTAGTTCATAATCTTTTGTGTCAAGGTGTCTAAATTGAAATTGTTGGAAACAACTTAGATAGTGGAGATCAAATTATGATTTATGATTCTAGACAACTTAATTAGCATAAACTAATCAAAAATTTTGATCTTACTGAGATGGATTATGGGTTTGTAGCTACTTATATATAAGATACTTGACTTAATTACCCTAGACGGCCCCAACAAATTTGCTTAATAAATCCATAGATTTATGGATGTTTACTTAAGACTTTTTAAGAATAGAGATTTTTTCTGTTAGGTTTTAGGAATACCTAATCATATGAGCAAGCAAAGAGGCCAATCAAGAAATGTTAAGAACCAGAAGAAGAATAATCCATGAGCAAGAAAATGAAGATGGATCGTAAAACTTCAAAGAGGAAAGGTTTACCCTTAAAAACTTCGTTTACTTAGATAACAAGGTGAGTTGATTTTTTGTATTATAGATGCGAATGTATATACTTTCTAAGTGAAACAAATTGCTAATTTGATAAAATTGTAAGCAAAAAATTTTGAGCAATAATGTATTAACATACATTGGCCACTTCCTCAAGTTTCTTGATTTAAGAAGGCAAAAGTAATTTAATTAAGCTATTTAAAGTTATATCATTGTTAAATTGTCTGTTTAAGTGATAAATTAATATTTCTTAACTTGATGTTTTGTGAGACTATTTAATTATCCAACATGTCCTTTAAGTTCCTCTAACTAAAAAAGTATGTTATAACTTCTAAATATATGACTTGTAAGTCAAGCTATCTTAGTGATCTGAGGCTTGGGAGATTTTCTGTGAGCATGTATTAAACTCCTTTTCATTAGTCTCATTGCAAGATATTAACAAAACTAAGCATATTATTCGATATATTCTTATGTAAGATTGCATGATAAAATAGCATCATTATATGCATGCTAAAGTTGAGATTCATTATTGGAGTATATATAAATTAAAAATTTAAGGTTATAATGTCATTTTTTATTATTATTTCTCTCTTAATTCAAACACGATTGTGTATAATAATGTTTAAGAGCAAATTTGCTAGGAATGAGTTATTTACATCATGAATATGCATGTAAAACATTTTTTTTTGTCACAGAAGCAATGATTCAGGTTTTAAAGACTCGTTACCTAAGACATGATATTATGGGCTTATGTTTAAAAGAATGATAAAATTAAGTTCATTAAGGAAGTCATGTCTTTTTATGTAATGCAATAATTCTAGCATTATTTATTACCATGCTTCATTACCCATGAATGATAGAGATTTTGTTTATGTTTCAAACATGTAATCTCGTTGATTCAACAAAAGTGAATCCTTGGCAACTTAAGTCCAAACCATATAAAAATTAATGCCTTGTTGTTTTTGAGATTATGTTGTGGAAATCCTTAACAACAAAAAATTAATTTATGTAGATGATTGTTATTATTGGAAGGCTTCATACATTTTAAAAATTGTTTACATTTAAGTTAATTTGAAAAGTTGTTGGAATTAAGACATCATGTTATGCGAAAGTTGAATTCCATGATCAAATATTGATTTTGCTATGTTGTAATCTATATGTATTGTGTGACATATTAATTTGAGCTTGATGAATATATGCTTCTAATTAAAGTACTATAACAAATTTATGATGTATGCTTATAGTCCTGAATCCTTTTTAAGAAACTAGTAAAATCCAAGTTTAACAAATTATAACATAGTTTAGACAAAAATCATTATTATGACTACTAAACTTATGAAATTCTCTTGTGCAAGTATTTCCTTTACCTACCATATGGTTGGGAAGCTTGAGACGTGACTTGGTTATGTCATGTGAGGCATTGGGTTACTCTCTTAACTGAACATATATTGTTCCTAAGGTTAATTTGGCCCTTAATTTCTAGTTAGAAGGCAAAGGACGACTCAATTTTTTGCCTAAAAAAATTTATGTTTGTCTCAATGAATTGGGGCTATTGACAAACTTTAAATAATAAATATTATTAAGATCTTATTATTGATTCTTAGTTCAGTTTAAAATTGACCTGTGTTGTGGTTAAGAAGACCTAAGTAGTGATACCCTATGTTCTTAAGGATTGGCTAGCATAAGGAAATGGCAAAAAATGTTAGTCACGAATTTAGATAAACAAATGTATGGCTTTCCAAGTTCTATGTTAAGTTTATTATTTTGTTTATGTTGGAGAAATTGCTAATAGAAGGTCTTAATAATGGATTGACTTCAATACCAATTGGTGAGCCATTATGCATGTTATGCATAATGACTAATGATAGTATATGTCTTAGTAAAAATATTGGAAGATGGTAGGAGAGTGTAAGTTAAACATTAGAGGTATACAATACATTTACAAGAAGTTCATTATTTTAGTAATATGGGATAAACCATTAGCTTCGCATTTTTTACTGAGTAAGAACATAAATTGCTTTTATTTGGCTATTAAACAACTAGATGACACCAAAAATGGTGATTTAGGATCTGTCATTCTTTAAGAAGGCCTTTAAAAAAGATGTAGTCCTTATTCTTTGCTTGCAAGGAATAAGGGACCATAACTTTGTTGTTGTTGTAAGAAATTAGATATTACACTAAGGGGTACAAGCCAACATTTTTGCTGTAAATAAAAAATCAATGAAAAACCTGAGTAGCCAATAAAGTTTGAGAGAGAATCTAAGATGAAACTAGATGATAGTTTAACTATAGAAAAGGTGGATAAGGGTGCATTTAAAGATTTTTTTTTATTTAGAGAAAACAATAAAGTACTTAGGTAATTGATAGTAAACTAAAACAATTTGCGAACACTTTGAAAGAAACCTTAGGTTGGCTTATTTATGGGATGTAGATAGTAAACTCAGACTAGACCTTGTTATTTTCTTCTCTTGGTAAGAGCACCACATTTATGTGTAAAACAATCACCTATTTATTTGCATCATAAACTCTTGTATCAACTTGATGTAATAGATAAAGGTAAACTTACTAAGCTTTTATGACTAGAGATGGTTACACATTGCTCTTAAAGAATGTTGTATATAACTCTTCATTACCAAATGTCACAAAATGACAAATGTCATCTTTATTTAGTTTCTTAGCTCACTCCATCTTATATTTTTGACATTTTTAATGCAATGGTAGCATGAATTGCTTCTCTAATTTATGACTTATATTAGTCGAGCTATTTCTTCCATTCATAACAATAAGTTCTATTTGTTGATGGACAATAGACTATAATTGAATATTATTCATAGTTTTTGGTATTTGGACAAATATGACAATTTCTAGTTGGACCTAGATTATGATGTCCTTTAAGAATTTTACATTAATGAATTTTTTTTGGACTGTAGTTTTAATCATCTATGTTATATGAGTGTATTTTTTTGGCTTTATGATTATAATTGATAGATAAATATTGAATATTTTCATTTAGTTTAAGTTTGAAGTGGTAAAAACTAATCAGCTAAAAGTCGTGTATAATAGATTTGGCATTTTAGCCAAGGGTATACTTAATTAACATTTAGGTATTAATATGTTAACGCTTAACAAGGTGAGCAGAGTAAGACATGATAATGCATGAGTTATTTTTATAAATAAAATTTATTGCATAATGAAAGCTTTACATGTCATTATTTGATTAAATTTAATGTTTGGTTTAAGTTTGATCTGATTTATTTTCTATAGGTGCAGGTAAAGATATCTCCATTTGATTCAATGAGGAATCAAGTAGCAATAGAACAAAAATGTTGTAAATGAGCTCCAGCACATTGCTTTGCTCTGATTCTAAAGACATTACATCTACTAGTGAACCCATCATTGTTGCATTTAGGCATTTCATTGTGGTGGAGATGCCATTTTACAACTTTGTAGCTTTTATATTTTAAGAAAGTATGAGGAACTAAACTAAGGTAGAAATATTTAGACATCAACTTTTGCCATTTATGTGAGCGGAAAGAAGAAAAGTTTGTGATAATAATTGAAGATAACATTCAAGATAATGATGTACACTACTTGTTTGGTATCCTCATGACCTTTTAGATTTCTATCTTTCCATATGTTCCAACATATGATTAGAGAAAAAAATGGAATGATGCCTCCACTGATAGAATTGTTATTGGATTTTTGCAGCATTTGGATAATGCAACTATTGTCCTAATTATATTTGCTCATTGAATGTAAAATAACTACTGAAGGTTGACCATAACTTAATTTTTAACAATTGACAATGCATGATCCATGGAGTCTTCCTTTGAATAATTTAGGAATTTTGATGCCTTTTATATTTGGAGCATTCATATGCCATGGTGGGACGAGAATAATTTCTTGAATATTCCCTATATCAAAGTAGAAATTGTTGTATGATTTTTGAGTTCTCGATTTTTTTCTTTGCATGGTAATATTAGACCATTGCTTCTAGTCGCTTCTTAAGCAGACAAAGTTTTGTAGTTTTAGTCAACTATGAGAGTCCAATAGCTATTTTTCACTTCGTTAAAAATTTTAGTATGATTGAAGACCATATATTTTCTCATTTCCATGTGCTTCCATGTGTTTGATATGGTGCATTTTTCCTGATGTCATGTATTTTTCTTTCATCTGGCTTCGTCATAATGAGTTGTTTGAGAGAGGTTTCTACTTTAATTTTGCTAAAAATGTTAACATTATTTCTAAAGGCTTTTTTAACACATAAGACATTCTTGGTAGGCTAATTTTCTTCTAATTGGTCTATCGGTTCTGATGATTACTCTCAAAATGGAAATATGGTTTAGCAAGATGTGCTAGATTTCTTGGTATAAAATTTTGATTTATATAAGATATTCAAGGAAAATCTTTTTAACATTATTTTCAATACCCATGACTAAGTCTCGAAAAATAAATTTTCTTAAATTTTTTTATTTAATTTTAAAACTTGTTAATTTTTTTTTTATATAATATTTTTGTAAAATTTTCAAAATAAAAAATCAATAAAATAAAAATTTGGTAAGCTTAAGCTAGGCTACATTCACCCCAAAATAAAAACAAGGCATCAAAAAATAACGAAAGTAAACCTTTTGGAAAAAATTGGGTAGGCTAAAGGCTCACTATAATGAAAAATAAAATGAAAAGTAACAATTTCCTAACGACAAAATGTGATTAACAAAAAGAACAAAAGGACACAGTGATGCAAGTTAATACTTTATACTAACTAATTTCATATGCTTCACAAAATGCGTAACATTGCACAAGTGATTTAATTTTATAAATTAAAACATAAGAAAAAGAGAGCTTAACAATTTTGAGATGGAATGAGGAAATGGACTTTGTTGTTAGTAGAATGTAATGAATAAAAAAGACAATGAGTATCACTTGTTAATAGCTTTAATGGCTTGCAATTGTTCTTTAGAGTTTACCAGTTTCTCTTGAAAAATATGACAATAAATAATGTTAAAAGTTTCATATTTATAAACATACTGTCATGACTAAATGAACTTACAAGATAAACAAAAATAGTCATTACTAATTATTTAAAATGAAGTATTTTGTAAGTTTTTCATTTATAAGTTTAGAAATTTTTAAGTAATGATTCTAATAGCTCAGAAATAACATCTACAATATGTTTTATGAAGGGAGCCATATGATTGGAAGTATTTTCAACAATTCCAACATGAAAACTTTGCAATTGGATAGCTACTTTTATGGTGGCATGGTCTGGTAAAAAGGGTTGGCATAAACCACTAGATCTTTATCACCATCAAATAGCTGGAACTTGATCATATGCATGGATTTTAATTTTAGACCATGTTGTAATGAAATTAAATGGTTAAATAGCCAATAAATTTTACATATTTAGGGAGGCTACTGAGAAGACAACTATTCGATGACAAACATGTGCAATTGGCTAGTAGAAATCACCTTAGTAATTCGAAAGTTAGAAGCATGAATAAATCGGATGAGTTTAGTCCCACGTCAAACATATGAACGTTTTTTTCACAGTCAACCAATGCTTCATAGTTAGCCAATTACTAGGGTTTGTTTTCCTATGGTTCATTCACTTCAGAGTTATCCAATTTAGTTTTGATCTAATTAGTATAGTGAACAAGGTTTTTCAAAGGATTTGTTGTTATAGTATTTAAGAATATTAGAATTTTTTTCTTTAGTATTACATTGTTACTAATTAATTATTTATTTTTATAATATATTTTTTATGACGGGTTCTCAACAAAGATTTTCAAAGATATGAACAAAATAAAATGATTTTTTGTTGGTCAAGGTCACATGATCGCTGTTTCTTAATCTAAATGTTATTCTAAGATGGTTAATTTAAATAAAATTTAATTTTTTCCTAAAAACATAAATTTCAATGAAGCAAAACATTTTAATAAAAATAGGAATAAAAATTCCTAAAATTAAACTTAAAACAAATCTCTTGGTTGTCACCTACTCAAAATAAGATGGTCTTCATCAGATTTGACCTTTGCTCCTTTTGTTCTTTATGTTAACAATTTACCTTTAGCATCAATTATTTAAAATTTGAGACTTTACACAAACAAATTTAAGAAGACTACTTATGATTTATTACTATCAAACAAAATGTCAAGATTAGTGATAATAACACAACTTAAATCACCAATAGAAACTTATGCATACAATTTTCAATTGTACGTAGTATAATTGGAGGTTGATTTATAGCAATTAAGGAATATATAGATATTGAATTTAGAATGTATTTCACATGAATAAGTCTTTTTACGTAGTCAATAACCTTTTTTCTCCACTTAAATCCATTCTATTGATTGATCAATTAGGTATTGAAAATGAGTTTTGTCATTCTTCCAAGGGAAGGACCCAAATAGATTATGGTGTTTAGTTAATTTAAAGATGATCCTTTTATTATTTCTTATCAATGCTTTTTTTGTTCCCATAAATAAATTTTCCTTTATGATGTTTGATTTGTGTAAATGCTATTTTTTTAAAGTGTACGAGAAAGTTGTAAGAACTTAATTTCTTTTCCTATAGTGATAAAGACGATTATGTCAACTTAAAAACCTATAAAAGATACCTTTAGATAAGATATAGGTAGGGCATAATGAAGAACCATACCTTGATTAATGAATATGTAAAACTCTTAGCTAAAAACATCCATCAATAGTATGAAAGTGTGAGATTTAATTAGCCTGCTTGGTCCCCTGAGTGACTTTAAAATGACTATTTTCTTTGTAATTGATCATATTTTAAGTCTAGGTGCTGCATAGAATACTCATGATAGCCATAAAATATTTATCAAAAAAGTTGAATCTCATTAGAACTTGTTTGAAATTGCCATGATTTATAATTAAAATCACTTTTATGATCAACATTAATAAAGCAAATGTTTCTCTTTCGAATTCTTTTTAATATTGTAATCAATTCCTATCCATTTAGAACATTGACTATTCTCTCTTTATTTTTTTCAAATCTAGATTGTTGTGACGATATAAATTAAGAAAAAATTTTTAATGTCTAATTGCCAACTATTAAGAGAGCAATTTTTTAATAAAAAAGCACAAATTATTCTTCTTGAAATCATTCAAAGATTTTTCGTTCACATTTTTGGTAATTTGAAAAAGGTTTGCTTTAGACATTTGTTTAGAGCTTTGAGACCTTGTCAAAAAGTCCGTGGTAGCATCTAGAATATCGATTGTAATGTATTTCAACAATGGTTGAAAACTTTACTATTGAATTCATCTACTCAAAATGTTCTATCATGGCACATATGAAATAGATATATTTAGTTTCCTTCATTTACCTTTTCTTTATCAATAGATTATTGTCTTAACCTTTGTGTAAAGAAAGGTTGCAGCTAAGCATAATATCAATATCATCATGTTTATAACCTTCCATAAATTATGTAAATGCTAAATTATGGCTTTAGTTATTTTACCTTTTTCTTGTTCGTAGATGCCAGTAGATTATTTTATGCTTGCAATTACTTGTTTTTATCATTTTTTCCTTTTACTAGGGCATGAACTCATTTTTTTATTACTTTTCAATTCTTTAAGTAATTTATTACTAGTCTTTTGATGCCAATAAATTTCTTCTTCTAATATAACATGAAGGAAGATCTCAGATTCTTTGTTAGCTCCATCCTTACTTCCTTATTCTAACTTGAACCAAATTAAATTCCTTTAATTTTAACTTGTTCATTATGTAGTTTAATTGTATTAAATATATTTTCAAAAGTTGTTTTATTCCATTCCATGAGATAATATTTTTGTCATTTTAAATTAAAAGTAAGAGCTTCCATTACATAACAATTAGTAATGTCCAATTACGTTCATGAAATTGTACAAGTGGTTTCACTTCCTCCACATGCTCTAAAATTGAGTTATTTTGAGGCTAAGGGCAAAGCTTGAAGAAATATTGAATCTATGGAGTCTAATTTGAACAAGTTTTCGAAACATGATGAATTACAACCATGCTCTAAAAAGTTTGTTATGTGTCTAAATAGTCTTATTAAACAACCCATTGAACACAAAGAAAGAATGTTTGAAATGCTAGAAACTTTCTAGTTAAGTTAGTTAAACCTTACTTTATCTGTTATTTGTCTTCTTACTCAAGACAAGGGTGAAATCTTCATCATTTCATTGAAATTATCCTAAACGCATGTCTATAACTACGATGCTTTGTAATCTAAAACAAATATCACTTGTCATTTTTTTGAAACCATATTAATATAATGAAATCATCATTGATTTGATTATTAAATATATTTTGCTCTATTGCTTTTATTAAGCCCAATTTAATGTAGTAAGGTCTTCATTAACTTATACCACACTTATTGATATTTTTTTCTAACTTTGGGAAGGTGATAAACAATGCATTGGAGAATTAATTACATTTTTTTTGTGCACACCAATTGGTGTTAATTCACCTGAATACATCTAACATATCATTGAAAGGATTTTGTTTAGTCATGCTTGTGAAAATCTCTTATCTGAAATTGGTGCATGTTTTGTTGTAGCTTTATTGCATTATTAACAAAGTATGTAATGACCCACTTGCAATATAGAAATAGCAAGGAAGACAATCATATTTATTTTTTTTCTTAAATTCAATTATTGTTCTCTCATTTTGACATCCACTTTCAGAGGGATTTTAATTGACGATGATGAAAATAAAAAGCTACTTTGTTAAAGAAATGGATTGGAAGATGTTCCATTAAAACCTAACTTAGTACCAGAGAAGGTTTCAAGTTTAGATGGATGTTTACGATAGAGACATGACAATCAAAAAAAAGATGTACAGTTTATTGGCATTTTAAACAAATCAAAGAAATACATTTTAACAAATAAGAAAAATTTTATATGAATGTGGTATTCATAGGCTCTATGGATATTAAGTGAAATATTTTTTGTTATAAAATTAAGTATGAATCAAACTACCTCATAATGTTTCAAAAAAACTTAAAAACAAAAATATTTTAAAAATTATAGAGTCGAAGATTTGATTCACACCATCATTTACTCAAGCCTAATAACAATTATTTGTTCTCCAACATACCTTATTTGGAACTGAAAAAATTGCCAAACTGAATTATTATCGATAAAAAATATTACATTTTATATATTTAGCCTAAAATAAGTTAAAATAAAGAAACACAATACTACCAAACAAAAGTAACGAAATGGTGAAAAGAGATTAATAATTATATTTTAATACAATAAAATCAAAGTAAAACATGTGATGAAATAAGACAAACTATATTATGAAAGTGAAATCCAAGATACAAAGCAGATCAAGTATAGCTACCATAATCAACAAATCAGGTTTGAATAAAAAAATGTGATAAATATGATAAAATATAAGAAAATAAAACAATTAAAAATTTAAAAGTAAATATTTAATTAGTTAGGGCTTTTTTTAGGTGAGTTTAGTAACATCTGTTTTGTCCACATTAGACATTTGTTGGTATTAATACTTATTATCATTATAAATAAGAATAAATAAAAAAAAATTCTATTTTAGTACCAAGAGAATTATTATTAAAGATAAAGTAAGATAAATTATAGCAATGTCATAAAGTCGAATAAAAACTTGTAATAGTACATGATAAGAGATTTAGAAAAACATATTGATATATCCTAATGAAACTAAAAACTTTGACAAACTAAGATAAATTGCATGAGATATTTTCATTAAATAAACTAAGGAGAATGATTGTAACATCATGGATCATCAAACTATGTATGAATCAAAATAGCTTGCTAAACATGTCAAAGAAAAGTAAAAAATATGAAAAATAAATTAATATTTATTTTGACATACGATGTTTAGAAGAGTCCAATGAGGCATATTTCCTTTTAATCTATCCCATTTAGATTTATGAAAAATTACAAAATTCAATTAGTACAAATAATAATAATTTATTATTTTAATAACTAGAAAATATATAAAATGCAAAAATGAGTTAACTACAAGCAATATAATATAGCCAAATCAAAGGAATGCAAAGATCACATGAAGATTAAAAGTTTCATTATAATATAAATAAATCTATTTGAAACATTTTAAAAAATATAATAAATTATTTGGCAAAGTTAAAATTCATGCTAATAAGAATATCAAGTGCAACATCATTTATTATCAAATTAGATATTAATCAAAATGCTTCATTGAACAAACCTAAATCCTCAAACGTAAAATATTTAACACCTAAAAATGAATAATCCACCAGATACAGCTCATTAACATGAGCTCAAATTATTGTTTTTATTCTTAATTCCACTCCATTAAAAATAACTATAAATTACCAATTTAAATAAGAAATGTAAACATCATAATATCACATAAGAAAATAAAACAAATGTAAACATCATATGATTGCATATTTAGAGTTACATTTTAAATATCCAAATTGAAGGAAAAATTGAAAAAAAATTATGTAAATTAATTTGGAAAAGTGCACTCTAGTTACTTAGGAGATAGATTATAACATCTTTAATCATCAAAAGAGGTATGAGTCATTAAATTTCTTAAACCTAAAAAATTTTAAGAAAATACCTTTTTAGAAAAAGAATAATTAATACTATTAAGCATATTTAGACATGAGTAATGATGTCTGTCTCATGTTCGTCAAACCTCTTGTGGAAGTTTAGCAAATTACAAAACTAAATAAATATAAATATTGAAAAACTACTATTTTAAAAATAAGTAAATATTTACCAAAGCTTAAATAAGATAAATCAAAGAAATCTAATATTAAAAAAACAAAGTAACAGCATAAACATTTGAAGAAATGAGTAAACTATACATGAAAGTTTTATTCCATGATACTAAGGAGAATGATTGTAACATGCTTTGTTATCAAATCATGTATGAGATAAAACGTATATTTAATTTGATTAAGCAAATTAGAGCAAGTTGACGATGTTTATTTCATTTGATTTAAGATTGCTAGTAATTAATTCAAATTAACAGCATAAAAACATAAATAATAATAAATATTACAGTAATATTAAGTAAATATATATTAAAGCTAAAATATGGCAATGTAAAGCAATGTAACATAACTAAATCAAAGTTATTTAAGGATCACATAAAAGGAGATTTAGAGTTAGATTATTATATCACCAAATCAAAGCAAAACTTTTAAGAAAAGAGATAATTATATGTCAATGTTGCAATAAATTATTCTATGGAGATCAGCAAATCAAGTACTAATAAAATATCTCATAATTACCACAAAAACCTTAGAAAAAATTTTAAAAGATAAAAAAATTGATTATTTAATTTTCAAAGCTCAATAAGATGAGTCTAATGACATTTATTTCATTTTCTTTGAACCTTTTTCATAGTAACTATGAATTACAAAGGAAAATAAAAAATTCATAAATAATTCTTTTAATATCAAAAAATTATATATTGATAACAAAATTAGGTAAATTGAAGAAATATAAAATAATAAAATATAACTCAAGTACGAGTCACATGAGAGGAGTTTTAGGGTTAAAAAATAATATGACAATGTAAAAGAAACATGTAATCCATGCTACTAGGAACAATGAGTGTAGCCTCATAAGTCACCAAATATAGTATAAATTGAAACATATCATTAAATATGCAAAAATTCTTAAAAACCTATTTAAAAATAACAAAAAAGTATTTGATTGAGCAAAGCACATCAAAATGTGTTCAATAATATTCATTTCATCTCCATAGACATCATTTATAACTAATACAAAATACATAATTAAATAAGCATAAATAATAACAAATTACTATTTTAATATTAAAAAAATTTATATCATAGTTAAAATGATGTAAATTGATGTAATTTAATATAATAAAATCATAATGATGTGAGGTCACATCAGACAAGAGTTAGAGTTCCATAGTGATATAAGAAAATAAATGCAATATTTTGTTGAAATGACAAATTGTATCACAAAGATGTATTCTTATATATTAAAGTGGTCAAGTGTAACAATCTAGGCAATAAAAAAGGTATAAATCAAAATACCTCAAAAATACTCTAAAACTCTTGTTAAATAAATTCTTACATATATATAAATGAGTAATTAATTGGATTAAACACATCAAGATGAGTCTTAGAATGTTTGACTTGTGTTGATGAGGCCTTGATTGGAATAACTGCAAATTCGAATGATCAATAACTTTAACTTTTTATTCTAATGTTAAATAAATATATATTAAAGCTAAATTGATATAAATGTAGTTAATATAATATAGCTAAATCAAAGTGCATTGAAGTTTATGTAGGATAAGATTTAGAGCTATTAAGTAACATAAAAAAATGAAAATAAAAAACTTCAAAGAAAAGAGAAATATTATAATGGAAAGTTACGTTATATGGTACAAAGGAGATTAAGTGTGACATCGTCAAATATTAATTTAGATAGAAATAAAAATATTTCTTAGAACATGGAATTGTTCAAAAAATAAATGTTAAAAATATAAGAATTAATAATTAATTTTTTGGATGCTTTGAAAGAATGTCTAGCAACATTTGTTTCATGTCTATTGGACTTTTATTTTAGTTGTTATATATTACAAAATTAAATAACCTAAAGAAAAATAAATTACTTTTTTAACTTTAAATAAATATATATTAATATATAAGTGAGATAAATTAAAGAATAACAATATAACAAAATCATAGTAAAGTGAAGGTTAGACAAATAAAAATTATAATTTCATAATAAAATAAGCAAATTGAAATAAAATATTAAAGAAATGACATAAATTATATTGAAAGATTATACTCCAATATTCTAAGGTGATAGAGTGTAACCGCCTTGTCAAGTAAGGCATGAATTGAAATATCTCATAAATAATTTTAAAAATTCTAGAAGACAAAAAATTTTAAAAACAAAGATGACTATTTATTTGTATAGAGAATGTGGAGGCAAGCCCATTTGTGTTGTTTTATTATCGATTCAATCATTAAAAAATAGTGAATTATCAAAGCAAGTATGCATAAATAATAATAAAATATTATTTTAACACTATGAAAAAAGATATAATGCTAAACTAAACTAAATTTAAGTAGTGTAATATAAAAAAATAAAAACAATGCAAAGGTGACAAGAAAGAAATTACATAAATTTTACATATATTTTGAATTGCAAAATATTAATTACTTTATCGTAAAAATGTATGAATCAAAATACTCATAAAACATGCACAAATCGTATAACATAAAATATTTAATATATAAAATACATATTTAATTGATGTCAGGTCATCCATAAGAGTCCAAAAATTTTTAGATTCTCTCGAATATATCTTATTTAACACTATTATGGATTAAAAAAATTAATTAATCATAAATTGTAATAAATTAATATTTTAATATTAAGCAAATATATAATAAGCCCAAAATGAGATAAGTTAATGTAAGTTAATATCCCAAAATCAAGGTGATGCAAATAGCAAATAATAGAAGGATTAGACCTTCATAGTAATATAAGATAGCTAAATAAAAAAAATTAAAGGAATGAGATAAATTATATATACAATATACATCATATGACACAAAAGAGATGAATTTTAACTTTCTCAATCATCACCCTAGGTGTGAATCAAAATAAATCATTAAGTTTTCCAAAAGCAAAGAAAATAAATTTTTGGAAAATAAGAAAATGAATATTCAATTTTGTAGATCATGCCAAGTCATGTATGTTGATTTTTATATCATCTCGATTAGAGCTTTTTTTTGGTAACTTATAATTGTAAAAGTAAATAATGAGAAATAATCATTACTTAGTGACATGCAGAAGTCACAAAATTGAGATTTGGAATTACCAATGGCTATTCGATAGTAGATAGAAACTCAATCCAATAAGTAAGTTTCCTTATTTTGTTTGTTAAATTGTTAAAGATGTCACTTTATAGATAATAAAATCAATGCAGTCTTTCATGATAGTAAACCTCAGCTTGTATTATTTTTCAATGGACTCCTTAAATTCATTATGAATCCAACCCAAGGAATAAGGCCTTGGATGTGCTTTACTCTCTAACTTTTGTATTTGTAAAAGACTTCTTGATATTTAGTTCTTTTATCTATCATTGACAAGGATAGCATGAATAAGCTTCTTCCCCACATGTGTTTAGATAGTACAGAGTTTTCTTTTTATTTTGCTTCATGTGATATGTCCTTTGTACTCTTCATATGGGATTAATTTTTAATAACTTGAAAAAGTATATGTAGAATAATTTTAGTTTTTGTTATAATAAATATTTTGTCGTCCTAAAACTTCTCTAGAAGTAATTCTAGGTACAATTTCCAGCTTTTTTATCTATATGCTCCATGTGGTTGTAGTGATGATAATAGTCTTATTTTTTATTTGTAAAGAAATCATATTAATTGTGATCATAATATAGTTTTTTAAGGAACACTCATTCATTGTCACAAATTTTGGACTTATACTTAGACCTTTTGGTATATTGTCCTTCTACTTTTATCCATTTATAATCACATTTTTAAAAACAATTACAAATGTGTACACGTTAATTATGTAATGGGAAAGTCATAATTGAGTAGCAATAAGATAGCATATTCAATATACTTTGATAAACTGTGTATCACTTTAATCGGTGTTCCAACACTAACGACTTGTCATAGGAATTTTTTGGTATATTCCAACAATGTTTTCCCTTGTTGGTGTGATAGATTATGCCACTTTCTTTATTTTTCCACCATGTAACCCATGTGGCAACATTCTTCTCATATTAATTTCTTATGTTAGATCCATGTTACTTTTATTGTGTTGTCTTCTCTGAGGTGAGTATTCCATTAGGCTAATGCATGACACATCTTTGTTAATCAATCATTCACCATATATTTTACCATGAATTATCGTATTGAGAAATCTGTCTCAACTTAATATAACTATGTATCTTATTTCTCTACATCTATTGTACCATAATAATTGCATAAATTAAGTATAGAATTTAGCTTGGAAGTATCCTACTAATTTTGACATAATAGATGTAATTCTGGTCTTTATCACTAAAAGTTTTGTGATTACTATATAATTGGGATTTCCTTTAATTAAGTGTATTTTCATTTGGTACATTTATTTTGGATTTGTCATAGGAAGGAAATAGGATTTTAGGATAATGTCCATTAAATAATATATTTGTTAAGCTAATAAACCTATATATTCTAGTAGGGTGGTGAAATGTTTAGCACAGTCACTTCGACTAATGCCTCTTACATTTTTTTATTTCCTTTTGTGACTTACTCTTTAAATATCTTCTTCTTTGCACTTATCATCGAGTTGAGTTGAAGCACTCTGATATGAACAATAGAAATATCTATTACAAGGTATTCTCACCCCAAATCCTTATAAATAGTTATTCTTCTCTAACTAGTACTACTAGAAGTAGAAGCATGATATTGAAGAACTATATATAAAAAGAAGGAAAAAGACACTTTTTGTTGGAAAAAGATTGAGTTCTCTAAGATGATTCCCTTCAATTGTTCAACGTTTATGTTCTAAATTTCTTACTTCTTATAAGCCCTAATTTTCTATGCACCTCATTCCCATTCCGTTATGCATAAGTTTGGATACATTTTCTTATTATAAAACAAAAAAGTTTTCATTTGACAAAAATTACAAAACTTATCCAAGTTCATAAAACTCTTCATGATTTGTGCAATTCACTTGCCTCTACATCTATATCACCCCCCAAGGAGAATTCTAACATTTTTTTCCACTCACAGACATCCATAGGTACATCCATTGAGTGCTACAACATTGTATTTGTATTGTCTCTACCTTCGATGTTCATAGCCATGTTGTTGTGCGCTTTGCTTAGTTAGTGCATCATGGTGAATGCTCTAACACCCTTATAGTGAGACCGAGTAGTGTCCCTATTGCTTGGTGCAGCATAAATTATTTTCATCATGTTGTCTTCTCCATTCAAATTTTCCATCCATTTTGAAATCAATAAGCTTTGAAGTGACATCCTGATCAATTACAGTTGTAGGAAAGTCTCTTATCAATAAGAGGAAGCCTAATCATATTCAATTGAGTTCTAAAGAAGAACCCATCTTTTGATTTTTTGACAACACATCCATAAGGAAAGTCATTAACAAATTGAAGATCATCATATATTATTTTTGTTGGATTTTGTGGGTAGCAAAAATCATCACTTGAGGAAATAAGACAAGATTTCTACTACCATTGTAGAAAATGGACATGGTATCAACAATCTCAAAGAAATATTATTGACTTAATAAAAAGAAATCTAAAATTGCTATGAAATCTCTATATACCAAAAGTATGAGATCAAAGTTGTACATAGAAAAGGCATGTCTAAAAACTCAAACACAATAGAACGTGCAATGAAGACTATAGTTTTATATCATGCCAAACATTAAGATCAATTGTATATGCTTGAACATATTCGAAACAATGTATTGATTGAAAATTTAACCTAAAGTTAGCATGTATTTTTTCTAAGAGAAAAATATTTGATGATAGGAATTGGAAGAGAATTTGAGATAAAAGATAAGAAATGAAGATGTCAATGCCAGTTTGTTAGATTTTTTAAAAAAATTTACATTATTAAAATAAATTTAGACATCTAATTATTTCTCTTACTTTTGGATGTCATCATTATGCCAATGAGGAAACCATTAACCACATAGTTTTAGATTGTTATCTCCCATTGGAAAATTAAACTTCTCTTCTAGGACACCTATGTTGAAAATTCAAATGAAACAAGCAATCATTATTCTTATTAGTAAATAATGGAAATGTACATATGGTTGACTAGCTTATTGTAGAATACTATAATTCATTCCCCTCTTAATATGTCATTCCACTCCGATGGTTTGAAACAAAGGATTATATGACAAAGTTTTATTCAATTCCATGTATCACACTTAAGATGAATTATTACTATCTTAAAAATTTTAGGTGCTTCCAATTTATATAGTCCAAGTGAGATGATAGTAAAATGGGATTACATCCATCATTTATTCATATTTCTAAGAAATGATTTAATAAGATCCATTAAATTTCAGCTTTAGCAAATCCAGTTAAATTTGGCATAGCTGCTTGTATAAAACTCAATAGCACTTATACTATGATGATCATAAGAGATCAGAACCACACAATTATCCATGCCTTTAATGAAACAAAATAAAAAATTTTTCATTGATGACACTGATTTGGAGCATTAGAAAATAAATGTACTTGGGTTTCAAGCATATAAGCACATAAGCAATTATTGAAATCTATTACAAGGGAGCTTTTGGAGTTGGAATTTTTTAATTCTAATTTTTTTCATACAAAACTTTTATTTTCCTCTTTCTAATGTTTTATCATGTAGCAAGAAATAAAGTACAATAGATTTTTTGAACTTATGATCTAGCTTCTCATTGATGTGTTTCTTCATCAAAAGTTTATTGACAATGTAATTTTTGTGCTATTGAATTTGCCCTTTAAATTGTTTTATGTTTTGTTTTTATACTAACAAAATTTTTTTTTATATATAGCTTGAAAACAATTGTATTATAACTATGTCATTGATGAGCTTAAAAATTTCACAATGAACACGTCATTTTAGATTTTGTTGGTACGAGAAGCTAACAAGGTGGATCATTCAATTATTAAATTTTTCATAAATATGAAGGAGTTGTACACATGGAAATCTTATTAATTTCTTAGAAAATTTAAAACTATCATTTAACTAAGAGACCCACGCATTTCATATCTATTAAAACATATTGGAAAGCATGTATGCATGGAAAATTTAGCCTAAAATTGGCATGGCATCTTTAAGGAAAATAGCTATGTGACTATGATTTGGAAAAGCATTAGGGATCATAGATAACCAACAAAAATGTAAATGCTAACTTGCTAGATTTTTATTAAATTTTTACCTTTTGCAAGTGAATTTAGACAACTAGACATTGATCTTGCTTCTAAATGTCATCCTTGTAGCAATGAGGACGTTGTCAACAACATATTTTAAGATTGTTATCTAACATTGAAAACTTGAAACTTTTATGCCCATACTCTTTTCATGAAATTGAAATAAAAAATAATTACTCTTCTCAATAAACAATGGAAAGCTACAATTGGTTTTCTATCTTATGATGTACTACAATTCATTCCACCCTTAATATGTTGGTGCCCTTTGATGGCCACAAACAAAAGATTATATGTGGAAGTTAAAGCTTGAATTCCAAGCATCACATTTAACATGAACTCTTAATAATTTAACATTTTTAAGTGCTTACCAAAGCTATAGTCTTGGTAAGAGGATATGAAGATGGTGTTACATCCATCAGTCATTCATATTATTATGAAAGGATTTGATAAGATGCACTAGATTACACCTATTACAAATAAAATTAAAATTGATGTTGATGCTTGTATAAAACTCAATGGCACTCATGCTAGCATGATCATAAGAGATACTCAAGGCACAACTATCCATACCTTCACTAAAATAATAAGCAAAATTTATTTTTGACAACACCTTTTAAAAGAATTGAAAGTAAATCTACTTGTGTTAGGACCATAACATAACATAAGAAATTATTGAAAATGATTGCAAGGAAGCTTTTAGAACTAGATTTATTAATTCTAGTATTTCGTATAAGTTTTGGTCATTCTTCCATTCTTATTTTTTTATAATATAGGAAAATTGATAGAAATAAGAAAGTTTTTTTTGAACTAATTGACATAGTCTCTCATTGATGTATTTTTTTTCATCAAAATTAAGATGACAATGTATTATTCTTGTTTTTCAATTGGCCCTTTAATTTGTTTTGGCATTCTTTCTACGCTAAGGGAATAGTTTTCTTGTTGGAATCTATAAAACACACTATATACTAATTAAATCATTAATGAAATCTAAAATGACACAATGTACACATCATCCTCCTAGATTTTTTTAGGCCAGAGAAGCTTACAAAGTGGATCCTTCCATTGTGAAATTTGTTATAATTAAAAAGGTGTAACATATGTGGAAATGTCATTAACTTACTCAAAGCATTAAATGTTTCATTGAACTAAAAAGTTCATGCATTGCTTCTCAACTAACATTGTACCAAGTTTGCAATCAAATCATCAAAGAGCCACCACATAATGATGCTTAATCAAAATATCAAAATTTAGATAATTTTTCAGTTTTTGTTGTGTGATCACCCAAATATTACTACTATAATTTTTTAGATTTTGTGAAGTCTACAAAGTCAACGTATAATGTCAGGTTTGTTATGGTCAATTATCATACTTATAGAACGTAAAAAAAGGGAACCATTCACCCAATGATTCACTTAGTTAAAATAGTCTTTATTTTTATCCATTATGGTATTTTTTTAATTTCTATTGTTAAATTTTCTTATCACAGTGGTACGATTTCATAATGTGCACTCATTCAGACACTAACACCTCAATTAACAACAACACAAGAAATAATTGCAAAGCACTCCAATGTAGGAGTAATATAATAACGAATATATACTCATCTAAGGACTTAAACATACAAGGATGCTCTAATTTCATAGTTCAACGGTAATGGAATTTTATGGTTCAAATTAATAGTAATTCTTATTGTTATGATAAGGCCCAAGTAATGACATGGGACATCTATTACACATAATTGTCTTTGTACAATGTTAGTATATTATGAGCTTAAAACTAGTGTGTTTAGATTCCATTGGTGTAATATGCTAGACCACCTATGACCATTTATTAGCAATCATTTTATAAGGTGATTCCCTGCAAAAATCATGTAATAAAATTTTTTTCTTTTAAGAAACATTAGCATTATAATTGGAATAATTTGTTGTATAATAATCACACACGTTTTTTAATTTTTAGTCTTTTCACTTTTTTCATCAGCACAATATTTTCAATTAAATATTAAAAAGTAATGTTTAACTAAATAACGTTTCATTTTTAGAAGACTTTTCCAGTTTATTTAATAGTGTTTATAACTTTGCATTGATCTATTTGCTGGTTGTTTTTTTATCTGTTCGAATGAATTTGAACACTTTTTAATTTTTGTATGTTATAGATTATTATGTTTAGTTCTGCCAACATCTTCCAAATGTTTATATTTTTGAAAAATATAGTTTTTTTGACATTTTTATTTGAAGTAAGATTTTAATTTTTATTTCGTTGGTATTCATTTATTTTTTTTTTGTGATTGTTCATTCATTACTAATTCATTATAATCATATTTTTAGCTAAAATGAAAAAAGAAATTATTAAGCATTAAAATTTTAATTATAGTAATTGCCCATATTTTGAAGCCAAAATTTTTTATAGTTGTGCTGACAAATATTTTTGAAAAGCTAGCACTAATGAACATTTTCTCATCATTATTTTGTATTTTTAACATTTAATATTAGTAATATTATTTTCATGATTAAGTTTCCTATAAGATATCAATTATATTTTTATTCATGTAGCTTTCAAGATACAAATAGTTCATATCTCTTGAGCTTTTTTATTTCTTTTTATCTCAGAAATTTTTTTATTTATTTAAACTTACTAATAACGAATGTTTTCCTCAATATAGAATAAGCATATTGTGTTGAATGCTTTTTTTTATGTAATTTCTTTCCCTTTTTGTTATAATGAGAATAAAGTACCTGACATATAATGCTCCCTTTTAATATGTCATATATTAAAAGCTTTACATAAAAAAAAAACTTAAAGTTGATAACAAGATTCATGCTTTAATTTCACATTTTTTATTCATAAATATTTTAATGTTTTTAAATTAGAAATATTTTTTGTAAATACGTTGCAAATAGTTTTGATATTAAAGTATTATATTTTTTTGAAGACTTTGCTATATGATTTTAATATTTTCTATTTCTATTTATAACAAGAATTTTATTTGGCATAAATTAATTACCTATTTCTAAATTTTAAAATATTTTAAATATTTTGCTATATTAATGATATGTCGATTCTTTAGTCATTTACATTTTTTAAAACTTGTGCTTGATCTTTTTAGTTAACAATTTCATAATTAAATTAACATAAGTTTAATTTAAAGATATAAGCTACAATTTTTTAAGCACTTACATTCAATGAGCATAAGAGAGTTTGTACACAATACGATATGATAAGCACAATTGCATAGGTATTATTTAAGTTAAGGGAAACATTGGACATTGGATTCAACATGTGATAATAAGAGATTTAAGTAGACAATGTACCATGGTTGATGAATATTGCATCACAAAATCATGGTCAAAGGAATTAATAGTTAAAAAAAGCGGATTTGGCATATCAAATAGTATAATGTCATTATAATGCTTTTAAAGTGCATTATTGCTAACTAAACCATGTTTTCTAATTAATAAACACATGATCTAAGGTCTTGGAATTAAGATGCTCAAGAAACTAGAGTTGGAAAAATAAATATTTATATTTTAAAAATTATTTTTTAATATTAAGTAAATATTCATTAAAACAAAAATAAGATATTTTTTACTGAATTAATATAACAAAATCAACATGATGTAAATGTCGCATGATAAAAGATTTAGAGTTACCTAAGACTATACTTAATTCAAATTGATAATTTTTAAGAAATAAGATAAATTGCAAATGAAAGCTCCATTGTAAGATATTAAGTAGATCAAGTGTAATATCTGTCATCATCAGACATGGTATCTATGAAAAACGTGTGCCAAAAACATAAATAGAAAAGTACTTATTGCTTTAACTATAAAAATTTAATTGTAAAAAGCTCATAAAAGCAAGTGTAATTATGACTATTTTGTCTCCATCAAACTTCAATTGGCAATATTGTGAATTGTCAATGTAAATAAACATAAAAAATAATAAATTATTCTTTTAGTATTTAGTATATATATTTTAAATTTAAAATTAGATAAATTGAAAAAAAGTAATATGACAAAATCCAAGTGATGTAATGGTTAAACAAGAAAATAGTTAGAGTTTCATTTAAATATAAACAAAGTAAATTGATAGATTTGACAAAATGATATAAGTTGCATAGCAAAGCTCATTCCAATATGTTAAGGAGATCAAGTGTAACACAATAAATGATCAATTTCTGTATAGACCAAAATACCTCACAAAGTGTGAAATAATTTTAGAAAATAAATTTTTAAAAAATATAAATTTGAATAATTAATTAAACAGACCTCACTGAGATAAGTCTAGTAAAATATGTTTCATCACCATATCATCTTATTTTGAATTACTATGACATAAAATAGTAACTATAATATAATAATAATAATTTATTTTATATTAAGTAAATATTATTTTAAAAATAAATAAAAAAATTAAATCAATGTAATTTATCAAAATCAAAGGGTTGCAAGTGTAGCAAGAGCAGAGATTTAGAGTTATATATCAATATAGCAAAATGAAATAAACCATTTGAGATAAGGAAACAATTTATACTAGGGAATTATGTTTCAAGATATTCAGATTAAGTGTAATGTCGATAATAATTAAATGGAAGTTTAGGAAACTTTCAAACCAAGAGAGAAAGGAGATCAAGTACAGCATCTATAATAAAAGAATTTTGTGTGGAACAAAACACATCTAAAGCATGTCAAAACCCAACAAAATAAAATTTTGAATAAATACAAAAAGTGATTATTTCATTTAAAAGAGCACATCAAAATGTGTCCAACATTTGTTTTGCCTCATTTGAAACTTTTCAAAATTTATATGACATAGAAAATTAAAAGAAGCGTAAATAACAATAAATTGTTATTTAAATATTAATAAGATATGTAACAAAGTTTAAATGGGATATTATGAATAATGTAATTTAAAACTGATGGAAAGGTGACATGAAAGGAGAATTTGAGTTGCACTGTATTATAACTAATTGAAAGCAAAACATTTTAAGAAATGAGAAATGTTTCATAAGAAAGTTGTATTCCAATGTTTAAGGAGTTCAAAATGAGATGCAAATTGAAATAGTTGTGAAGTAAACCAAAAGTCTACTTAGAAACATAAAAATACATATTTAATTAGATAAAGCCAATGGAGATGAGTCCAATAATATTTATTTCACCTCATTCCAACTTTGTTTGGAATTATTATGTACTACCAAATCTAATAGTTAGGGATAATGATAAATTATTTTTTTAATACTAACTAAATATATATTAAAATAAAAAAGCATTTAATTTAAAAAATATAACATAGCCAAATTGTACATATGTAAAGGACAAAGGTGATGAGAACTAGAGTTCCATACTAATAGAACAAAATTAAGGTAATATATTCTAAGAAAAAAAGATAAATACTATAAGAAAGTTGACCTCAAAATACAAAGGAGAGCAAGCATAGCATCATTGATGGTGAATTTAAGTCCAAATCAAAATATCTCACAAAAATTGCAAAAAACCTTAAAAATTAAAATATTTAAAAAAATATAAAAATTAGTGCTTAATTAAATAGAGCTCATCTAGATGACTCGAACAATATTTATTTTGATCTCCATAAAGCATCTATTGAAATAACTAAAAATTACATAGGAAACTAAATAAAAATAATAATAAATTATTATTTTAATTTAAGTAAATATATATTAAAGTTGAAATATGATTATTTAATGCAATAATGCTAAAGGTGATGAAAAACCCAAATGATAAAGATTTACAGTTATACCACATTATAACAAATTCAAACTAAAATATTTGAAAAATTAAGATAAATCATACACTAATACAACATTGCAGGATACCAAGGAGATAGAGTATAACATCATTAATAATCAGATTAAGTATTAGCCAAAATATGTTAGAAGCATTTCAAAATATCAAAAAATAAAATATGTCAAAATATATAAAATTAAATATTTCTTTGGGTTGAGTTAGTTGTGATAAAACTACAATTTGTCTCCAGTTGACGTTATTTGAAATTACTATTATTTATAAAAATAATTAAACATGAATATGTTAAAGTAAAATTAAAAATTAAATATTTTTTTAAATTAAGATAAATTCTATGAGAAAGTTTCATTATTAAATGCAAAGGTGATCGATTATATCATCCTAGATGTTTGTTCCACGTCCACTACATCTTATTTATAATTTCTTTGAATTGAAAACAAAACGAAGGATAAATAATATTAAATAATTATTTTAACATTATCTCAATAAGTATTAAAGGTAACATTGGTTAAATTAATGGAACATAATATAACAAAATTAAAGTGTTATAAAGGTCATAAGAGATGAGAATTATAGTTTCAAAGTAATATAACACAAACAATTTGCATTAAAGGGAACGAGGAAGTCAGAGTGTAACATCATATATTATTAAATGAGATACAATTCAAAATTTCACTTAAACATGCCAAAATTTAATTGGATAGAACTTATATAGATGAGTCCGACAACGTTTGTTTTTTTTGAATAGACCACATTTTGAATTAATACATATCACCTAAATAAATAAGCATAAATAATATTAAATTATTATTTGAAAATTAACTAAATTTATTTTAGAGTTGAAGTATAGTAAATTATAGCACTATATTATAACAAATTTTAAGACATGAAAATGTTACACAAAAGAATAATGAGAGTTGCATAGTTAAATAATTAAATACATGGAAAATATTTGATGAAGTATAATAAACTACATGATAAAATTGCATTCCAAGAAACAAAGGTTATTGTGCATAAAATCTTACATCATAGTATTAGGTTCGAATAAATAAGTATAATAAAGTATGCTATAACCTTTGAAAGTAAAATGTTTTAAAAAGTTGAAAATTAATCATTAATTTTATTTGAGGCTAGTCTAATAATGTTTATTTCGTCACTAATAGACCTTGTTTGTAATTACTATGAATAATTCAAGCAAATAAGCATAAATAACAACAAATTTTTATAACATTAAATAACTATATATTAAATGTTAAATGATATAAATTTAAGTGATAGAATGTTAAATAACAACATGATAAGGGAATTAAAATTTCTTAGTAATATAACCAAATGAAAGAGAAATATTTTAAGGAATGAGGCATATTGTAGGAGAAAGTTGCATTCTATGATACTTTCGAGATCTAATGAAACATGCTCAATTTACAATTCAAGTATGAATTAAATTTTCTCATAAACCATGCAAAGCCTTAGAAACTAAAATGTTTAAAGATATAAAAATAAATATTTGAACGAATAAATCACATCAAGACAGGTCTAATGACTCTTCCTTTGTCTTAATCACATCTCTTCTTGATTTACTATGAATGATAAGACTAAGTAAACATAAATAAAAATAAATTATTTTTAATGTTAATTAAATATATATAAAAATTAAAATGAGAAAAATTAAAGATATATAATGTTACAAAATCAAGGAGAAATTGCACGAGGAGATTGTGCTCGTGTTCTTAAGGAGATTAAGTGTAACCTCCTCAATCATTAAATTTGGTTCAAATCAAATATTCTTTTGAATCATGGAAAAATCTTCTTAAATAAAATTTTTAACAATATTAAAATGAAAATTTATTTAAGGAGAGCTCATTGAGTCAAGTCCAACGTAAATCTTTTCATCTCTATCAAACATTCTATATAATTACTTTGATTTAAAAAAATAAATAAGCCTAAATTTAAATAAAATATTATTTAATATTAATTAAATAATTATTAATAAAAAATGAGATAACTAAAATATTGTAATATAAAAAAAACAAAGGTGATGCAAATGTCACAAATGATGAAATTTAAAGTTTCCTAGAAATATAGGAAACTTAAAGTAAAAAAAATGAAAAGATGTGGTAAGCTATATAGGAAAGTTGTATTTTAAGATAATTATGGAGGCCATGCGTGACATCCATGATCAAAAAATTTGGCATTTATAAACATTTCTTGTAAAAAATGCCAAAACTTTAGATTTTTTTTTATGGAACTCATTAAGACATTACAAATTTTACTTTTTGTCTCTCTTAAACTATGTTTGAAATTTTTTTGAATTACAAAAATAAGCATAAATAATTAGAAATTATTTTTTAATGATATATAAAAAATACTAAAGCTAAAATGAGATAAATTCAAGTAATTGTAATAACAAAATAAGAGTGATGTACGTGACATATCTTGATAGATTTTGAGTTACATTGCCACATAACTAAATCAACGAAAATATTTTAAAAAATGAGATAAATTATACAAGAAATTTGCATGACAAGATATTAAGAACTTTATGCATAAGATCCTCTATCATAAAATCATTTATGAATAAAAATTTCTTATAAAGCATGACAATGCAAAGTACAAAAATTTAAAACTGTAAAAAAAATTTTATTGTGCATAACCCATCGAGACATGCCCCAAATTCTTTATTTCATCTCGAATATACCCTATTTGGAATTAATGTCTTTTAATAATATATTAAGTATAACTAATAAAAAATTTTAATTTTTGTTAAATATATGTTAAAGTTATAGTAAGATAAATTGAAATAATATAATATGAAAAAAAATAAATGTATTAAAATGGCCACATGAGGTAGATTTAGGGTTTCTTAATAATTTAATGAAATAGAAAATTAATTAAAGAAATGAGATAAATTTTATGAAAAAGTTGTATTCCAAGGTAATAAGGAGTTTGAGTATAATATCTTCTAAAATCAAGTTAGGTATCAATCAAAATATCTTGCCAAAATTTATAAAAATAAACACTTAATATGATAGAGCCTGTCGAGATGACTAAAATGATCTTTAAATTACACAATTTACCAAATGTATATAAGTATAAATAAGCATGATAATAATATCAGAAAAATATAAACTAAAATTGAATTGAGAAAAATTGAAGCAATTTAATTTAAAAAATCAGAGTGATATAAAGGTCAAATGATAAGAGAATTAGATTCTCATGGCAACATAACTGAAGTGATGCAAAAAACATGTGAAATTATCAGATAAATTGAATAAGAACTATTCATTCCAAGATACTATGGAGATCAAGTGTAATGTCATTGATAGTCGCATATGGTACGAATGAAAATATTCCATAGGATATGAATAAAATATTGAAAATATAATATTAAAAAGATATAAAAGCGAACATTTAATTGGGTAAAGCTTATTAAGATGAGTCCAATGACATTTGTTTATAAAGCGTGAGACCTCATTTATAATCATTACTGATTAAACAATCAGTAAATGTAAATGAAAGTCTTTTTCACTTTAAGTTCATAAGATTTGAAACTTAAATTAGATAAATTAACCTAACCAAGTCAATGAGAAACATTTTAAGAAATGGATTAAAGTTTATGTAAAAGTTGCATCTTATGATGTTAAGAACATGAGTATAATATACTAAATTGCCAAATTGGATACGAATAAAAATTTTTATAAAATGTGGCAAACAAAAAAAAATTGGAAAATAATTACAATGAGTTTTTATTTGGGAAAAGCTTGCGAGGCAAATAAAATGACATATGTTTCACTTTGATCAAACCTCATTTAGAACTACTATAAATAATAACATTAACTAAATATAAACAACAACCAATTTTCACATTAATTTATGTAAGATAAACTAAAAGATAACAATATAACCAAATCAAAGGGATGTAAAGGTCACTCTAGAGCACAATTAGTGTTTCATAGGAATACAACCAAATCAACGTGAAAAACTTGAAGAAAAATGTCAAATAATTAAGTTTCATCCTAAGATACTAAGGAGATCGAATTTAACATCCTCAATCATCAAATAATTTAAAAAATGATAATGAATAATAACGCAAGTAAAAAACTAACAAAAATAAAATATTTTAAAATAAAAAAGTTAAATTTTAAAAAGACAGAGCTAACCAAATCAAGTTGAACAATGTTTTTTTGTATCAATCAAAATTTGTTTGGAATTACTCTAAGAATGTAAAGTGAATAAAAATGAAAAATAATTCATTATTTTATTAAAATTTAAGAAATTAAATATTTTATCTAAACTCTGATAAATTTAAGAATTCAAATATAATCAAGTCATTGAGATGTAAAACACACATTTTAAAAGAATATGAGTTATATTATGATATAGTCAAATCAAAGTAAAATATTACATGAATGAGTTAAATTGTATGCAAACCTATATTCAAAGATACTAAGTAGATTCAGTATAGTTTCCATTATTTTAAATTCTTATGAAAGATATTGCCTCACAAATATACTATTAAAAATGTATAAAGCTTAACATTTAATTTATTAGACAATGTGAAGATGAATGTACCATTGTTTATTTCTTATCGATTCATGTTGATTAGTCCAAGTTTGGAATTATTATGAATTCAAAAAATAAATATGTTTAAAATTCATTATTTTAATTATTTATCAAGAAAATAGATATTAAAGCTAAAATAACATTAATTAAAGAGACTTAATATAAAAAATAAATTTTATATGAAGGTCCAATTAGAGGGATTTCGAGTTAGATTGTAAACAACAAATCAAAGCCAAAAATTTGAAAATAATTAAATTTTAAAAAAAATTCCTTCCAATATACTATTGAGATTAGATATAGCATTCCTAATCCCCAAATCTGATACAAATCAAAATGTCTCCCAAAGCATTCCAAAATCATAAAAAACTAAAATATTTAAAAATATAAAATAGAACATTTAATTTGATAGTCTCAATTAACATGAGTACAACGCCATTACTTTCATCATTTTTGGACCATGTTACTATGAACTAAAAATTTAAATAAACATAAATAATGATAAATGTATGCCTTAATATTAATTAGATATATAACACAATGAAGGTGAGATAAATTTATGTATTAATATAACCAAATCATGGAGATATAATGGTTGTAAGAAAGATAATTTGACTTTCTTACTATCCTAGACAAATCAAAGAAAATTCTTTAAATAAACAAGATAAACTATATAATGAAGTTGCACTCAAGTGTAATTAGGACATTGATAGAAGCAACCTCCATTGCCAAATCTGGTACAAATTGAATTGTCTCGTATAAAATTTTAAAACTTTAGTAAATAAAATATTGAAAGAAGCATAAACTAATATATTGTTGGATAGATCTTATAAACAAAATTCAAATGATATATGCTTCATTTTGGCTGGTTCTCATTTAAATTACTATAAAAGTCCAACAAAAATAAAAATTTAGAACTATTATTTCAATATTTAACAAATTGTTTTAAAATTGAAATGATATAAATTAAAGCCATGCAATGTTTCCAAAACAATATCATCTAAAGGTCTCTCAAAATTATTTATAGTTACAAAGAATAATAAAAAAATAAAAAAAATAAATTGAAGTATTAAGATATATTGTATAAGAAAGTTCCATTCTAAGAAATTAAGGACATTGAGAGTAACATCCTCAACTATAAAACAAGGTACAAATAAAAATTTATAGCAAAGCATGCAAAAACCTTAAATAATAAAATATTTAAAAATGTAAAAATAATTTAAGAGCTTATAAAATAGAATCCAATTACTTTTGTTCGATCTATGTTGGACCCTATTTCGAATTGCTTTAATTTAGTAAACTACAAAAGCATATAAAATAATAAATTATTATTTAATATTAGTTAAACTTATAATAAAACTTAAGTTTGATAAATAACGGAATGTAATGAAAACATTTTGATGTAGAGGTTACATGAATGGACAATATAATTTAATAGTCACATAACCAAATCAAACTAAAACATTTGTAAAAATGAGGTGAAGTTTATAGCCAAGTTACATTCCAAGATATTAATGGGTTCATATGCAACATCAGTGATAATCAGATTAGGTATGAATAAAGAGGCCATGAAAAGAATATAGAAACCATTAAAAATAAGATACTTTTAGAATTAAAACCATATCAAATAAAAAAACCATATAATTTTTTAATTTGTTGGAGCTCAACATGACAATGCTAATAATTTTTGTTTTGTTTTTATCATACCTTTTTTAGAATACTATCAATCTCCAAAATAAATAATAATATCTTATTAATTTAATATCAAATAATAATATATTAAACATAAATTATGGTAAATTTTGAAAATATTAAACAGCCAAATCAATGTGATATGAATGACACATGAATGGAGATTTAGAGTTACATAACAATATGACCTAATCAAAGTAAACATCTTGTAGAAATGTCATAATTTGTATTGGAAAATCCATTCCAAGTGTCTAATGGAATCAGTTATAAAATTATTCATCATCAAATAAGGTACAAATAAAATGCCTCATGAAGCATGCCAAAATCAATGCTAATATGGTATTTAAGAAATGAATATTTAACTATATATAACTCATTAAGGCGATTCTCAACACATTTTCTTTGTCTCTATCAGACCACCCCCAGAATTCTTATCAATTATCGAGGTAAAGAAGAAAATAGTAAAAAATTATTTTAATATTAAGATATCATATATTTAAGGTGAATTTCTAGTAAATTGAAGCAAAAGTAATGCAACCAAATTAAAGTGATGTAAGGGTTACAGAATAATCAAATTAGAGCTACATAATAATATATTAAAATCAATGTGAACGATTTAATGAAATGGATAAATTATGAATGGAGGCAACATTTTGAAATGCTAAAAAGTTTGATTATAACTTAATATTTCATTTTGGTATAAATAAAAATTCTACTTAAAAGATGCAAAGAGAATAAAAAAATATTGAAATAAATATTTAATTAATTATAGCTTTCTAAGATGAGTCCAGTGGTGTTAGTTTTGTATCAATCATATATCATTTAAATTTACTTATAATTACAAAAAAATAATCATAAATAATAATAAATTATTATTTTTATTTTTTCTAAATATTTAACAAAGTTGAAATGCAGTAAATTAAAGCAAATTAAACATATCACAATATTATAAGGTCATGTCAGAGAATAATTGGACTGTCACACAAGTTAATCAAATCAAAGAAAGGTTTATAGCAAAGCAACAAATTGTATCTTAAAATTATATTACATGATGCTAGGAAGATTAAGTATACCATACCCAATTATCAAATTTCATTTAAATCAAAATATGTCAAAAAACATACCAAAACTCTTAAAAAATAAAATATTTAAAAATACAAAAAATAAACTTTTAATTAGACAAAACTCGTTTAGTTTCATGTCAATTGAATAATGTTTTTAGTGAATACAAATTGCATAAGCTTGTTAACATAAATTATGACAATTTATTATTATAATGTCTAATCACTATGACATAAAGATAATATAAGAGGAGATCTATAGTTATGCTACAACGTAACTAATTCAAAAAAATTATTTTAAATTAATAAAATAAAATACTTTAAAATGTTGCACTCACAAATACAAAGGATATCAGATCTAACATTCTTAATCATTTAATTAAGTACAAATTATAATTTCTCCTTAAGTTTTCCAAAAAGATAAATAAGAGAATAACTAAAAATATTAATATAAATATGAGAAAGGAAAAGCTTGTTAGCACAATAAATAATGTTTGTTTCTTCTTCATTAGACCTTATGTCAACTTACATTATATTATAAAAATAAATAAACAGAAAAAATCACAAATTTTTATTTCAATTTAACTGAAGATGAATTAAATCTTAATTGTGATAAATTAATCAAATATATTATAACCAAATAAAAATAATGTAAGGGTTACAGGTGCAATTAGAGGTTCAACAAAAAAATTCAAATCAAAGAGAAATATTTAGAGAAATTAGATAAACTATACACAAAAATTACATTCCAAGATACTATCGAGATTGAGCGTAACATAATTGACCAACAAATTAGGTATAAATCAAAATATCTCATAAAACAAGCCAGCATGTAAGAATACAAACTATAAATAAAATATAAATACCAATATCTAATTGGACGTGTTACAAAAGAAAATTTGCATAAAAAATAATATGTTATTTCTTTAATAGTAAGAAAATACTTTTTTAAAGATAAAGCAAGATAAATATATATAAAATGAGCTAACATAATCAAAGTAATGTATAGGTTACAATGGTAGAGAAATTAAGTTTCACAGTGGCATAACTGAACCAAAGATAAACAATTTGAAAAAAGAGATAAATTATATGTGAAAGTTCTATTCCAAGATATGTAGATGTGTGAGTACAATATCCTAGAACATCAAATTAGGTATTAATCAATTTCTAATTTAAAAATTATATATTTAATTGTATAAAGATAATTTAGAAAAAGTTCAACAAGATTTATGAAGCTATGTAATATTATGAAAGGAGACTAACATGAATGTTATACTAGATGAGACCTAGTATTACACAATTATATAAACAAATAAAAGCAAAAGCTTTTAATAAATCAGATAAATGGCATATTGAAGTTGCGCTCCATAATTCTAAGGAAATTGAGTGTAACACCCTCTATTATCAAATTAGGTAGAAATAAAAATGTCTCATAAAGCATACAAAAAACAATAGGATATAACATTCGTAAAAGTATATCAACAAATTGTTTATTTAATAGAGCCTCTTATGATGAGTCTAATTATTTTTTTTCAATCTTAATAAGACCTCAATTTGAATTATTTGAAGTTAAAAAGTTTTTAGGCATAATAATAATAAATTATTATTTTAATACTAAGCAAATATATTATATTAAAGATGAAATAAAATAAATTAAAGCAATGTATTATATCTAAATGAAAGCCATGGTATAATCTCTCAAGAAGATATTTAGATTCAAAAGGTAAGTTAACCAAGATAGAACAAAAAATTTTAAAGTGTTAGATAAACTTTATATGAAAGCAGAAATTAACATTACTAAGGAAGTTCAATTGTTAATCCTCGATCTCTAAATCAAGAAAAATTAGAAATTGCCTAAAATTGTTACCAAAATCATCAAAAATAACATATTTGAAAATATAAAATTAAATATTTAATTTGACAGAGAACATCAAGACTTTTCCAATTATTAAAATTATTGTGAATTATTACCAGTTACCAAAGCAAGTAAGCATCAACAATATTAAATTGCTTTTTTAATATTAACTGAATAGATAATAAAACTAAAAAGAAATAAGTTAAAATGATAAAATATATTCAAATCAATGTGATGTAAAGGTGACATTAGGGTAGACTAATAGTTATATAGTAATATAATCAAATATAAACGAAAAACTTAAAGAGATTATACAAATTTTATAGGAAAATTATATTCCATGATAGAAACAAGATTAAGTGTGACATCCTTGATCACCATATCAAGTATGAGTAAAATTATGTTATAACAAGTGCCAAAACCCTTGAAAATAAAATATTTGAAATATAAAAAATTAATTTTAAATGAAATAGAGCACCTTGTGATGTATAAATTTATGTTTGTTTAGTCACGATCAGACCTAATTGAGAATTACTATGAGTTATAAAATTAAATAAGCATAAAAAATAGTAAATTATTTTTTGGTAATAAGTAAATGTTTGTTAAAGTTGATCTAAGATAAACTAAATAAATGTATGCAACCAATTCAAAAAGATGGATGGGTGATACAAAAGTAAAGTTAGATTAAGATAATAATATAGCCAAACAAAAATAGAACATTTCAATTAATATGATAAATTATACATCAAAATTTCTTTCTAAATTACTAAGGAGATAGAGTGTATAATCCTCGATCATCAAATTAGTTACAAATCAAGAAATGTCATAAAGATGGATAAAAACATAAAAAATAAAATATTTATAATTATGAAAACTATTTAATTGCTTTGTGTTGATTGAGATGAGTTGAATGATATTTGCTTCATATCAATTTGACATCATTTGAAATTGTTATGAATTATAATTTCTTGTAATCATTACTAATAAAAAATTATTATATTAAATTTAGATAAAAATATTTCAAAGTGAAAAATGATAAAATGAAATTATATAACATAATAAAATTAAATCAACATAAAAGTTCGACGAGTGGAGATTTGTAGTTGCTCAATAATATAACTAAATCAAATCATAAGACTTGAAAATATGAGGTGCATTATACAGTAAAAATGCATTCTACAGAACAAATAAAATCAAGTATAATATCATAGATCATCAAAACAAATATAATTCACAATATCACCTAAAGCATATAATAGTAGATAAGAAAATATTATTGAAGATAAGAATTGAATTGTAAACTATATAGAGCTTATTAATAGTAATCTAATCAAATGTTTTCATCTCCATGAGAAATCATTAGAAATAAAAATAATAATCAATCTAAATAAGAATAAGTAATATTAAATTATAATTTCTATATGATGTAAATATTTTGTAAAGTTGAAATAATAAAAATTGTAGTGATGTAATATAACAAAATTATTATGATGTAAAGGTCACATTTGATATGATTTAAAGATACATAATATTTATTAAATCATAGTATTCCAAGATGCTCAAACAATCAAATGAAACATCATCAAACATTAGTGAAGTATGAATGAAATGTTCAATAAATCTTACAAAAAGCCAAGAAAATAAAATTTCTAATATTGTAAAAATAGATATTTAACAAGATAGAGTGCATCAACATAAGTTTAACAATGCTTGTTTTGGCTCTATGTGACTTTGCTTAGAACTTCTATAAATTATTATAATGAATAATACTAAATAATAATAAATTATTTCTTTTATATGAATTAAATTTATTTTAAAAGAATTAGATAAATTGAAGAGATTTTTTAGATTTACATAATAAAATAAACAAAATAGAAGCAAATCTTTATTAACAAATTATAAACATTGTATGACGAAATTTACATTAAAATATATTAACTAGTTTGAGTGTGGCATCGATGATTGTCAATTGAATATTTAAATAAACAAACCTCATCAAACATAATGAAATAAAAGTAAAACTTTTGGAAATAAATATGACAAATTAAACGAGAAACCAAGATGCCATGAACATCACGTGTAACATCCTCCATTATAATTAGATGGATCTCATCAAAGCTAAACCAATAATTTTTTCAATTTCTATCTGGCCTCATTTTTAATTACAAAATATTTCTAATATAAATAAGTATAAAAAATAATAAATTAAAATTTTAATATCATTTTGTGTAAAATAAACCTTAAAAATGATTAAATGAAGAGATGTAGTATAACAAAGTCAAGGTAAAACAAAGGTCACGTAGTAATTGATTTTTGGTAATATAGTATTAAAATCAATTAAAAGAAAAACATTTGAAGAAATTAGATAAATTGTATAGGAGATGTGGATTATAGGACACTAAAGAGATCAAATGAATCATCACAATCATTAAATCATGAAAGAATAGAAATTTGTCGTAAAGCATACAAAAAACAGAATTTTTTAAAAAATAAAAAATGATTTAGTTAAATAGAGCTCATCAATAAAAGCGTAACGACATTAGTTTCATATCGACTTGGCATCATTTTGAATTATTATGAATTATAAAAATAATAAACATAAAAAAAATAATTAAAATTTTAAATTAAATAAATATAATAAAGCTAAAAAGAGATAAATTGAAGAAAGATAATTATCATCATGAAATTGAAGCCAAGCAAAGATTACATGAGAAAAGATTTAGTATTATAAATTAATTTAACCAAATCAAAGCAATATATTTAGAAACATTAGGTAACTTGTATGACAAAATTATATTCTAAGATACTTAAGAGATCAAGCGAGACACCATGAATCGTCAAATTTTGTACAAAATAAAATGTCTATAAATCATTAAAAAACAAAGAAAATGGAATTTTTAAAAAAGTAAAAATAGGTATTTTCATGGATAGAACTCTTGGAGATGGGTGTAGCGACATTTGATGACATTTGGTTTATTTCATTTGGACCTCTTTTGGGATTACTTAAAGTTAATAACATAACTATGTAGAGATAGTAGTCAATTATTATTTAAATTTTATGTAAATATATAAATCTAAAATAAGACAAATTGAAATAATATAATATAATAAAATAAATTAGATTTGAAGGTGACATGAAATGAGATTGAGAGTTACATTAAAAATAACCAAATCAAAGTTAGCATTCCAAGAAATGGAATAAAGTTTAGAGAAACCTATATTTCAAAACACCAATGAGATCAAGTATGGCATCCTCGATCACGAAATATGGTATATTTTAAAATGCTTCACAAATCCTATCATGTCCAATTCGATAATGTTTTCTTCATCTGCATTAGCCATGCCTGAAATTACTATGAACTAAAAATATAAATAAGCAAAGATAATTAAAAAAATTATTTTAGTATTAAGTAAATATGTAGTAAAGTTGATAACATTTAGATTTAAGTAATACAACAGAGCCAAATGAAACCAATTTAAAGGTCACACTAGATAAGATTTAAAATTACATAGTAATATAGCAAAATAATGCCAAAACATTTCAGGAAAATTATTAAAATTTCTTGGAAAAGTTGCCTTACAAGATATTAAGGAGATTTCGAGTAACTTCATAGTTTGTGAAAATAGGTCAAAATTGAAAATGTCGTTTAAAGAATGCAAAAAATAAAAAAAAATTAAACAATATTGTAATAAATATTTAATTACACAAAGCTTATTGTGATGGCTCCAAGAAAGTTTGTTTCGTCTTATCTGAGTCTCATTTTGAAATTTTTCATAATACATAAAAAGATAAGTTTAAATAAAAATAAATTATTATTTTAGTATTAATAAAATATATATTAAAGTTGATAGGAGATAATTGAAGCAATGTAGTCTAACTAAATCAAAGAAATATAAAGGGCATATCAGATAAGATTTAGAGTAACGTAACAATAAAAACAAATCAAATTAAAAAATTTCAAAGAATGAGGAAAATTATACATGAAAGTTTCATTAAAAATTATGATAAGATCAAGTCTTTAATCCTTAAAGATCAAAAAGTGTGTGAATCAAAATGACTTTTAATGCATAATAAAACCATATAGAATAGAATATTTAATGATCAAAAATTGATATTTAATGGAAAATAACTCTTCAAGGCCTGTGTAATGATGTTCGATTTGACTTAATATGACTTGAATTTCAAATACAGTGATATAGCAAAAGAAATAAGCATAGATAATCAAAAATATTGTTTTATAAATAGGTGTTTATTTCTTTAAATTAAACTTGAAATTAGATAAATTTAAGCAATGTAATGTAAAAAAACAATGTGATGCAAAGTTGTATGTGTGGAGATTTAGATAAAACTAGTAATGTAAATAAATCAAAGTAAAAATTTTCAAGAAACAAGATAAACTATTTGAGAAAATTATATTCTAAGATTCGTAAAAGATAAGTATAACAACCTCGTTCATCAAATTAGATATGAAACAAAAAGTTTAGAAAACTATGAAAAAACTACAAAGAATAGAATATATTAAAATTTAAAACTAAATTTTTAATTGAACAGTGCTTATCTACATACATACAACAATTCTTGCTTCATCTTGATGGGAAATAATTCAGAAATAGTTTAAATTGTCGTAGTTACAAAGAAAAAAAAACTTAGTATTTAAACATTAAGTACATTTTTTTTGGAGGAGAAATGTTGTAAATTGAAGAATTTTAAAATGTCCAAATCAAACTGGAGTGATAAGGAAATGAAAGTTTATTGAGAGTTGGAATGTAATATAAGAAAATCAAAGTGAAATTTTTAAAAAATGAGGCAAATGCTATGCGAAAGTTGCACTCCAAGTGAATGTAAGATTGAGTGTAACATAATCATTGAATCAGATATGAATCAAAATTTCTCATGAAATGTACAAAAAATATTGAATCTAAAATATTTAAAAATATAAACATGATTTTTTTAATTGGATAGAACATATTGAAATGAGTCTCATAACTTTTTTATCTCACCCACTTATAACCTTTGCTTTATTCCTTAAATCAAACAACAATAGTCCCATGCAAATATATGAGTTAGCTACAATTATTACTTCCTTGTCCATGAATCATACAACTCTAATTAATCTATTCTGAATCCTATGGCTAAGCCAATTCACACCTTTACTATCAATTAGACAAGTGATTGACAAATCATCTGACATGATCTAATGACAAACGTATAATCCTATTTTATATGACCGTACATGAACGATCTCTTGTTGCTGGTATTTTTTAGGAAAACAAGAACTCATATTTGGTCTAATGATCCCTTCTAATAGCAAATCCACTACTAATTGTTTGAGCAATTGCTTTATCCATTTTTGAAAATATATCTTTTACTTATATGATAAAACATTTTTACTTCTTTGCTTACAGCTTTTCAAATAAATTTTTCTTGACTTTCTAGCATCCATAATCAAAAGTTTTCTACAAATACCTAATTAGTGCAAATCAAATTACAAATGAATATGAAGAAACTCTTAACATCTTAACAAAATGTTGTAAAATATTCCATTAGCATAAATTCTTTTAGTAGCAACTATGGCTTTATTCTTCTCCAATTATCAAATTATTCTAACCAAGCCTAATACTTCTATACTTTCAATTTCCTAAGTACCTTTTTAATTTTTAGCTCATTGAGCCTTATTCAATTATGTAATTAGCATAAAAAAGTACAAATTTATCAGAATTTTTTTCTTGCTATAGTTTTCCTTTTCTTTTTAGTTATACAATCAAGCATTTACAAAACCAAAGATTCAATTTGATCTAATAAAAAATTGTGTTGGGTTTGAGCTCACAAAGTCCTATGTTATAGTTCAACCACTAAAATCATGTAGAACTGAGGTAAATTATAAGAAGAAAGCTCCAGTTATAACCTTTTATTTGTGGTGCATTTCTTGGTTTAAGTTGGCAAAAGAAATAGGTTCTTATTTGAACAAAACCACCTACAACTTTTGATGTCACATTTTAATTTTTATCTTCATTTTTATTGCTATATTAACTATATATATATATATATATATATATATATATATATATATATATATATATATATATATATATATATATATATATATATACATATATATATATATATAAATCATGATTTTCTATAAATATAAAATTATTTCTGAACTATATGTATGATAACAAGAAACATTACTTTGAATCCTAGAATTGACACCCTTTTGTAGAATTCACATGCTAATTTTCTTACTTCAGATATTATTAAATATGGATTCTTATAAAAGATTTAGTCAACTAACTTGCATGATTTGCCATCTGCATTTAATTATCTTGCTAAGTTTAGTAAATTATCATTTTGGTTACACACTTCTTTTAATTTCTTTCTTATCTCTTTTGCATGCTTTTCTAAATATGTGTTTGTCACTTTGCATGCTAAATTAAGTTTTTAAAGCATTTTCATCCAAGATTGATGTTGGAGCAACACCTAATGAATGATCCTCCTTAATTCATTTACCATTATTTAATTCTAACTTTTATTTATATTGAAAAAATAGGTCTAAAATTTTTTATTTTATTAATCATATTAAAACATGGAAAGTACTCACAAAACCAAGTGATTTACTTAAAGATTCATGCATAAATTAAATAAAGGCTTTAACTGAACTTAGTAGTGATAAAAAGAGGATGACATAATGAAATGCTAGAAGACGAAACAACCTTTAATGTTGCATATATCCAAAAGAATTTAGTGAAGTTATCAATTAGAAAACCACATATGAAATTTGGAAAAAATTGAAATAACTAAAAAAGGAATTTTGCAAGCCAAAGAAATAAAAACATTTTGTTGCACATGATTATGAGTTATTTAAAATGGATTTAAGGGAAACAAAAAGAAGATATTTACTCAATTTACTGATATTATTGATGGACAAAAAAAGATTGGAAAAGTTGTTTGTAACTTTTAACTTATAAGGAAAGCGTCTAGGATTCTAACCAAGTTCCATGACCCTCTTAACATGATCATGAAGGCAACAATTGTATAAATAAGTTCAAATTGGATAAGTTAGTTGGAGAATTATTAATGGCTAAAATTGAGATGAAAAAAAGAGTTGAAATGGAGGCTTCCACAAGCAAGCCAAAGCATGAAGCAAGGAAAGAGGAAGGAATGTCATTCAAAGAAACTAAAGATGACTTAAATGTGGCATTCATTTCTTCTATAGATTTGGTATGATAGGTAAATTTTTTTGTTAAAGGTTTAGCTGAAAATTTGGGAAAATGTTTTATAAATAGGAATTGTCAAAAGAAGAAAAGAAAGGAGATGTTTAAGGCTCCAAGGTGCTATGATTGTTGTTTAACTAACCATATTAGATCGAATTTTCTACAACTCAATGACATCGAATGACAACAAGAGAAAAAGAAGAGAATGAAGAAGAAGAAAGCATTACATGCTACTTGGAGTGCTTCAAAAAATTCATGCTCAACAACTTCAAATAGTGAACAAAAACTGATCATATGCTTCTTGGAAAATGATAATTCAAGCACATCTTGTGCAAAAGAAGAGAATGAGGTATTCTCTTGGCCTAAAGAAGTCCTTGGAAATAATTATATATGAGTTATTAGTTCTTTAACTTCTTTAAATTATACACAAAAAATTAAAAAATTATTGCATTAAAAAAACTGATCTTCAAAATTTTTTTTATCAAAGAAGATGAGAAAAGGAATATAGAAATACTTCAAATCTATGATGATTAAATTTTCACAAATAGTGAGCATACATCATTGAAAAACGAAATTACGAGCTAAAAATGGAAATATATTGTGTAGAACATGGAAAAGTTTCTAATGCTTCACTTATTTTATACTTTTCTAAGAATAAATACATCATTTTTAAATGTTAAGATAATATTTGAATTATTACAAGCATTTAGGGATGTAGAAATAAGACATACTATAATGGATTATAAAATTAGAAAAAATAATTTTAGCTTAATTCTTATTTCAAATCGGTGACTAGGAATGATATTATGAATGCTCTCACAATAGGTATTTGTATTCAACCCATTGATTAATTGGGTTTGAAAGGATAAGGAATAGAAAGCTTAACATAAGATGTTTCTACAATCATTGCATAGACATATAAAGTATTGTAGACATTTGTATGCTAGAAATAAAATACTTAAGAATTAAGTGCACAAGTGAGGAAACAAATTCGGCAAAAAGAGTTACATTTAAAGGTTAAAAAGTTAAAATTTTACAATTTAAGTGGGACTTCATAGAGAAAAAAATCAAGATTTAGCACTGGGGTGTTCGAAAGCAGATGCTCAAATACTATGACTGGAGATAGATGAATGTTTATATTGATAGAACATCATCCAAATAGATAACTCTAAGGTGAAGATAATTGGAATTAGTGATATTAATTTGTCTTATTTTACACTTGGATTATAATTTAATTTAATTAGTATTACTCAATTATGCATTGCTAGTTATTTTGTTAATTTTAACACTCAATGTTACTATATATTAAAAGATGATCAAGTTTTAGTAGTTGGTAGAGGACATGGTGACACTTATAGTGTTTAGCATGAATACTCAAAATGTAGAGAAAATAATGCATGTATTATTTGATAACTTCATTTAGAAGACAAACAATAAATTTTAGATGAAGAGATAAAATACTTAAGGAGCTTACACTTGAATGAGAATGAAGGCAAATTGAGGTAATAAAATACTTGGAACTATCAAGATTAACATCCAAAGGAATTAATGACGGGATATGTTAGTTTAGGAGTTAGGACTAGAGGCTCTAGGAGTGAAATTGTTCTGGTGCATTTGTAACTTTTATAGAACAAATATTTGTTCCCTTGAGAATAACTATTGGCTTCAAGTAATGAATGAAGTGTTGGATCCATTTGAGAGAATCTAAGTGTAGGAAGTAGTTTCTATGCTTATTGATTAATAAGTGATTAGAAATAAATGGATATTCACAATTAAAAAAGAAAAGTCCATTAGAATACAATTTTTGCATCAATTTGAAACTATCCAAAATTTTTATGTTATGAAAATATTGAGAGAAAATCCATCCTTTTCACATTGATAAACATAGCGATAATGTGTATTAGCTTAGGAAGGCACTATATGACCTTAAGAAAATTCTTCATGTATAGTATAAAGGTTGAGCAATTATGTAGTTAATAGTGGATTTAGAAAAAGAAAACTTTATACAACACTATTCCTAAGGTTTTAAATGGTCATTTATTTCTTATATAACTTCAATTTGATATCATATTTTTTGTAGTGCAAATGAAAATGTGTAAAGAATTTGATGACTTAATGACAAAGGAGTTTGAGATGAATATGATGGGAGAGATGAATTTGTTCATAGAATTACAAATTAGGAATCTAAAATGTAGGATCTTTATTTCATAAAATAAGAATTTAAAATTATTATTTAGGAAGTTATGGTGTAAAAATGGAAACCTATAACGATTCTAATGGGTAAATCAATCCCCTTATCTCTACAACCTTTGCATTGTTTTGATCTTAATGAATTAAATTAGTATAGTTTATAATTTTTTAGATTTAATATATATGTACTTAATATTAAAGAAATAATTTTGTTGTTATTTATATGCATATTTAGTTCGATAATTCTCATTAGTTTCAAATGAGGTCTGATTGAGATGAAGCATGTCACTAGATAGATCCTCATGATCTCTTTCTAAATAAATAATTTTTTCTTATGTTTTCACATGTTTTTTAAGATATTTTGAGTCATAACAAATTTTAAGTTTGAAGATATTACACTCAATATCCATAATAACTTGGATTCACACTTTCTTGTATAATTTATTGCTTTTTTTCCAAAAGTTTTGCTCCAAATTGGGTATATTTACTATGTAACCTAAATCTCATCATGTTATATTGCATTGTAATTATTTTATACAGTAGAATGCTTTAATTTATCTTATTTTTTAAATACAATTGCTTAATAGTAAATTAAAAGTTAATATTAATTTGTAGTGATTTGAAATATGGTGAAATAGAAACAAGCAGAAGTCATTACACTCATCTTGGCGAGCTCTGTCAACTTAAAACTTATTTTTATTATTTTTAAAAATTATTTTTTGTTTTAAAAAACTTAATGACATTAAATGATTAGGGATATTGGACTCGATCTCCTTTGCAAGCTGGAATGTTTCTTTCCTTTAATCTTTATTTCATTTCATCAAATCTTTCAACTATATTTGATTATATAAATGCAAAACTCTAATTCTCTTCTCATGTTACTTTTACATCACCTTCAATTGGTTGTATTACTTTGCTTTAAATTATCTTAAGCAATGAAATATAACAAAATCAAAGCGATATAATTGTCATATAAGAGAAGATTTGGATTTATATAATAATATTCAAAAATGAAAGCAAAACATTTAGGTAATGGGACAAATTGTGAGGAACTAATGCATTCCATGATACTATGAAAAATTAGTTTAACATTCAAATCATGTATGAATATGACAAAACATTAAAAAAATAAAATATGTAATGATATAAAAATAAATATTTAACTGCATAAAGCACGTTGAGATGAGTTTACCAACATTTTTTTGCTTCCATCAAATAATATTTGGAGTTGTTATCAAACCTAAATAAACATAAATAGTAATAAATTATTCTTTTTATATTAACTAAATATATTTTAAAGCTAAAATAAGTTAAATTGAAGAGCTGTACCATAACAAAATCATAGTAAAGAAAATGTCACATGAGGAAAGATTGAGTTATATAATATTATAACTAAATCAAAGTAAAAACTTATTGAAAAATCAAAACAAAAATTATAGAGCAATTGTAATCCAAAATACTAAAAAGATCTAATATAAAATCCCTGATAGATAAATCATGTGTAATTGAAAATGTCAGCAAAAACATGCCAAAATCTTAAAAAGCAAAAATATTTAAAAATAAACTAAATAAATATTTTTTTGGATAGAGCATCAAGGAAGTGTGTGATGGGAATTTTTAGTCATCAGTCAGACTTAGTTTGGTATTATGGAGAATTACCAAAATAAATAAAGATTGATAATGAAAAGATTTTTAAATATTAAGAAAAATAAATTTAAAAAATTAGATAAATTAACACAAAGAATTGTACCAAAATTAAAAAAATGTAATCAATTCATAAGAATAGATTTAGAGTTACAAAGTAATATAAAAAAATTAGAGTAAAACATTTGAATATTTTAAATAAATAATACTAGGTTATTGGATTCCTTAATACTATGGAGATCGAGGGCAGCATCCTCAATCATCAAATTAGGCACAAACAAAAATATCTCATAAAATATGCCAAAGTCAAAGAAAAATAAAAATTTATATTTAATTTTCAATAGCTACTTGAGTCTAGCACAATAATATTTATTTCAATACTAATTGATAATTTTTTAAATTTTTACAAATTATCAATTTAAATAACAATAAATGTGGAAAATTATAATTTTAATATTATGTAAAAATATTTAAAGCTAAAATGAGGCAAATTGAAGTAAGGTAAGACAACTAATGATTGTATTATGAAGGTCACATAAGAAGAAATTTTGAGTAATTTAGTGATATAACAAAATAAAAGAAAAAAATTTGAAAAACATTGCTAAATTGCATAAGAAATATTTATTCCAATATGTAAGGAGATTGAACATCCTAAATCATTAAATCGTCTATTAATCAAAATCACTCACAAAATGTGCAAATGCAATGAATAATAAAATATTAAAAAACATATAAGTAAATACTTAATTTGATAGTGCTCATTAATATGAGTACAACAATATTGTTTTATCAAAATAAAATGAAAACAAAAAACAATAAATTACTATTTTATTGTTAAGTAAATGCAAGTTAAAGTTAAAATCAAATTGTTTTAAGTAACATAATATAACAAAATTGAAGAGTTATAAAGGTCACATGAGTGGACATTTAGCATTACAATGTATTCAATGCAAATCAAAGTGAAAATGTTTAAGAAAAGAGGTATTTGGTAAATTGGTACTTTAATATTATGTAAATTTATTTTGAACGTGAATCGTGATAAATTGAAGCATTTTAATAATATCAAATAAAAGTGATGTAAAGTTTAAATGGGAGAAGATTAAGAGCTACATAGTAATATAAGAAAATCCAAGGTAAAAAATATAAAATTATGATAAATGTTATAGGAAAGTTGCATTTGAAGAGGTTATGAGATCTAATATAACATTCACAATCATTAAATAATGCATCAATAAAAATAGCTCATGAAATATGCCATGAAATATTGAATCTAAAATATTTAAACATATAAAAATGGTTTTTAAATTAGATAGAGCTTGCTGAGATGAGTCTCATGACATTTGTTTTATCTCCATTAGGCCACCTTTAGAGTTGTTATGAAATACAAAAGTAAATAAGATAATATAAAAATAAATTATTATTTTTGTATAATATATATATATATTCAAGATAAAATGAGATAAATTGATGCAATATAACATTAAAAATTCTAATTTATGTAAAGGTATAAAAGAAGGGTTTGGGGATGTAAAGTTAAAAAAACCAATTACTTAAAACATTTTAATAAATATACTAAAGTATATGAAAAATGTTGATTTCTATGATATTGAAGAGATCAAATATCATAGTACTTACTAATAAAAAATAAGATCAAATATAGATATCTCATCAACCATGCAAAAAATCAACAAAAATATTAAAAATATAAAAGTCTCATAATATTAGATATAGCTCATTGAGATGAGTGTAATGTTGATTGTTTTAACTTGATCAGATTTTTTTTGGAATTACTATGAATCACAAAAAAAATAAATAAATAATTTTTTTAATATTAAGTAAATATATAAAAGCTTATGCTAAATATGTTGAAGAAATCTAAATTAGCCAAATAAAAGTGATCCAAAAGTCACTAGAGAATTAAATTGAGTTACATAGTAATATGAAAAAATTAAAAAAAAATTTGAAGAAATTTGTTAATATTTTTATTGGAATTGCCAAGAAAGTTACAAATTGAAATGTCATGTAAAATATTAAAAAATTTAAAAAATAATTATCACATTTAGAAATATAAATAGAAACATTTAAAGAAAAAGAGCTTGTTGAGATGAGCCCAATGATATTTGTCTCATTGTCATTTTATCTTGTAAAGAAATTTTATGAATTATAGAAGTAATAAGCATACATAATAAAAAGTTACTAATTTAATATTAAGTTAATATATGTAAACCTAAAATGAGATAAATTGAAATAGCATAATATTAGCAAGTCAACCTAATGTAAAAGTCATAAGAGAGAAGATTTAGAGTTAAATAATAAGATAAACAAACCAAACATAACTATCTTGTTGTTCAAATTTGCTAAGAATCAAGAAGTCTAATAAAGCATGTATAAATAAAAGAAAATAAAATATTTTGAAATTTAAAAATTAATATTTTGTTAAATATAGTACATTAAGATGAGTCCAATGATGTTTGCTTCATCTTGATTGCCTGTCTTTTGGAATTACTATGAATTATTGAAAAGAATGAGCAAAGATATGAATAAAATAATATTTTAATGTTATATAAATATATATTAGAGCTAAAACAAGACAAATTAAAATATTAAAATAAAACATAAGCAAAGTAATATAAAAGTCACTTTATAGGAGATTTAGAGGCACGAAGTAATTTAACAAAATAAAACTAAAACTATTTAAAGAAATGAGATAATTTTTTAGGAAAATTACATTTATAAATAGTAAGGAATCTTGTGTAATATGCTTAATTATCAAATTTAGCAGAAACTAAAATGAATTGTACATCACGTCAAAACTCAAAAACATAAAACATTCAAAATTAATGTAAAATAGAAACTTGTTTAGATATAGTTCATTAAGTAATTTGTGATAATATTTGAGTCATTTTTAGCAAATCTCACTTGGATAAACTATAAATTAATAAATTAAATGAACATAAACTATAATAAATTAATATTTTAGTATTTAACAAAAATATATTAAAATAAAAAATGTGATCACTTATGGGAATGTAAAATAACAAAATCAAAGAGATATTAAGGTCACATGAAACGAGATTTAAGATTACATAATATTAAATATAAATATATAAAAAATGAAAGAAATAAGAAAAATTACATTGGAATGTTGCACTCCAAGATACTATTAAAACTATGTGCAACATACTTCATCAAAAATGTATTAATTGAAAGAAAATGTCAAGCAAGACAAAATAAAAAATAAGAATACCTAAAAAATAAGAAACAATAATTAATTTGATAGAGCTCATAAGAATCTATCCAATGATGTTTGTTTCATCTTAATTAGTTTTCTTTTGGACATACAACAAATTACTAATGTATGCTAATATAAAAATAAACTATTTTTTTACTATTAAGTAAATAAATATAAATTCTAAAATGAGATAAAATGAATAAACATAATAAAATAAATTCTAAGTGATGTAAAGGTTAGAAAAGAGAAGATTTAGAGTTGTAGGACCAAATCAAGGACATGTAATGGTTATATGAGAGGTTATTTAGAGTTAGTTAGAACCTGTAACTAAATAGAATTGAAAAAAATGTAAACAAATGAGATAACTTTTATGGTAAAACTATATTCAAGGGTACTTAGGAGATTGAGCATAGTATTTTTTATTAGCAAATCAGGTATGAATCTGAATGCCTTATCACAAATGCCAAAACCCATGAAAGTAAATTTGTTAAAAAAAAGCACATTTTTTCTATAAAGCTTTTTGAGATGAGTCCAACAACTTTTTACCATCTTGATAAAATCTTATTTGCAATTACAACAAATTAGTGAGATAAATAAGCATAAATAAAAGTGAATTATTATTTTTATATAAATAATATATGTTGAAGTTGAAAAAAAATTGGAATAATATAATATTACTAAAACAAATAAAAATAAAAAAATTAAAATATGATATTTTACTATTATGTGATTATAAATTAATGCTTCAATGAGAAAAATTAAGTAATGTGCTGTAACCAAAGCAAAGACATTTAAAGGTCACATGAGATGTTTTAGATTTACATTGTAATAAAGCCAAATCAAAGTGAAATATTTGAGGAAATGAGATTAATTGTGCTAGAAGGCTAAATTTCTTGATAAAATACTTAAAGATATGAAACATAATGTTAAATTAGATAAAGCACATAAAAAATGAGTGAATTAACATTTGTTTCATTGCAATGCAACACTATTTGTGGTTACCACAAAATAATAAAGTAAATAACATTAAATAATAATAAATTATACTTTTGCTATTAAGTAAACATAGATTAATAGTGAAATGGGATAAATAAAAGCATAGTAATGCAAAAAATTTAAAATGATACAAAGGTCACATGAGAGAAAATTTTTAGTAACGGTGACATTAACAAATAAAATTTAAATATTTGAAGATATTAGATAAATTTTATAGGAAAGTAGATTTGAAAGAGAATATGATGGCAGAATGTAGCAACCTCAATCTAGAAATCTTGTACAAATTAAAGTACTTTGTAACATGTGCTTTAAGCATAGAAAGTAAAATATTTTAAGATATAAAAAAAATTAATTATATAGAGCTGATTATGAAGTGTTGAATGACATTTTTATATGTTTACTAGATCTAATTAGAATCTCTATGAATTGTAAAATTAGATAAACAAAAATAATAATAGAATCATATTCAAATATTAAGCTTACATATAATAACCCACAAAGTTAAATAAATTGAGGCAACATAATGTAACGAAATCGAACCATTGTAAAGGTCATATGATAGGAGAATTACATTTTTAAAGTAATATAACCCAATGAAATAAAAGTGATTGAATAAAATGTGATAAATATTTCAAGAAAGTTGTACTACATTATACTAAATAGATTGCATGCAATATCCTTTGTCATTAAATCATGACTAATACTAATGTCTCACAAAGAATGCACAAATTCTAAAAAATAAAAAAATTTTAAAAAAATAATAATGAATAATTAATCAGATACATCTCTTCGAGATGAGTACAAAGACATTTCTTTCATCTTGGCATGATAATTAGATGTGTGCTAAGAAGGAAAAGGTGCTACTTTGAACATTTTAATATATGATTTTTTAGTCTATAGTTATAATTCAAACATGCTTTATTGTTTTCCACATAGTTGTAAGATGATGCATGTTTAAACACATGTAAAGCATTTAAGTTAACCTTGTGCTTTTTCAAATGATTGGATGAATAAGAATATGAAGTACATGTCAATATCAATAGGTATATAAGAAAATAAACTAGCATACTTTGACTTCAAATAATTATTTTTTGTCAAGTGAATTAAATTTCTCTAATTAGTTTTAGGGAACATTGTGTTTTCTCAAATTATCATTATCTACCTTCAAAGCCTCATTAAACTTAATATGCTTGGACAATTGATTTTGATATTCTTTATTTTAGTCTTTCAAACATGACACATTAGAAATATTGGGTTCAACTTGACAATTTAAAGAAATATTTTCCTCTTTAAGGGAATCACATTGTTCATGCTATTCAATTATTCTACATTCATGTTTGGCGTAAGCAATCTTAAGATCATCATAAATGTTAATTTTTTCACACCCAATAACAATTTTTCTAAAAGAATTATATATTTCATCACAAGATTCAAAAAGTAAACTCATGGCAAGAATTAGAAGTATTTGATATTGTTAACCTGTAAGATTTTTTATCTAAATTTAGTTTGTTTTTCACACCTTCGTTTATTACTTCTTTTTGTGGTTCTTCTCCTTCCTATCATCGCCATTACTTGGAGACACATTCTCACCTCATATCTTTTCATCGTCACGAAACATGTAGTCAAACATGCTCTGAAACAAATTTCTTTAGCGAGTGGGCAAAATGAGTAATTGATTGCTTTAGAATTTAAATAACGCACATTCTTGATTTTTTATTTCTTTTATTGGAAGTACAAAAAATTGGGTAAAGAGAGATCCAACACATTATCATCAACTTCTTAAATGAAACTTTTAAAGTCATTTTTCAAAGCAACAAATTTTTTACCCTTAAATAATGGTGAATGAGTTGATGAAAATGCTTGTCTCATAAAGTTTCTAAATTGACAACTATGGGCAAAGTCATCCTTAAGCAATTAGAAAAAATAGCAACATCTAAAAATCATGAAAGATCACTATAAAATAAAAATGTGAAAATTACAAAAAATACTAATAAAATAATAATACTATTAAATAATAAGAATTAATAACAAAATCAATTTGAACACAAATGAAGGAATGACCTAGGAACTTTATTCAATTTTTGTAGCAAACCACTTTGAAACTTTTTGAAATAAATGTATGTCTAAGAATCCAATAAAAGTAGGGTGAACTATTTAAAAAAAAATTTCTCAATTTTAAAATATACTGATTTTCAAAAATTCTTAATAAAAAAATTTAACCTTGTATGAAATTTGAAATGGTGCCCCTAATATTATGGTTGTTTGGATCAAATGAGAATTTACATCCACCACTAATGGAGTTGTAGAAACAACTCTACTAATAAAAGACTTAGACCATCTAGTTTTTCTTTATGGTTCAACAATAACAAGGGATTTTATGAGCTCAACATTAACTCAATTTTTTATGAGATCAAATTGAACTCAGGTTTTTACTAATGTTAGAATGCCCAACCTAAAAGAAAAAATATAGTAAGAAATAAATGTTTTATGAAAATGAACAAATGTTTCTATGCTTGTTGATGAATATATTAGGGCATTAAGTGTTTAAAATTATGAAGAGAATTGAAACAATGAAAACATAAAAGATTGCATTTAGATCATAACGTTTGGAATTTCATGTAGTCTAAGTTATAAATGCTATCAAGAGAAATTTACAAAAATAAAATATGATGCAACACTTCTTTCATGTGTTAAAATATTATTCAAATTCATTAGTCATCTCATCCATAGTTGTCAATATTTATTAAAAAATTTTGGTTATACTCATTAAAAAGTGAAGGCAAAGTTATTTCAAAAGCTAGCACGAAATTGCTTAAAAATTTTGTACAAATGACTTTAGTAATTCTTCAAAAAAAGCTAACTATAATGGCACATATAATGGCTAGTTAATGTTACATTAGACAAGATCAACCAGATCTATTAGACCCAATCAGAGGCATTATAGACAATTTGACCTAATGTTATAATGAGATACCAGTTATGGTAGTCAAGACATATTAGATCTAAGAACTCTGATCAAGTAGTATATGAGCTAGATCGTTTGATTTATCAATAATAAATTTAGGAATGATATTAGTTGTAGAATTTAAAATGCTTAATTTGTAGCCAAATGATTCAAGAACTAATATATCATACGAGGGAAACACTCAAAGCCATCTAATGAAGTCTAATGAGATCATGAATATAAGATGTCAAGCAAGGACCAATTGAGTGTAAGATCATTCCTGTCAAATCATGTTTGTATAGAGTTGTCTCATAAACAATGGCTAAAATATTGGGAGGAAATACTAAGAATAATATTTTATTTGATAAAGCTCATCAAAGTTAGTTAAAAAACATTTTTTGCCTCTAACAAAAAAATTTTAAATTACAACAAATTAACAAAGTAAATAAGTTAAAATAATAAGAAATTATAAATTTAATATAAAGAAAAATTTCTTTAAAGGTGAAATGTGATAAATGAAAAAAAATAATATAGCTACTTGAAGGCGATGTTAAAGCACATAAGAGCAGAGCTAGAGTTATATAGGAATATTATCATATCAAAAAGATAAAAATTAAATAAAATAAGATAAATTATTTGGGAAAGTTTCATTTATAGATAACTAAGGATTTTGATTAAAACATCATTGATAATCAATTGAGTTGGAAAAAAAATTCCTTATAAAGTAGGAAAACCCCTATAACAAATATTTAAAATTATTAAATTTAATAATAAATATGATAAAGCTTAATGAGATATGTGTAATGACAGTTGTTTCATGTTAGTTGGACTTCATTTGGAGTATCCTTGAATTATTAAATTAAGAATAAAAATAGTTGACTATCTTTCTAATATAAAGTAAATATAAATTGGAACTGAAATGAGATATTGTGATGCAATTTAATGTAGCTTAATTAAAGTAAGGTGAATGTCATATGCAAGGAGATTTATAGTTGCATAGTAATATAACCAAAATGACAAAAGCTTTAGAAGAAATATGATAAAGGTTACAAGAAAGATACACTGCAAGATATTTAGTAGGTTGTGTGTAACATTGTCGATCATCAAATCTGGTACGAAATGAAATGCCTTGTATAAAAAATAAATAATTATTAAAAAATAAAAACTTAAAAATAATAAAAATAAATATTTTTTGATAGAGCTCATAAAGGCAAGTTCAACACTATTGTTTCCTCATCAATCAATCCTCTTTTGGAATTATTATGAATAAAAAGTTTAAATGAGATCCAATAGAAAAAAAGTATTATTTTAATATTAAGAAAGGATATGCTAAAACAAAAATAAGAAAAATTGAAAAAACATTATATAATCAAATTATAATTATGTAAAAGTCATAAGACGAGAGAATTGGAGATTCATAATAACATAACAAAATCGATGTAAAATATTTGAAGCAATGAGTTAAATAATTTAGAATAGTTGCATTTTTGGATAACAAAGAGATCTAATGTAACATCTTTGATCACCAAATTAAGTACTAACTTAAATAACTCCCAGTATTTGCAAAAGCATAAGGAAATAAAGCATTTAAATAAGATAAATATGAAATTTAATTAGAAAAGTTAATTATGATGAGTTCAAAAACATTTTGCTGGTCTTAATTAGACCTCATTGAAAATCTATAATAATAAATAATCTTAAAAATACTAAATTATTAATTTAATATGAAGTAAATATATATTGAATCTAAAACGAGATAAGTTAAAAGTAATATGACAGCTAAATTAAAACAAAGTGAAAGTCTCATAAGAGGATAATTAATTTTCATAATAATATAAAAAATCAAAAAAAGTTCACACAAATGATATTAATTGCTTTTGAAATTGCTTTCAAAATTGTTGAGGAGATCAAGAGATATGTCCTCCATCATCAATGTAGTTACAAGTATAAATTTCTCGTAGAATATGTCCAAACATTTTAATAAAATATTTTTAATATAAATATATTTATATATATATATACACACACAGACATATATATATATATATATATATATATATATATATATATATATATATATATATATATATATATATATATATATATATATATATCTGTGTGTGTGTGTGCATAATTTGGTATAGCATGTTGAGATGAGTCATATGGCATTTTTAGTCTCAACCAAAGTTGTTTTTCAATTATAGCAAATAGCCAATGTAAATAACTATAAAGAATAATAAATTATTACTTTAGAATTAAGTAAGTATATATTGAATCCAAAATCATTCAAATTAAAGCAATGAAACATAAACAAACCACAGGAATATAAATGCAACATAATAAGAGATTTTGAGTTACTTAAAAACTATAACAAATCAAAGAAAAATTTTGAAGAAATAAGATAAATTTAATGAAAAAATTACATTACATGATACCAAGAAGATCTTGTATATCCTTGATCATCAAATAAGATAAAAACTGAAATGGCTCATAATATGGGTAAAAACCATGAAAATAAAAAATTTAAAAATGTTAAAGCCAAATTTAAATAGATAGAGCTCGTCAAGACGATTCTAGCAATAGTTTTCAAACTATATTAGACATCATTTAGAATTACTACAAGTCATCAAAGCAAACAAGCATAAGTAAAAAAAAGTTATTTTGATATTTTGTGAATTAATATTGACACTAAAACATAATTAGATGAATTAATATAATATAACAAAGTCAAACTAAAACAAGTCACAAAATAAGAGATTTGTTTTACAAAAAAGGAAATAACTGAATCAAAGAAAGAAATTTTAGGTAATGTGATAAATTATATAAGAAAGTTGTATAACCAGATATTAAGGACATCTAGCATAACATCCTCAATCATTAAATCATACAAGAATTAAATATTTCACAAAGCATGCAAAATCATAGAAAATAATTTTTTTTAAAATATAGAAATGGATATTCAATTTAACACACTCATTGTGACAGAATAATGACATTTGTTTTTCTTGATTGTACCCCATTTGGAATTACATCTTTTTGTAAGTGCTACAATAAAAATAATAATAATAAAAAATTTTAGTATAAAGTAAAAAAATGTTAAAGTTTAAATCTATTAAATTAAAGAAATATAATATAACAAAATATAGATGATCTAAAATTTACATGGCACAAAAATTATAGATTTATAACAGCATAACCAATTCAAAGGGAGAAATTTGATGAAATGTGCAAAATTATGTAAAAATGTAGCATTCGTGGAAACAAAAAATTATAGTATGACAAGAATAATCATAAAATCAATTATGAATTAAATGAATTGAAAACTGCCAAAACCTATGGAAAAAATATTTGAAATGTTGAAATGATTACTTATTTGGATAGAGTTCATAAAGATGAGACCAAAGATTGCATTTACATTTTATCTGACCTCATTTCAAACTATTGGGAATTCCCAAATTAAATGAATATAAAAAAAATAAATTATTTCTTGAATAATAAATATGCATATATATTATGCCTAAAATATGATAAATTAAAATGTTATAATATTACAAAATAAAAACATTGTAATCATCAAAATAGAACTAAATGACCATTACATAATAGCAAAACCAAATTAAAGATAACATTACAGACAAATGTAATACATTATATGACAATATTGCATTAGGAGATGTTAAAGAGATGAGATCAACATCCCCAATCATTACATCAAGTATGAATTGAATTGTAAAAATATTTGCATAAAATAATGGTAATTAAAAAATAATGAAAGTAATAGTTAAGTTGATAATGTTCATTAAGATGAGTGCAAGAAGGATATTTTTGCCACAATCAAACCATGCATCGAATCACTATGATTTAATAATGTAAGTAATCATATATAATAGCAAATTATGAAATTTAACAATTGGTATTTATATATTAAAACCTAATCCAGAGAAGTTGAATGAATATGAAAGAACCAGATCAAAGTGATGTGAATGTCTCACAATAAAAATGTAGAGATACAAATAAATATTACTAAATTAGGTAAAATATTTAAAAAATGAGATAAATTATACATGAAATTTGAATTTAAAGATTCTAAGGAGATCGACTATGAGCATCAAATGTTAAATAACACATTAATCAAAATATTGTAGAAAGCAATCCAAAAGTTTGGAAAATAGTTATTTAAAAAATATAAATGAATAATTAATTGTAGGGATTCCACCAAGATGAATCCAATGATGTTTACCATTTCTCATTTAGATCTTCTTTTGAATTATAATGAATTATCAAAGTTAAAAAACATAAAAAGTAATAAATTATTTTATTAAATTTTTACTAAATATATATTAAATCTAAAGTTGGAAAAAGTGAAGTAATATCATATAACAAAAATAAATCAATTTAAACCACAAATGAGAGGGGAATTAAAGTTACACAGTAATATAACCAAATCTAAGCAATTACTTTGACAAAATTAGTTAACTATATCAAAAAGTTGTTGTCCAAGATATTGAGAAGATAGAGCAAAAAATTCTTGATTATCAAATTAGATAATACTTAAAATATCTCATAAAGTATACCAAAACTATAAGAAATACAATATTTAAAGAAATAAAAATAAATACATTTTAGAATGAGTTAATTGAGACTAGTCTAACAACATTCCTCTCATCTCCAATTTACATCATTTAGAATTACTGAGAATTATAAAAAATAACTATCATAAAAATTATTAAATTATTATATTTACATAATGTAAAGAAGCACTAATGTTGAAATAAGGGATAAATTCATGCTATGTAATCTAACAAAAAAATGTTTTTCAAAAGTCATACTGTAAGGAAATTTGGGTTTCTTAACAATTTTACCAATTCAAAGAAACAAAATTCATGAAATAAGATAAATTATATAGATAATTTGCATTCCAAGTTACTATGTAAGATCAAGTGTAACATCCTTGATTATCAAGCATGGTAGAGTTTAGATTTCTCGTAATGAATGCCATAAATTATTATTTTAATATTAAACAAATATACATTAAAGTTGTAATACGATAAATTGAATCAATATAAATAATTAAATTGAAGGTATTTAGGTCACTTGAGATGATATTTAGAGTTATGTAGTAATATAACCAAATTAAGGCAAAAGATTTGAAGATAAGAGATAAATTATGAAGGAAATGTACATTCTAAGGTACTAAATAATTCATGTGTAACACCTAGATCATAAAATTAGGAATGATTTAAAATGACTTCTAAATAATACAATAATACTAGATAATAAAATACTTAAAAAAATTCATAAATGAATATTTAGTTGGATAAAGGTTATCCAGAGAAGCCAACTCACATTTGTCGCATCTCTATTAGACCTCATCTATCATTTTTACAAAATGCATGTAAAAATCATCAATAATAAATAATTGTTACTTTAATATTAAGTAAAAAAGTTTAAATATAAAATAAGATGAAATAAAGCAAAATAATATAACCAAATCAATGCAGTGTATGGGTCTTATGCAAAGAAAATAAGAGTTTCATAATAATTTTAAGAAATCTAAGGGAAGCATTTCAATTAATGTGTAAATGTTCTTGGGAAGTTGCATTCTAGAATATTAAAAATATTGAAAGTATCATCCTTGATCTTTGAATCTAACATGAATCTAAATGTCTCATAAAAAATGTCAAAAACCTAAAAAATAAAACCTACAAAAAAGTAATTAGATGAATTTTTATTGGGATATAACTCAATGAGAGAGTGCAATGACATTTTTATCTTGATTGGACCACATTTGTAACCATGTCAATGCAAAGATGAGGTTGTTGGTAGAAGTTGAGTTACTCATGCCAATATCATTTTATAGGTAATCGTAATGTAGGAAATCGCGATTACTTAATGTTAGTTTCGACATTCTTCCATCTCCGACCAGTCCAGAACTAGAAGAGGCCTCATTTAATGGACTAATTATGATTAACCTATACAATAAATTGTTAAAGGACGTATAAAAAACAAATTTATTTTTTAAAAATATGTATATATAGATTAAAAATTAAATGGGATAATTTGATGTAAAATAATTTATCCAAAAAAAGCAATATAATGGCAACACGGGAGGACATTTATCGTTACATAATAATTTAACCAAATAAAAAATAAGAAAAAATTACATAAGTTATGTGTGAAAGTTTCATTCAAAAATAATAATGATATATAAGCTAATATCCTTAATTGTCAAATCAATTATGGATCAATATATCCTATATCATATGAAAAAAAACCTTCAAAACACAAAATTTAAAATATCAAAAGGAGTACTTAATTTGATAAAGTTCAAAAAGATAAGTCAAATGATATTTCTTCCATATTAGACCTTGTTTGTAATTACTAAGAATCACAAAAGTAAAAAAGCATATATAATAATAAATTACAACTTTAATACCAAGTAAATATGTATAAAAGCTAAATTAGGAAAATTAAAAATTATAATATAGATAAATAAAAATGGTGAAAAGTCTAAAAAAGGAGAATTAGAGTTTCATAATAAAATAATAAAATCAAACAAAGAAATTTGATGAAATGTGTCAAAATTATAAGGAAAAGTTGCATTCCATGACATTTATGATGTGATCGAGTGTAACATTCTGGATCATCAACTTAGATATGATTTCAAATATCTCTTACTATGTGCTAAACCCTTTAAAATAAAGATTTATAAATTATATAGAAATATATGTTTAATTTTTATGGAAGACAAAAGAAAATAAGCAAGAATCACACAAGTAAATTATATTGAATAATATTAAATAGTTATATTAAATTAAGAAAAATATACATTAAATACAAATAGTGATAAACTAAAGAAAACTAATATAAATAAATCCAAGCAATGTAAAGATCAAATTAGAAAAAATGTAGAGTTACGTGGTAATATAGCATATTCAAAATGAAATATTTAAGGAAATGAGATAAACTATAGTGAAAAGTTAAACATAAAGAGAGTAAATAGATTGACTATGATATCCTTAATGATAAAATCATGTACAAATCAAAGATGTATCATAAAGCATGCCAAAACTCAAGAAGCAAAAAAATTATATTTAATTAGATAGAGCACATTGAATTATCCACATTTGAAATAACTATTAATTGAAAAAATAAAAAAACATAAATAATAAAAAAATTATTTTAATATTAAGTGAATACATTTGAAAGACAAGGTTTGATAAGTTCAAGCAATTAAATATAACAAAATCACAATAATTTAAAGGTCACATTAGAGGAGAATTAGAGTTTCTTAAGAAAATAATAAAATCAATGTGGAAAAATTGAAGTAATAAGTCCAATTATGTGGATAATATGCATTCCAAAATAATGAAGATTTTTAGTGTAACTATCTCAATCATTAAATTAAGTTCGAATAAAATTATCTCTTAAAGTTCCTAAAAGATAGAAAATAAAGTATATGAAAATATTAAAATCTAGTTTTTTTTTTATATAGCTAATCCATAGGAGTCCAATCTTCGTAGTTTCAGCCCAATCAAACCACATTTAGGATCACTAATAACCCAACAAAATATTCAAAAATGACAATAAATGTTTATTTTTAATAGCAAGTAAATATTTGTTAAATATGAAAGAGATAAATTGAATGTTGTAACACTAGAATCTCAAAGCAATGTAAAGGTCATACCAAACGTGATTCAGAATACATAGCAATACAATAAAATTAAAGCATAGTAATATAACAAAATTAAATTACAAAATAAAATGAATGAGACAAATTATGTTTTAATGTTTAATTCTTGGATAAAAATAATACTGAGTATGATAAACTTGATCATCAAATAAGGTACAAATAAAAAAAACTCTTTTAATATAAAAGAATTAATATTCAAGAGGGTAGTGCTCATTAGGATGAGTCTAATGGCAATTCTTTCATCTCAATTATACCTTGTTTGGAATTATTATGATTTATCAATAAAAAAGCATAAATAATGTTTAAATATTATTTTAACTTTAAGTAATTGTGTACTTTAGTTGAAATGAAGTAAATAAAAACAATAAAATATAAACAAATGAAAGCAATGGAAAGGAATGAGATGTAAAATAGAGATGCATGGTAATGTTGTGAAATGAAGGCAAAAAATTTAAGAAAATGAAATAAATTATACAAAAAATATTACATTCAAAGATACTAAAAAGATTGAGTTCAACATTCTCCATTGTCAAATAACATCTGAATTAAAGTGTCTCCTAAAATACATAAAAATCATAGAAATAAAATATTAGAAAATAATAAAATGAATATTTCATTTTGGTATTGCTCTTTAAGAGTTGTGTAGTGACATTCTTTTCTTCTTATTGAAATGTTTTCTTGAAGCACTATTTTAAATAGTCATAAATAACTATAAAGTATTCTTTTAATGTTAAATAAATATATTTTAAGCTAGAGATGAGCTAAATTGAAATAATGTTATATAACAAAATAAAAAAAATGTAATGGTCAAAAGCAAATATATTTTGACTTCCATAGTACTACAACTAAATTAAAGAAAAATATTTCAAGAAATTTGAAAAATTATGTGAGAAAGATACAACCAAAAATTCTAAGGGGATTGAGGATAACATCAACAATCATTAAATTAAGAATAAATAAATTTTTTTGTAAAAATAACAAAAACCAAAAGATAAATTATATTAAAAATTTAAAATAAATATTTAATTTTATAATACTTGAGTTAGGACCAAAATCATTTATTTTGTCTCTATTGGACCTCATTTGGATTTACTACAAATTACTAAGTTCAATAAGTGTAAAAAACAATAAATTACTTTGAAAATTCTAATTATATATAAAGGCTAAAATGAGATAAATTATGGCAATGCAATTTACAAAAAAAGAGATAAAGATCAAATGAAAAGAGAATTAGAGTTTCATTATAAGAAAAAAAATTAAAACAAACCATTTGATGTAATCAGATGAATTATATGATAGAATTGAATTCCTTGATGCTAAAGCGATTAAGTGAAACATGATTAATCATTAAATCTTATACCATTCAAAATTTCTTGTAAAGCATACCGAAATGCTAAAATGTAAAGTATTTAAAATTATTGAAATGAATATTTTGTAGGATAGAGTCTATAAAGTTCAAACCAACATCAATTGTTCTATCTAGACCAAGAACCATTTGTACTTGCTGAGTATTCCAAAAGTAAATGAAAATAAACACTAACAAACTATAATTTTCTACTTAATAAAATATATATTAAAGTTGAAATGTGCTAAAATGAAATAATGTAATATAACCTAATTGAAGGCTTGTAATTGTCTCAAAATATAAGATTTAGAATTAAGCTGTTATATAACCAATACAAAGTGTTAAACTTCGAGATCTAGAATAAACTATGTGAGAAAGTTACATTCGAAAGTTGTTGTGTGAACACATGTAAAATTCACAATCATTAAATATTGAAAAAATAAAAATATTTTTAGAAGGCATAAGCAAACAAAATAAAATATAACAATATGAAATAATAAAATGAATATTTAATTTGATATAGCTTGTCAAGTTAAGTCCAACATCAATTGTTTTGTCACGATCAGACCTCATTTTGAATTATATGAATGACCAAAATAAATAATCATATTTAATAAAAAAATTGCTACTTCAATATTAAATAAATACATATTAATGTTAAAATAAGTTTAATTGGAGTTATGTAGTATCACAAAAATATAGTATTATAAAGGATACACAAGAGGAGAATTAGAGTTTCACAATAATATAACTAAAGAAAAATTATAACATGAAGATATGAGGTTAATTATACTAAAATATTGCATTCAAATAACTATATAGGTCAAACACAACATCTTTGAACTTTAAATCAAGTATGTATTAAAATGACTTATAAAGCATATGAAAACTCATCAAAATAAAATATCTAAAACTATAAAAAGAAATATATAATTGTGTAAGACGTGTTAAGAAGAGTTGAATAATATTCATTTCATTCAGATCATATCTCATTGAAAATTAATGCTAACCTAAAAAATAAATATTCACAAATAAAAAAGTTATAAATCTAAATCTATGGCATATAAATATCACACAAAAATAAATTTAGCATTATATTGTATTATAAAAGAATCATAAGGAAAACTTTCAAGTAATGAGATAAAATATTTGAAAAAGATGCATTTGAGATTACTGTATAGATCAACCATAACATCATCAATCGTCATATTTACATAAGTGAAAATGACTTTGAAAGTGTACATAAATCCTAGAAAACTAAATTTTAAAATTATTTAAAAAAAAATATTTAGTTTGAAACCCCTTGAAAGACAAGAAAAATGACATTTGTTTCATCTAGACTATACATCTTTTTAAATTAATATGAATTTTATAAATACATAAGCATTAATAATAACAAATTTTTTTTATAATTAGGTAAGTATATGTTAAAGGTGAAGTGAGATCATTCAAAGAAATATTAGTTAACCAAATTAAGGAGATTTAAAGGTTACATAGAGGACATATAGATGTACATAGTAATATAACCAAATGAATGGGAAAGTTTTTAAAAATTGAGATAATGTTTTGTAGAAATTACCTTCCAAAATATTGAAGAGATCGAGTGTAACATCCTCGATCGTCGAGTGAGATGCAAATCAAAATAGTTCATAAAATATGTTTAAAACTATTAAATAAATTATTTTATAATTTAAAAATAAATATTTAATTTGATAGAGCTTATCAAAATGAGTTTATGATGTTGGTTTTGGTCTACATCAGAACTCATTTTGAGTTAATGTGAATTACACATGCAAAAAAAATTAAGAAAGTTATATTTTATTATTAAATAAACATATTTTAAATCTTAAATACGAAAAATGTCAGCAATGTATTAATAAAAAAAGCAATATAGTTGTCACACAAGTCGTGAATATAAGTTATAAGGCAATATTTTGAAATCAAAGACAAATTTTTTAAGAAATGAGATCAAATTTATGGTAAAACAATATTCTAAGATACTAAGAAGATTAGATGCAACATCCACGTTCATTAAATCAGCTACTAACAAAAAAGCCTAGTAAATTAAGACAAAACACTATAATTTAAAATATTTAAAAGAAGACAAAATTATTATTTAGTTGGAATCATCTAGCCAACATTAGTCCAATGATGTTTCATTGATAATGATTGCCCATTATTTGAAATCACTACAAATTATTAAAGTATATACAAAAAAATAAAGTTAGAAATATTATATTTGTGTTTAAAAATATTTATTAAATAAAAGCTATGTAATATAACATAATCAAAGACATGCTAAGGTCACACAAGAAAAGATTTAGAGTTACATAATAATACAACAAAAATAATGCTTAAAAGTTAAACAAATATGATAAATTATATCGAATAGTTGGATTCCATGATAATAAGGAGATTGTGAATAAAATACTTGATCGTAAAATTAGGTACAATAACAATGTGACATAAAATTTGCAAGGCCTATTAAAAATTAATTTTGAAATATTTAAAAGATTATTTAATATGGTAGAGCTTGCATAGTAGAGACTAACATCATTTATTTCTGCTTGAATAAACTTTGTTTGAAATTATTAGGAATTAAAAAAATATGCATAACGAATGATAAATTATTTTTTAATATTAAATAAAATTATATTAAACTTGAAATGATATAAATTGAAGTAATATAGTAGAGCCCAATCAAAGTGATGTAAAGGTGACAAGAAAGGTGGATTAGTGTTTCATAAAAATAATGCAAAATTCTTGATTATTAAATAATGCACAAACTATAATGTCTCACAAAAAATGCCAAAAACCAAAGAAAATATTTAAAAACATAAAATTAATAATTAGTAGGATAGACCTTGTTGAGAGAAGTCTAATGATATTTTTTTCTTTTGGATTGTACCAAGTTTCCATCGACGATGATGGACCACATTAAAAAAGCATAAATAATAGTTAGGTATTATTTTTATGTTGTACAAATAGATATTATATTATTTTTATGTTGTACAAATAGATATTATGTTTGAAATGAGGTAAATTGAAACTATTTAACAGGACCAAATCAAACTAATTTGAAAGAGATACAGGAGATGAGTTCGAGTTATAGAATAATATAAACAAATTGAAGAAAAATATTTAATATAGGTGCATTCCAAGATACTATGTAGTTGGACTTTGAATTCTCGAGAGTTAAATCAAGTAACAATTAAAATATCTTATAAAATATGCCAAAATAATAGAAAATATAATTTTTAAAAATGTAAGAGAAATATTAAGTTAGATGGAGCTAATCGAGATGGATTCAAATTTGTTTTTTCTATCTGGATAAGTTCTCATTTCAAATTACTATGAATCAATGAAAAATAAGGATTAATAATTAATATTATTATTTTTTAATTATGTAATCATATGTCAAAGTTAAAATATAAAAAACTAAAGTAATGTAATACAACTAAATCCATGTGATGTAAAGGCAAAAAATAAATTTAGATTTACATAATAATACTAGAAAATAAAACTAAAAAATTTGAAAAAAAATGAGATAAATTATATAGAAAAATAGGCTTTTAAGGTAATATAGAGATTGAGAATAATAAACTCGACTATCAAATCATGTATGAAATGAAATTATTTATAACAAGTGTGAAAAACTAGAAAATGACTTTGAGAATAAAATTTTGCATTTAAATGGTTAAAATACTCTATAACTTTAAATCTTCCATCACATGACCATGAAATTTCTTTGATTTCATACAATTATATTATTTCAATTTATCTCATTAGTTATGTATTCTAATGTAACTCCAAATTAGTTACAATTGACATTAATAAATGTCATTAGACCCATCTTAATGAGAACTATCTAATTCAAAATTCTTTTGTTTTAAACATTTTGTTCTCTTTGGTTTTTATGCTTTACAAGAAATTTTATTTCAAGTCAAACTTGATAATCAAGGGTGTTACACAAAATCTCCTTAGTACCCCTATTATTTATCTCACATTATCAAATTTTTTACTTTAATTTGGAAATGTCATATCGCTTTAATTTCCCAAAATTTATATTTAATATATATTTACTTAATATTAAGAAATTTTTTTAATATTATTCTGTTTAATACCATCATTTTTTCAAAGTAACACAAATTGTCAAACAATTAAGAAAAAATAAACATCATTAGACACATCTCACATTATCTATCTAAAAAATAATAATTTTTATATTTTTAAATATTTTACATTTTAATGTTTTGTCTTAGTTTATAAAATTTTTTAGTCATAGGTGATTTGATAATCGAGGATTTTGTGATGCACCTTTCACATACAATTTATCTTTTTTTCTTGAACGTTTTGCATGAATTTGCTTTGTTACTGTGTAACCCTAAATCTCTTATTGTGGCATCTTTAAATTGAATTGATTTGGTTATATTATGTTGCCTTAATTTATCTTATCTTTTCTTTACTGTAAATTTACTTAATACTAGAATAATAATTTGTTATTATTTATGCTTATTTACTAGGGAATTCATAGTTATTCTAAACTAGCTTCCATTAAGATAAAAAAAAGTATCCTTGGACTCATTTTAACAAGCTCTACAAAGATAAATGTACATTTTTATTACTTTATTCTTTAGCATTCTACAAATATTATCATTGCTTAAACTCATATCTAATTTTAAAATAAAGGATGTTAAACACGTTCTTCATATTATCTTAAAAAGTAATCCCTTATTCCAAGTTATCTCATTTCTTTAAATTTTTCAATTTTTTGCCATATTATATTGCACCTCCAAACTTTTCATAATGTGACCTCTACATTGCATTGATTTGGTTATATTAAATAACTATAATTTAACCACATTAACATATTTAGACATAATTAAAATAACAATTTATTATTATTATTTTTATTTAGATACACAATTCACATTAATTCAAATGAGCTATGATTGAGATGAGGCAAACAACATTAAACTGGCCATCATGACCTAGAACTTGTTAAATAATAATTTAATATATTTCTAAATGTTTAATTTTCTAATATTTTGATGATTAATAATGCTGCACTCATCTCTTATGTATCTTATAATGCAACTTGGCTGTATAGTTTTTCTTATTTCATCAAATGTTTTGTTTTCATTTAGTTAGATTACTACGTGGATCTAAATATATAGTCATGTGGCCTTTACAGTGCTATTATTTAGCTATGTTGCTTTTCCTCAATTTATTTAATTTTTAATATATATTTACTTAATATTAAAATAATAATTTAACTTTATGCATTCTGATTTAATTTTACAATACATTGTAAGTAAAAAAAAGGTCTAATCGACACTAAACAAATGTTGTCAAACCCATCTTGACAATCTCTATTTGATTATATATTAATATTTTTGTTAAAATATTTTACTTTGTTAATTTTCTGCATCTTTTAAAGGAGACTTTTTTATCTGATAAGATGATTTATGATGCTACATTGAATCTCCCAAATATCATGGAATGAAACATTCTCATATAATTTCTCTCATTTCTTCATGTTCTAACATTGACTTGGTTATATTAAAGTTGAATAGCTTTTTTCATTTAAGATTTAATATTATTTTTCTTAATATTGAAATACTAATTGATATTATTTATGTTTAATTATTTTATTAATTCAGCATAAATCCAAACAAAGTTTAATGAAAATGAAGCAAATATTAAATGACTCATCTCATTGTGTTCCATCTAATTCAATATTCATTTTTAAATATTTTAGTATTTGATTTTTAAGGATTTGTTCTAGCTATATAAGGCATTTTGATTTGTGGTTGGATTTAACGATTAAGTACTTTTATTCTCATTGTTACATTTGAATACAACTTTCATAAACAAGCTCTCTAAGTTCTTAATTTTTTTGCCCTAATGTAGTTGTATTTCTAAATAACTCTAAACCTCCTCTCATGTGACTTTTAAATTTCTTTTTTTCTATAATATTATATTGCTTTAGTTTATGTAAGTTTAGATTTAACATATGTCTATTTAACATGAAAAATAATTATCTATTTAAAATCAGACTTTTCCACTTACCTAATTCATAGTCAATCCTAATGAGGTCCAATAGAGTTCAAACAAATATGGTTTGACATCTTAATAAGCTCTATCCTATTAAGTTTTTTTTTAATAATTTTTTTTATATTTTTAATAAATATATTTATTATATAATAGAACGAACACTTGGATTGCTTAGAATTTTAAAAGAAAGTTTCCATTACAATTTATCTAATTTCTTTAAATTTTTTTTTATTTCATTATATTTTCATGTTACAATATATATTTTGTCTTATAACTATTATTTTATTTAGATTTTTTTTATATTGCATTATCCATTTTAATATATATTTATTTAATGTTCAAAATAAATTTATTATTTCTTTGCAATTTTGAATTTTGTAATTGATAATAGTTCTAATTGTTGTTTGATTTAGATGAAGCAAAAATTGCTTGACTAGCCTAAATTTCTGATATAAGCTAATTATCTTTTCTATTTTACAATAAAAAAAATTGTTTTTTATAGTTTTAACATGCTTTAGTATGAATATCTTGTTATCCTATCTTGCAAAATTTTGATCAATTTGATTTTTTATAATATAACATATTAGTTTATAATAATCAAGCATTAATATGAATTTATTTAACAATAAGATAATTTAGCACAAATGTAGAATTAATAAAAGTCATTGTGATTTGATTGAGAAGTTCTACTTAATTGATTTTTTTATTTTTAAGTATTTTATTTTATATGTTTCTCACACCTTATTAAACTTTTTAATTCATACATTATTTTATGATGTATGTTTCACTCTATCTTCTTTGCATTTGGAATGCAATTTTCAACTCATGCTTCTCCTCCATTAGGTTCATTGCCACCACTGGAATGAAAAAAGAAATTGATACATCATGAACAAAAAAACCAACCAATTTCATCTCATTTCTTCAAATATTTTTGTATGATTTTTTAAATTATTACATAATTATGAATCTATCGTTGTGTGAGTCATACATCACTTTGATCTAGTTATATTATTTTTGTTTAATTTATCTCATTTTAGCTTTTACACATAGCTACTTAACATAAAAATAATAAGTTAATTACTACTACTGGCCATTTGCCTTGATAAGCATAGTAACCCCTAATGTGGTACACAATGGGTAAGATTAAGAAGAAATAAATTTTGCTTGACATTTTTCAAAATGCTCTATACAAACAAGTGTTTATCTTTCTATTTTTAAATATTTATCTTTTTAAGGGTTTTGGACATCTTAAGAGATATTTTGCTTCATAGATGATATGACTATCATGGATGTTACATTCAATCTCTTAGTTATCTTGGAATGTAATTTACCAATACAACTTTTTTGTTATTAAAACATGTTGCTTTTATGTGCCATTATTACAATGTAACACTAAATCTTTTAAAGTGTGATTTTTAGATCACTTTGATTTACTTATTTTATTTTACTATTACATATTTCACTTATGCTATAATTTAAATAAATTTAAATTTTCTTTTAAAATATATGTTGATTTACTTTTAAAATTTGTAATAGTTCCAAACAAGTTCTGATTAAGTTAGAGCAAATGCTATTGTTCTGCTTTACATTAGCACTTTCTAAATAAATATTTGTTGCTATAATTTTAAATATTTCTGCATGTAGGAATTTGATATACTTTGTGATATTTTTTTATTTATGCTTGAAATGGTGATCAATAAAGTTAAACACAATCTCCTTGTCATCTTGGAATGTCGCTCCCCATACAATTCATCTCATTTTTTTTATTTATCATTTTCATTTTGTTATATTAATACACCACTCTAAATCTCCTCTCTTATGAGTGTCGCAATCTTTATGTTTTGTTGAATTCATTGCTTCAATTTATTACATTTGAGCTTCATTGTATATTTGGTGAATGTTGAATAAATAATTTGTTATTTTTTATGCTTATTCAAATTGATTATTAATGATAATTCCAAAAAATGTTCACTTGAGAAGAAACAAATATCATTTCACTCACTGTAATGAGCTCTATCAAGTTAAATATTACTTTTAATATTTTGTAAAAATATTTTATTTTCTAATGCTTTGGTATATTTTTTTGGGGTATTTCAGTTCATACCAAATTTATTTATCTAGGATGTTATACTCAATCTCCATAGCATATTGGAATGCAACTTTCGTAGATAATTTCTCTATATTTGTTAAATTTTATGTTGTGATTTTGTCAAAGTATTATGAAACTCTAATCCCCTTACTATGTGACATTTACATCACTTTATGTAGTTATATTATATTTTTTTAATTTATATCATTTCAACTTTAACATATATTTACTTAATATTAAAATAATAACTCATAATTTTTTTCTCATTAAATTTACTAATTTGTAGTAATTTTCAACAAGTTTTAATTAGGAGAAAACAAATAGTGTTAGTCATCTCAATGAGCTCAGTCCTCTTATGCATTTATTCTTACTTTTTTAATATCTTTTAGTTTCTTTGTTTTTGCATGCTTTATGAGAAATCCCAATTCATACCTAATTTAGCAGTCTAGGATGCTTCATTCATACTACTTAGAATCTTGATATACAACATTCATGTAGAATTTTTCTTACTCTTTTAATATTTTGCTATGTTTTACTTATATTTCTATGTTACTATAAATCTCCTCTCATTTGACCTTTTGCATCTATTTCATTTAGTTCTATAACAATAATTTAATTTATATTATTTTAACTTTAATATATATTTACTTAATATTAAAATAATAATAATTTTTTATCAATAAAACATAGTATTTGAAACATTATTTTTCTTGGCATGAAAGAAATTTCAATGAACTCATCTTAATTTGCTCTATTAAATGATGTATTCATTTTATATTCTAAATTTTTTATTTTCTAGGATTTATGCATGCTTTATTAAATATTTTATTTGCACGAATTTTATGCATGCTTTGATCTTGGGTTTATTTATATGTTTCGACATATTTTTATTTGTAAATGATTTAATTAATGAGACTATTACACTCAATCACATTACTATCTATTGATGCAACCTTTCCATTATAATGTATTTCATTTTTTCAAATATTTTGATTTGATTTTGATACATTCCAATGTAACATGAAATCTCCTCTTGTGCAACTATTAAAATTTTTTATTGCTTTCTTGACTTTTTAAATTATCTCATTTCAAAATTAATATTTTATTTTTTAATAATAAAAATAATAATATTTTTTTAATTATTTCATTAATTTTTTAATTCATAGTAACTCTAAACATGATTAGATTAGGATCAGATAAATATTGTTGGAGCCATCTCGATGAGTTAGTCTAACAAATTATTCATGCCTTATTTAAAAACAAGGATGTTATAGACAAATCATAATGAAATTTTTAAACTAATCTCATATAAACTTTACTTTGCCTTGATTTATTTATCTCACTATATTTTAATTTTTCTCTTTAGAGCTATAACTCATACAAACTCAAAATTTAAATAGTAATTCATGGTTATTTGTTATTATTGAGTTTGCTAATTTGTAATAATTCCAAATTTTGTCTCACTTAGATGAAACAAACTTCATTGGACTTGTCCATATGAGCTTTATTCAACAAAAAAAGCATTTAATTTTTATAAATATTTTATTTTGTTATATATTTTCATTTCTTGCGAATGATTTAGATTTGAACTTAATTGATAATCAACGATTTTACACTTGATTTGCATACTCTTTTGTAATGCAACAATTTCTTAACTTTTAATTTCTTCAAATTTTTAGCTTCAATTTGGTTATATTACAACATAACTTTAATTCTCCTCTTGTTTACCTTTACATTTCTTTTATTCATTTATATTGCAATTTTATTTGTACTTAATTCTCTAATTTGGTGTAATTCGAAATGAAGTTTACCTTTAAATTTCCAATACAATATATCTTATTCTCTAGAAGCTTTCACTTTGACTTTTTAATATTGCTATGAAACTCTAAGTTTTATATCAAGTAAAATTTACATTATTTTTATTTCTTTCATTGTTTTATTTTATCACATTTTAGCTTTAATATTCATAGCTATCTTATTCTTGTTTGTGCTCATTTAGTGTTCTAATTACTCTATATTACTTTCTAAATAAAAATCTTTTACCAAGGGACCTTCATACACCTTGACTTGGTTGTATTATATTATTTTAATTTATCACATATTACCATCAATATTGTTTTACATAATATTAAAATAATATATTATTATTATTTATGCTTATTTAATTTGTTAATTCACTATAATTCTAAAAGTGGTTTTATCGAGAAGAAATAAATGTAATTATAATAGTCTTAATGACGTCTATCCAACTAAATTTTATTATTATTTTTAGATATTTTACTTTATTCATGTGTTGCATGCTTCATAACACTTTTCTATTCTAACATGATTTGATGATTGGGAATGTTACCCTTGATCACCTTAATGTCTTGGAATACAATTTCCTATATAATTTGTCATATTTTTAAAAATTTTCGCTTTTACTATTTTATGTTATTATGAAATTTCAATTCACATCTCCCATGATATTTATATGAATTTTTTTTGCTTATATTTTATTATTTAAACTATTCTAATTTCTACATTAAGATATATTTACTCAATTTTCAAATAATAATATATTTTTATGTATGTAAATTTAACATGATAATTCATAATATTTTAGATTGACTTTGATTGACCATAAATAATCTCATTGGAGTCATCTTCAGAAGCCTTATCCAACTAAATATACATTTTACATTTTTAAGGCATCTCTTTTTTTAGGGTTTAAGAATGTTTTATGAGAAATTTTAATTTGCATCTGATATGGCAATCAAGGATGTTACACATGATCTCCTAAGAATTTTGCAATTTAAATTAATTGTATAATTTATATTATTTTTTAGAGGTCTTATTATGATAAGATTATTTTATTACTTAACTCTAAATCATTTCTAAATATTGCATTTATCTGTTGATATTATATTAATTCAATTTATCAAATTAAAAATTTTAATGTTTATCTACATAACTTTAAACAAATAATTTATTGTTACTTATACTTATTTAGTCTTGAAATTTGTAGTATTTCTACAAAATGGTCCTGTCAAGATAAAACTAATAATGTTTAAATAATCATTATGAGCTTTAAGAAACTAAATAATCATTTTACTCTTTTTATGATAGATGCATGATTTACAAGATATAATTATTTGTGGCTAATTTGATGATCGAGAATATTCCACCCAATCTTTTTCAAATTTGGAATGCAACTTTTTCAATTAATTTTTCAAATTTCTTTAATTTTTTTTATTTTGTTATATTATTATGCAACTCTAAATTTTGTTTGTCTGTCCTTTACATCTCTTTCATTGTGTTTTAGCATATAAATAAATTTTATCACATTTTTAAAAAATAAAATACATTTACATATAATTGAAAATAATACTTAATATTTTTTATTCTTATTAATGATAATACTTCATAGTAATTCCAAACATGGTTTAATCGAGATCAAATAAAGTTTGTTAAACTCATCTTACCAAGCTCTATGCATCTAAATATTTATCTTTATATTTCCCAATATTTTATTCTCTATTGTTGTGTTAGTCATTATGGAATGTTTCAATTAATGCTTAATTTGTCAATCTAGAATGCTACCATCAATGTCCTTAGTTTCGTGGAAAGAAACTTTTTTAGACTCTTTATCTCAATTCTTTAAAATGTTCATTATGAACTAGTTATATTACAATATAACATAAATTCTCCTTGCATGTTACCTTTAGATCACTCTAATTTCATCATTTTACTATATTATTTATGCTTATTTACTTTTGTGACATGTAGTAATTCTAAATATGATCTCATCAAGATAAAACAAACAAACATCGCTAGACTTATCTTGATGTTCTTTGTATAGTAGATATTTATTTTTGTATTATTTAAAATATTTTTTGTGGGATTTTGCATTCTTTATTGGATATCTTAATTTTTAATTATTTATTTTACATCTTAGAATTCAAATTTCCCATATAATTTATGTAAAATATACAAATAGTTTTTTATTTAGTTATAATGTAACAGCCTTTTTTCCATAATTGTGTGAGTATTATATTAGTTTGTTTTGGTTTGTTTATCATACCTTCAATTTTTCTTATTTCTTGTTTAATATATCTTTCATAGAAATTAAACTAATAATTTAGTATTATTTTTTCTATTTTAATTTAATAATTCATAATAATTACAAATATGATCTAATAGAGGTGAAGCAAGTGCTGTTAGAGTTATCTTAATGTGCTCTTTCCAATTTAATATTGTTATTATATTTATTAAAAAAAGATATTTTCAATGGCTTTGGCAAGTTTTAAAAGGCACTTTGTTTCATACTTTATTTCAAGATTAAGGATATTGAACATGATCACTTTAGTGTCTTGGAATGAAACAATTCCATATAATTTATTTCTTTAAATGTTTTTCTATTGTTTTGATATATTGTAATGTAACTCTAAGTCTATTCTTGTGTAAGCCTTGCATTAATTTTTTTTGTTATAATATATTTCTTCAATTTATTTTACTATATTTTTAATAGTTGTTTACTTAAAATTAAACAATGATTTAATTTTACTTATTCTTATTTACTTTTATAATTTGTTGCATTTCGAAATGAGGACTGATTAAATAAGAACAAACACGATTTCAATTATGTAAATATGTTGTAGTGAATTAAAACTTCATTTTTTTTCTAAACTATTTCTTCCAAGCATTTTAACCGGTTATAAAAAGCTTTAAATTTTTACCAAATTTAATAATCGTAGGTATTACAATCAATCAATTCAGTATATTCAAATGTAACTTCTACATTGAATTTGTGTCATTCTTTGAAAGCTTTGCCTTTTATTTGGATGTATTATAATGAAATCTCAATTTTCCTCTCATGTGACCCCTACATCACTTAGGTTTATTGATGTTATATTATTTTATTTTACCTCTTTATGTCAATATATATTCGCTTAATGTAAAACAACTATTACGAATTATTTTTAATTGCTTTGGTAATTTGTAGTACCTATAAAGTAGGTGTGAATTAGATAAAATAAAACTTATAAGACTCATCTTAATGATCTCTATCCAATTAAATATTTAGTTTTATATTTTTAAACATTTCATTTTTATGTTTTTCGACATTGTTTCCATTACACTTCAATTATTATGAGATTTGATAATCGATGATCTTATGCTCGATCTCCTTGGTATCTTTGTTTGTGGCTTAATAGTGTAATTATCACATTTCATGAAATATGTTTTGTTGATTTTGTTATAATACTATGTTACTCTAAATCTCATCTCGTATGGCCATTACATCACTTTGATTTGGTCAAATTAGATTCCATTAATTTATCTCATTCAACATTAATATATACTTAAGACTAAAACAATAACTTCTTATTTATGATTAGTTGAAACAATTGTTGTTTAACTTGTCTCCACAAGCTCTATCCAATTATATGTTTATTTTAATATCTTTTACATTTTACTTAATGGTATTTTTGCTTGCATTTTGAAACAATTTGATTTCATACCTTATTTGATGGTCAATGACATTACCTTTGGTCAATTTAATATCATGAATTCAACATTCCCAAACACAATATCAAATCTTCTCAAATGTTTCCACATTGACTTCGTTATTTTACATTGCAATGGTATTCTACTCTCATGAATCCCTTATAACTCTTTCATTTTGTTTTAAACAAATGTCACTAGACTCATCACCATGAACTTTATACTACATCTTTAAGCATTTTATTTTGTATGGTTTATCCATGCCGTATGAGACATTTCAATTTGTACCTATTTTCATGATCAAAGAAATTACATTCAATGATATTAATATATAGGAATGCAACTTTCCTATAAAATTTACCTCAATTTTTCAAATATTTTGCTTTAATTTAGTGATATAGCTGTAAAGCACTAGTTCTCCATTCATGTCACCTGCTAATCAATTTTATTTAGATGTATTACATTACTTCAAGATGTTTATTTTAACATCAATATATATTCACTTAAAATTTAACTCATATATTAAGATTATTTATATTTAATTACTTAAGCCATTTATAGTAATTATAATATGGTTTGGTGGAGACAAAGAGATGTCTATTGACTCATCTTGATGAGCTAAATCATATAAAATTTTTTACTTTTGGTTCTTAAATATTTTATTTATTACTTTGGTACAGTTTACCAGACATTTTAATTTGTATCCCATTTCATGATTGAAGATGTAATGCACAATCTCCTAAGTACATAGGAATTCAAATTTCATTTATAATTTGTCAAATTTGTCAAACATTTTAACCTTGAATTGCTTGTAATAAAATATTATTTATGTTTACTTTGTATATTCGTAATATTTCCTAATGAGATCTAAACAAGGTAATGCAAACATCATTGGACTTGTATTGAGAAGCTTTATCAAATAAAATACTCGTTGTATTATTTTTATATATTATTATTTCTAGGATTTAGGCATGCAATATGATACTATTTGAATTGTAAGTGATTTCAATATCATGGATGTTCAACATGATCTCCTAAGTATGCTGTACTAACACATTCCTGCATAACTTTTCATGTTTTTTAAAATGTTTTTGCTTTAATTTGACTATATTGCCAAACTTTAATTCATCTCTCATAAGACAAATACATCGCACTAATTTTATTTAACTATGTGACTTCAACTTATCTCATTTCAACATTATCATATAATTTCTTCATATTTAAATATTAATTTAATTTTTAACACCTTTTTTATTTGATAATTCATAGTAATTTCAAATGAGATTTAATTAAAATAAAATAAACATCATTGGACTTATCTCGATAACTTATACCTAACAAATATTTTTTTTTATTTTTAAACATTTATTTTCTAAGATTTTAGCATGTTTTACTCAATATTTAGATTCATACCTAATTTAAAGATTAAGAATATTACACTAATCTTTTTAGTACCATGTCACATAATCTTCTTATATATTTATGTTATTTTCCCAAAGTTTTATCTTTGATTTGGTAATATTAGTGTAAAATTATAATTCTCCTGTTTGGTGACCTTTGCATCCTTTTCATTTGATTACATAACATTTGTTCAATTTTTCTTATCTCAACTTTAATATATATATTTAGATAATATTATAATAATAATATTTTATTTTTTGAGCTTATTTACTTTCAAAATTCCTAATTTTTCTAGTGCGATCTAGTTGAAACGAAACAAAAGTTAGACTCATATTAAAGATAAATATTCTATTAAATATTAATTTATTAGTTTATTAAATATTTTAAATTTTAGAATTTCTACATTCTTTATAAGAAATTTTTCTTGTTCCTTATTTAACAATTGATGATGTTTCACTAAGTCTCAATATCTTCTAATGCAACTTTCCCACATAATTTAACATATTTTGTAAAATTATTTAATTTGAATTGTTTTGTTGCCAAGATATTCTAACTCTTATCTTGTTTCAGCTTTACATTCTCTGATGTATGATTACTTAATAATAAAATAATAATTGATTATCATTTATATTTATTTATTTTGGTAAATTGAAGTTAATGTAGTTAGGTTTAAATGAATGAAACACTATTTAACTAAACTTTATGAGCTATATCTAATTTAATAATCATTTTTTATATCTTATTATATTATATTTTATATGGTTTTTTTCTTTTTTTAGGTGAAATTTTGAAGCTTACTTGATTTAATGATCAAGTATGTTATGCTCTTAGTACTCCATAACTCGGAATGCAAGTTTCCTATTCAATTTCTTCCATTTCAAAAAATTATTCTTTTTTAAGTTGGTCATATTGCTATGTAACCCTCAATCTTCTTTTGTATGACCATTATTTTAATTTTATTTAGTTATATTATATTACTTTAATTTATCATATTCTTTTCTGAAAATATGTTTACTCAATACTAAAATAGTAAATTTTAATTGTTTATGTTTATTGTTGCTGACTTGTAATTATTCTAGATGAATTTTGATAGAGACATTTAAGATAGTTGTCTTGATTAAGGATTTTAATCTTGACCTCCTTAACAACATTTAGCTTAATTTTCCTTTGCAATATACATCATTTCTTAAACTTGTTTACACTTATTTACTTTAATATATATATATATATAACTATATTTTGTCATTCATTGAGGCTACACTGTTTTTGATTTTGTTATTTTGGAGTGCTTCAATTTGTTTAATTTTAGCTTTGATATATTTTTTCTTTAAATTAAAATATTAGCTTACTATTATTTATGTTTACATACTTTTGTAATTTATAGTAATTTGAAATGATGTTTTACTTAGACAAAAAACTCATAGTTGGACTTGTCTCAATAAGCTCTACCAAGTTAAATATATATATTTTTTATGTTTACAAAATTTATTTTATATAGTTTTTTATGCAATTTTGTAAGATAATTTTATTTGCATCATATCTAATGATACTTGACAATAAACTCAATTTCAAGTATCTTGGAATGCTACTTTCCAAAAAAATTTGTATGCTTCTCAAATATTTTTGTTTTATTTGGTAATATTACAACATAACTCTAAATAACCTCTTTGGTGACCTTTAAATTGCATTGATTTGGACATATTATTTTTCATTAATTTAACTCATCTTAACCTTAATTTTTATTTAGATAACATAAAAATAATAAAATTCTATTATTTATGTTCTTTTAATTCTATCATTTCCAACAATTTTAAACCAAGCGTGGTTAATAAGAAAAATGTCATTGGACATATCTCAATAAGCTCCATCTAAGTAAATATTTTTTTATTTTAAATATTTAATTATATATTCTTGGAATTCTTTACGAGTCACTTGAATTAATACCCTATTTGGCAATCGATAATGTACACCTTATCTCCTAAGTTCTTTAGAATATAACTTTCCTATATAGGTTTAGTCACTTGTACAAAATTTTCTCTTTGATTTACTTATATTATGCTGCTTTAATTTAACTCATATCCACTTCAATATATATTATTCAGTAATAAAATGTTAATTTTTTTTATTTACATTTAATTACATCATTGATCAGTTGTAATTCGTAATGATGATCGATTGAGATAAAAATATCATGACCAGTCTCGATTGGCTATATCAAATAAAATATTCATTGAAATATTTTTAAATATTTTATTTTTTTATTTGTAGCCTATTTAATTATTGAGGATATTACATTTTTTCCTTAGGATTTCAAAATCCGATTTCCTATGTAATTAATCTCATTTCTTCAAATGTTTTGCTTCATTTTGTTTAATTGCTATGCAACTATAGATTCCCTCTCATGGGACTTTTATATTACATCACCATAATGTATCTCATTTTGGCTTTAATGTAAATTTACTTAGTCTTTAAATAATAATTTATTGGTATTTAAGCTTATTTACTTTAGTAATTCATAGTATTTCTAATTAAATATTATTGTTAAAATTATAAATATTTATTTTCTAGGATTTATATGCATAATGAGCTATTTATATTTGTACCTAATATAATCACAAAGGATGAAGTCCTTAACCTACATAGTACCTTGCAATGCAAGCTTCTCATATATTTTCATTCAAATCAACAAGTGTTTTGGTTTGACTTGGTTGTAATACAATTTTACCCTATGTTGCCTCACCTATGATATCAAATATTTTATTTATTTTTATTACTTTATTTTAATTCTACCATTTAAACATTGATATTTCCTTACGTAATACTAAAGTAATTATTTATTTTAATTTATACTTTTCATTTTGGTAATTTTTTGTAATTAGAAATGAGGCCCTTTTAGGAATAATAATCATCATTTGCCTCACATTGATGACTTTTATCGAATTAAATATTTAATTTTATATTATTAAATATTTTATTTGATATGGGGTTTCTAGATCTTATGAGATATTTTGATTCATTCTAGACTTGATAATGGAGGATTTCACACTTGAACTTCTTAGTATCGTAACATGAAACTTTTCCACAAAATGATTCTTATGTATTCAATTTTGTTTTAACTTTTATTTGGTTAAATTTCAATGGTGTTATATATCCCATTCAGTCTACCTATTACATTATTTTTATTTGATTACATACATTTTTTCAATTCAACTTATTGCTATTTCAATATATATTTTCCTAATATTAAGAGAATAGTTTTTTATTAATTATGCTTATATTCTTATTATTTCATAGTTTTTTGAATCAAGTCCAATTGAGATGAAACAAATGTCATTGGAGTCATCCCACCTAACTTGTTTAATTTAAATATTTTTTGTTATATTTCAAAACATTTTAAATTTTATTTTCTTGGTTTGAAGATCGAAAATGTTGCCTGGTCTTGTTAGTATTCTGGAATACGATTTTTGTCATATAATTTATCTACATTTTTAAAAATTTTTTGTTCTAATTTGGCTATGATACTACATATATCTATATCACCTCTGGTGAGACATTGAAATAAGTTTTATTTGGTTATATTACAATGCTTCAATTTGTATCCTTTTAGTAATAATATATATTTATCGAGATTTCAAAATAATCACATATTATTTTTTAAACTTTTTTAATTTTAAAATTCCTCTTATTTTAAAATGAGGTTAGACAAAAGCAAAAATATGTATCATTAAAATCATCTCAGTGAGTTTTATTAAATTAAATATTAAGTTTTATGTTAAATATTGTTTCTTTGGGTTTGCCTATCTTGTCACACCTCTTAGTTTGAACTTGACTTGATAATGAAGGATATTACACCTAAACTATTTAATATCTTTGAATAAGACATTTTGATATGGTTTATTTTAGTTATTAAAATGTTTTAATTCTATTTTATTGTAGTATATGTTACAATATTTCTCCTAACAAGTAAACTTTATAGAGCTTCGATTTGGAAGCATTACATTTGTTTAATTAACTTCATTTTTGCTTTAAAACATATTTTCTTAATATTAAAAAATATTTTATTATTATTTATACTTCATTACTTTTGTAATCTATTTTAATTCCAAATGAGTGCAATCAAGATTAAAGAAAGGTTATCACCATCAAAAAACTTGCTTTGATTTGTTTAAAATATGATGTATCTCAAAAGCTCATCTCATGTCAAATTTAAATAACCATGATTTTGTTAAATTACATTAATTAAATTTATCTTATTTTAAAAATAATAAATATTTATTTTAAATTTAAAAAATTATATGTTATTATTTATAATCATTGATTTTCGTAATTTATGGTATTTCAAACCAATACTCTAATTCTACTCTCATGTTGTATTTACTTTTCTTTAATTTATTTATATGTTTCTTTAAGTTTTCTAATTTTTTTTAATATATATATTTGCACTTATAATTATAAATAATTTTTTATTATATTTTCTTATTTACTATGATAACTTTTAGTAACACTTAAAGTGTCTCGACAAAGATGAATCAATCATGTATTTGATGCATCTCAATGAGTTCTATCTAGTTAAATATTTATTTTAATATTTTAAAATTTTTTATTTTCTATAGTATTTGTTTGCTTGAAGAGGCCTTATAATTTATTCCTAATATGATTATTAAGGATATTACACTTCATATTGTTAGTGTCTTAAATAGAAACTTTTCTACATAATGTATGTCCTTTCTTAATTTTTTTCCTTAGATTTCCTTGAACTTCTATTTAACTCTAATTTTTTTTCTCATTTGACTTTTACATCACCATAATTCTATCATAATGAAATGCTTCAATTTATTTATTTATATCTTTTATATATATTTATGTAACATCAAAATTGTAGTTTATTATTATTTATAATCATTTACTTTAGAAATTAATAAAAATTCCAAACAAGGTCCTATTGAGATGAAATAAATGTCAATAGACTCATCTTAGTGAGTTTTATTTATGTAAAAAATGAATTATTTATTTTAAATATTTTATTTCCATTTGCTTTGGCATGTTTTCTTTTATTGTTCTAATTTGTATCTAATTTGTCATTCAAGCATGTTGCAATCAATCTCTTTATTATGTTGGAATACAACTCTCTTATATAATTTATCTCATTTGTACAAATTATTTATTTTTACATTTAGTTCACTTGATTTTTTTTATGTTACATTTGTTTTGTTTATCTTATTTTACTATTAATATATATTTTTTACTGCTATAATAATATAAAAATAATTAATTTATCTTTTATATTTATCTAGTTTGGTAGGTTAAAGTTGCTCCTAATAATGTCTGATTAAGATGGAAAAAATATCATTGGACCTACCTTGATGATCACTATTGAACTAGAATAGTATTTCTAACCTTACATATTTTATTTTTTAGAGTTTTGGCATTCCTAAATAACTTTAATTCATATCTGATTTGATGATCAAGAATGCTACATCATATCGCCTTACTGTCCTTTAATGCAACTTTACCATACAATTAACATCATTTCATCAATTTTTTTTAAATTTTCATATATTTTTATGTAACTCTAAATCTTTGCTTATGTGACATTTACATTGCATTGGCTTAGATATATTTTAATCAAATTTATCACTTTTTAGCTTCAATATATATTTACAAAGTATTGAAAATAATAAGTTTTAATTATTTATGCTAATTTTTCTTGGTAATTAGTAATAATTTCAAATGAGGTCTTATTGTGATGAAAAAAATACTATTGAACTTATCTTGATGAGTTCTATACATTTAAATTCATAGCCCCTTTTATCATTGACAATGTTACATTGATATACATAGTGCATTAAAAATCAACTTTCTTATACAATTTACATAATTTCTTAATTTTTTAGTTTTTATTTAGTTATATTATAAGGTAACTCTAAATCTCCTTTAATGTGATGATTGCATCACAATTATTTTGTTGTAAAATATTTCTTCAATCTGTTTTATTGTTCATTAATCCATGTAAATTTATCATAAAAATAATAATTTACTAGTATATATTTTTTGTTGCAATCTGTAGTAAGTATAATAAAGGGCTTATTGATACTAAATATGCATCATTGGACTAATCAAGATGTGCTCTACCTAATTAAATATTTATTTCCAAATTTATTAATATTTTATTTTCAAGGGCCTTCAGATACTTGATGAGACATTTCAATTTATACTTAATTTTTTAAACTCGATATGCTTAGTATCAAAACTTTCACCATAAAAGTTATCTCATTGGTTCAATTTTTTTTCTTTGATTATGTAAATTACAAGTTATCACTTTATTTCAATTTAGATTATTTTACCATTAAAATAAATTTACTTAATATTTAAATAATATCTATTGTACTTTTCTTTATTTACTTTTTAATTTATAACAATCTTGAATGAGAATTTATCAAAATAAAAAAATCTCATTGGAATAGTCTTAACTTTGTCTATCTTATTAACTATGGAATTTTATATTTTTTAAATTTTTTATTTTCTCAAATATTTTCAAATTAATGAGACATTTAAAATTTTTACCTTATTTGGTGATCAACAATGTTCCAGTAGATCTCTTTAGTGTCTTAAATTACATCATTCTTATACAATTTATTTCTCAAACGTTTTCAAATTAATGAGACAATTAAAATTTTTACCTTATTTGGTGATCGACGATGTTACACTAGATCTCTTAAGTGTCTTAAATTACATCATTCTTATACAATTTATTTTGTTTCATAAAACTTTTTATTTAGAGTTACATAGTAATATGACCAAATTAAATTGAAAAATTTGTAAAATTTGATAAATTATGTGAGAATGTTGTATTGCAAGATTTTAACGAGTTCACGTGTAACAACCTTAATCATTTGATCATGTTTACATTGAAATAATTTGTAATACATTCCAAAACCATACAAAAAATAATTAATTGGAAAAAAAATGAATAATTAATTATTAAATATTTTTAAGATGAGTCTAAATACTTTTTCAAATTGACTGGAACTCATTTAGATTATTATAAATTAGAAAATCTAATAGCCATAAACACTAATAATTGTTTATTATGAGATTATGTAAATACGTATGTCAAAATTAAAAATTAAAAATAGATAAATGGAAAAAAATAATGAAAGTGAAGTAATGGTCATTTGAGAGATAATTTTGAGTGATATAGTAACATACACATATAATATAAAATAATTTGTAGAAATTAACAAATTGCATAAAAAGTTGTATTAAAAGTAGTGAGGACATCATGTGGAATGTCCTTCATCATCAAATCCAATAAAAATTAAAATCCTTTTTAAAACATATGAAAACACTACAAAATAAAATATTTCAAAAAATAAAAATGTTTATTTAATTTGATAGCGTTGGTCTTAGATGACACTAATGTATCTTGCTTCGTCTCAATCAATCCATATTCATAATTACTATGAATTAAGAAAGTAAATAAGAATAAATAAAATAATTTATCATTTTGTATTTAAATAACTATATATTATAGTTGATACAAGATAAATTAAAATAATATAATGTGAGAAAAATAAAGTAATTTAAAGGTCACAATTATAGGGCCTTAATGTTACAAATAAATATAACATAATTTAAATGATAAATTTGAAGTAATGTAATAATAGAAAATTAATTCAAGTAGAGATTTAGGCTTATATTGTAATATTACAAAATCTAATGGAAAATTGTTAAAAACTATGAAAAAAATTATGGGAAAGTTTCGTTCAAAAATACTAAAATGAACTAGTGTAATACCATCAATAGTTAAATCAAGTAATAAACTAAAATGTGATTTGAAGCTGAGTAGAGCTTAGAAAATAAAATATATTTAAAATTTTGAAAATAAATATTTAATATGATAGAGCTTGTGAAGATGAGTGCAATAATATTTGTTTCATCTAGAATTAACCTCATTTGTAGTAATTATAGATTAACATGTTAAATAAGGATAAATAGTAATAAATTATTATTTTATTATTAATCAACTATATATTATAAAACAAATGAGATAAATTATGCAAGTTATAAAAAATCAAAGTGATCGATTAGTCACACAAGAAGTTTTAATGTAACATCATTGATCACAAAATATGGTAGATAAAATGAATATTTAATTACATAGGGCATATTGAGATAAGTCTAATTACCTTTTTTTCATCTTAATTTAACCATGATTAGAATTATTATAAATTATTCAAATAAATAAACAAAAATAGTAACAAATATTATCTTAATATATAATAAATATATATAAAAGTTGAAATAACTTAAATCATGGTAACATATTTTAGGTAAATCAATACAATGTAGAGATCACAAGAGAGAAAATTTGAAGTTGCATAATAATATAACCAAATCAAAGAAAAAGTTTGAAAAAATGATATAAATTATTTGGGAAAGTTTTATTCTGAGATATAAAAGAAAATTGAGTGTAATATCCATAATTGTCAGATATGGTACAAATTGAAATATCTCATTGAGAATGTCAAAATAACAAAAAAGTAAACAAAAACATAAATTTGTATTTAATTGTTCTAAAAAGTTAATTATCTCTAAACTAGGCTTCAATTAGAATTTTTATAGGTCACCAAAGTAAAAAATAAAAACCATGAATTATTATTTTAATATTTAGATAATATTAAAGCTAAAATATCATTATTTCAAGAAATAACGTATAACCAACCTAAGAAAATTAAAGGTCAAACTAGAGGAGAATTAGTGTTACATAGTAATAGTACAAAATCAAAATGATAAAAAATTAAAGAAATGAGGTATATTGAAAAAAATGAGATAAATTTCATATGAAACTTTCATTCTACGACACCAACATGATCGAGTGTTGTATTCTCATTAGCAAAAGGAGCTACGAATTGAAAAGCTTTGCAAAGCATGCCAAGCCTAAGAATAAAAATATTTAAAAATATAGTATTGAATATTTAATATTATTGTGCATATTAAGATGATTCCAACAATGACTCTTTCATCTCAAATAGACTACATCTAGTATTATATAAATTACAAAATAGAATAAGCATATAAAATATAAAATTATTATTTTATTATTTTGTAAATATATATTAATTCTCAAAATGAGATTAATTCAAGTAATATTATATAAGCAAATCAAGCAATAAGCTCACTCTAAAAGACAATTAGAGTATCATAGTAATATAACCAAGTAAATGCAAAACATTAGAAGGAATATAAAAAAATAAGACAAGAATGAAGGTTTCTAAGATACTAAAAACATCGAGTTATAACATCCTTAATCATTAAATGAAGTGCAATTTAGAATGTCTTACAAAGTTTTTAAGAGACTTAAAATTTAAATAATAATAAAAAATATAAAAATATATATAAACTGATAAATCTCAATAAGATTACTCTAATGACATTTACTTCATCTAAATTAATCCTGTTTCGGAATTACTATAAAAATTAAACTATAAATAATACTAAAATTTTATTTTTATTTTTAGTAAAAACATAACATATTCTCTAAATGAAGTAAAGCAAAGTAGTATAACATGAGAAAATCAATGTCATGTAAACAATGTAGTGGAGGTGGATTAGAGTAACCCACCAATATAGCCAAAATAAAGTAAAATAAATGAATAAAATGGAAAATCTTCCACAAAAAACTAAATTTCAAGTGTTATGTTCTAGATCATCAAGCTTGATACTAAATAAAATATGATACAGCAAGCCAAACTCCTAAAAATATATATTAGAAAATAGAAAATTATATTTTATTAAATAAAGGACATCAAGATGAGTCTAATGAAATTAGTTTCATCTACATTGGACTTCATTCAAAATTATTTATAAATTATTAATATAAATAATAAAAAATACTAATAAATTTTTACACTACCACAAAGTAAATATAAAGTAAAGGTGAAATGAGTTAATTTGAAGCAATGTACTTAACCAAATCAAGGTAGTTTAATGACCACATGACGGATATTTAGAGTTTAATTGTGATATAACAAATTGAAAGTTATAAATCTATTTAAATGAGGTAAATTATCTAGAAAAGTTGAATTTCTGGATAATGAGATTGTGTGATATCCTCGATCACCAAATAAGGTATGAACCAAAATATCTCATAAAATGAGAAAAAATGTAAGAAAATAAAATAAATATTTCCAAAATAAAAAAGAAATACTTAATTTGATTGAGCCATTGATGTCAAACTAATGACAATTTTCTCAACATGATTAGATCCCAAATGAAATTACTATAAATTATTAAATTAAATATGCAGAAATAATAATAATTAATTATTTTAATATCAAGTAAATATATGTTTATTCTAAAAATAATTAAAATTAAAGTAATATAATATTACTAAATCAAGGCAGTATGAAGGTGACATGAGTAAAGACAAAAAGTTTCATAGTAACAAAACAAAATCAAAGTAAAACTTTTGAATTGATGATAGAAACTTTATGTTAAAGTAGAATTCCTAAATAATAATGAGATTGAATAAGACATTCTAAATCATGAAATCAAGTACAAATCAAAATATCTTCTAACACATACAAAAACTAAAAGAAATAAATTATTGAAAAATATAAAAATGAATATTTAGTTGGATTGAGCTCGTTAATATGAGTCTAATAACATTTGTTTTATCTGAATCATTCTTCATTTGGAATAACTACAAATTATAAAATTAAATATTTATAACAAATAATAAATTATTTTCTTCACATTACCTAAATATATGTCAAAGTGGAAATGGAAAAAATTAAAGCAATATAATTCAGTAGAATAAGGCCTTATAATGGTAACTAGAGTGAACTTTTGGAGTAACACACTAATATAAGCAAAACAAACAAAAAGTTTTTAAGAAATGAGATAAATTGTATAAGAAAACTATATTTTTAAGACAATAAGGAGTTAAAATATTATATCTTTAGTCAAATAAGGTCTGAATTAGAATGCCTCACAAAATGTAACAAAAACAACTATATTATGAAAAAATACTAAAAATATATTTAATTTCAAGCCCATAAGGAGGAGTATAATGACATTTTTTTCACCTCAATCATACCACATTTAGAAATACAATAAATTACAGGTGTAATAAGTATAAATAATAAAAATAGTATTTTATTATTAAATAAATAAATAATATAGCTTAAAAAAGATTTAAATTAAAGTAATGTGATATAACCAAATCATGTGTTGTAAAGGTCACACAAGATGAGAATAGGAGTTACAAATTAATATAACCAAATCTTAATTAAATATTAGAATAAATGAGAAATTATACCAAAAACTAGCAGTTTAAGATACAAAGATGATCCAATGTAACAACCCTAATAAAAAAATTAGGAAGAAAACAAAATATCTTATAAATCATGTAAATATCTTGAAACCATTAAAAATATATAAATGACAAATAATATAAGTACATAACTATTTTAATTAATTTATAAAAACAAACACATTTAATATACCAACAAATGGCTTTTTGGCACAAGGAAATTATGTCCAAACCCATTTGGTATCACAAATGAGATCAGCACTTGTTTACAAAAAAAATAGTAAAAAAATAAAATTTAATTGCATGACATAAAAAAAGAAAAATATTTCGAAATCTAAAAATGAATATTTAATTCGGTAGAGCGCATCAAGACTTTTCCAATGCTATTTTATGTCTTCAACAAAGTTAAATTAAACAATTGTAATTTAACAAAATTAAAGTTGTGAATTGGCCACATGTTAGGAGATTTTTAGTTTCAAACCAATCGACTCAAATAAAGGAAAAAATTTGAATAAAAGAGATTAATGTTTTGGCAATGCTTCATTTCAAGGTACTATGGCAATTGAGTGAAACATCCTGGATAGTTAAAGTTTTGTAGGAATCAATTTGCCTAACAAAGCATACCAAAACAAAAGAAAACTATGTATTTGAAAATATTAAAAAGAATATTTAGATGGATAAATCTTGTTTAGATAATTCTAGCAACGCTTGTTTCATCTCAATCAAAAGTTTGTTAAAATTACTTTAAATAACCAAAAAAATAAAAATAAATAATAACTAATTAATATTTTTCTATTTATAGATATATGTTAGTGCTAAAAATGACAAGTATTAAAGTAATGTTATAAACTAAATCAAAGTATTGCAAAGGTGCACTGTATGAGATTTACCATTATGTAGCACTACAACAAAATCAATGTGAAGCATTTGAGGAAAATAGATAAAATGTATTGGAAACTACATTAGAAGATAATTTTGATATTAAGCATAACTTTGTGGATAGCAAAACATGTTACTAATCAATTTATCTTATTAAATATGCCAAAACCTAGGAAAACAAGAAAATATTTCTAAAATATTAAAATGAATATTAAAGATGATAAAGCTTGTCAAGAAACATAAATGAAGTATTTCATCTACATTTAACTTGCTTGTAGCATGAACTATCAAATTAAATATGATTAAAAATAATAATTTTTTTAATATTATGTAAATAAAAAAATATTAAATGACATAAATTAAAGTAATATAATATAATAAAATCAAGCAATTATAAAGTTGACATGATAGAAGATTTATAGTTATGAAGTAATATATCAAAATTATAACAAACAATTTCAAGAAATAAGATAAATTTATTAAGCACTTTATTTTTTACAATAATATAGGGATCGAGTGTAACATCCTTTATAATCTGGTATTATAAGAATCAAACAACCATGTAAAGTATACATAAACCCTTTAGAAATTATATGTTAAAAAGTTGAAAATAAATTATTTTTTCATAATGTAGATTGAGCCTAGTCTAAAAGTGTTTTTTAGCCCTGATGGGACCATTTTTAGACTACTACTAATTGCCAAATTAAATAAGCATAAGCAATGATAAATTAAAATTTCAATATTAAATAAATATATATTAATATGAAAAAACATAAATTGAAGCAATTTATTGTAATAAAATAAAAATACTATAAAGGTTGCTTCATATTAGAATTATTACTAGAATATAAATAAATAAATGAAAGCAAAAATTTTAATGAAATGAGATAGACTTTGTGGGAAGTTGCATTCTATGATTTAAATAAATCAAGTGTACATCCTCAATTATAAAATCTGATTTACCCTAGCTAAATAAGGAAAATCTCCAAAAAAATTTAAAAAATGAAAACTAAATATTTAGTTAAGCAGAGCTCATTGAGATGAGTCTAACGATTTTGTTTCATGTTACTCAAAGCATGATTGTAGTTAACACAAAATTACCAAGTAAATAATAATAAATAATAGCAAATTATTATTTTAATTTTAAGTAAACATGTCTTAAAGCTGAAATGAGATCAAATAAAGCATAGTGATATAACAAAATCAAAGCCGTATAAAGGCCATAAGATGGAGATTTTGTATAATTATATAAAAAAATAAAAGCAAAAACATTGAACTATTGGAGATTTGCTTTTAAAGATACTATTGAGATCGAGCATGGCATCCTCTAGTTTTGAGTTTTGTATGGATACATATATCTCCTAAAGAATCCTAAAACACAAATAAAAATATTTAAAATATAGAAAAGAATATTTAACTATATAGATCCCAATCAAGCCTTGTGTAATAACATTTGTTTGTCTTGATTCGACCTCATTTAGAATTTCTTAAAAATTGTTGTGGTAAATAAACATAAAATATGACAAAGTAGTATTATAACATTATGTTAACAAATATTAAAATAAATGAGAGATAAATTAGAGGAAATTCATTTGACGAAATCAATGTAGTGTAAAGCACACAAGTGAATAGATTTAGAGTTACATAGTAAGATAAACAAATTAATAAGAAACTTTCAATAAATTTTATATATTGTGTGAGAAAGTTGTATTAAAGAATATTAACGTGATCGAATGTAACTTTCTTGAATATGAAATGAAATATTAATCCAAATGATTTATAAAATATGCTAAAATGGAAAATTTTATGAATGAAAATCTAGTGTAACATCCTTGATTGTCAAATACAGCATGAATTGGAATGTCTCATATAATGTGATTTTTTAAGAATAAAAATTTTTATTTCTTATGAATATATAAAGTAAGAGTTTTAAAATAAATTTTAATAAATTTAAGAAAAATTTTTAAAATTATTTTTTGTGCAAATTTATATTTTAAATTTAAAAATGTTAATTAATTTTTATTGTAAATTTTTATAAAAATTGTGAAATAAAAAAATTAATAAGAACTAAAAATATATGCCAACAATTTTAAAGTGGTTTAAGCTAAAAACAAGCCACTGTCTAACCACGATAATACTAAGGATAAAAAAGAAAACACTTAAATGTAGAGTTTTACCAAAAGTTTGTTAACCCAAACAATCTTAAGAACAAAATAAAAATGATAGGCAACTCTGACCTTACAATGAAATAAAATGAAAATAAAAAAAACATTCAACTATGCTATGCTTTATGAAATAGGTAATGTGGCACAAGTAATTTAATGAAATCAGTTATGAGTAAAGAAAATTAATTACATAGTTAATTTAAAAAGAAAGCCAAATTTACTTGTTTGATGACTGCAGGATGCATTCTACACAAGCAAAAATGAGAATAGGATGCTAACAACTTGAATATCGTGGCTTAAGATTTTTCTTTAGATTACATTAAGTTTTTTCAATACCATTCTTTTAAAAATTAAATTATTTATCCATATTTTGTAATTCTTAAAAGCACTAATCAAATGGGTAAATTAGTTATTAGAGTTTTTGTTAACAATCATATGCTTAATTAAAAATTATTACTTGAATAACATATTATAATAGCTCAAAATAATGGTTGAAAGAGCCATTGTACAAGATATGCTCGATCAACATCATTCGAGACCATTTGATCCATTACACTACACGATCAGACTGATAACATTCAACCAACACTATTTAGGAATATGACTTAATTTAGACCATAAAATCTAAATTATGACTAAGCAACTTGATTTAGATCTTATGCATGGCTAATGTGTTGTTGCTATGACAGATAATTTGTGTGATCGAATGACACAAGTAATTAAGACTTTTCTAGAACACAAATGAGATAAAAGACATTTTAGCATGAAATTCTGCAATTTAATGGTGGACTTTGCTACCAAAAATCATAACATGAAAGGAATACTTATCTTAGATCAACTTTAAGAATTAAAACATAGATGATTTTTTATAAGTTGGCATGACCTTTACTATCAACTTATTGGGTTTTCCTACCCCTAGCATACTTTAGAAGTCTTGTCCCATGCTACCAGTGATTCATTATTCATTTGATATATGGATATTAGAGTAATATAATACTATCACATCTTTATAAATCATGTTTAGATTAATACCGTAGATCGAGAGTGCTAAACTAGATCAGGCTCATGCAATCCAAATAGGATAATAGTGGCAATTTGAGGTATTCTAAATTGAGAATTCTTATTCTTATCAGTAATGAGCTTGTTAGCTTTTGAATTTTTTAAACTACAATTACTTTTACTTTATAATAATTATAGTACAATTGAAATAACACGAAGATATGATTAAAACTACAATTTTTCTTAAAATAGTTAAAGAAAATGGATTCAGGTTTTAAGAGTCTATGATTTTTTAAGATGATTAAATTAAATAAAGTTTAATTTATATGTCTTCGAAGATATATTTTATGTAATATTAAAATTCTAATCAAAATAAATTTAATTCAAAAAAATTAAAATAAAAAATTCTCTTTACTACTTACCACTTAAACCAATATGATATTTGTGCAATTTCAAATATGATCATCTTCTTCATTATGTTTTCTCATTAACATGAGCATTGATTACCACAACATAGAAATTTAATAGAATAACTTTATTACAAATACTGAATATTTTTTATCATAAAACAAAACACAATGGTAGTAGGTAAGTAAGACAACAATATAAAATAACCAAAAATACTAAACCATTAAATAGTTAAAAAAATAAAATTGATACCTAATTTAATAGAGCTCACCAAGATGAGACCAATGATGCTTGTTTAGTCTCCATTGGACTTCGTTTTGAGCTATTACAAATTAAAAAAAATGACTTTTCATAAATAATCATAAATTAATATTTTAATATTAGGTAAATATATATTAAAGCTAAAATGACATAAATTAAATGTATGCAATAAAAAAACCAGTCATGTAAGGCTCACAAAAGAGGACATGTACAGATACATAGTGATATAACAAAATAATATTGGAAAATGTTTAAAATTGAGATAAATAGTTCAAGTAAGTTGCTCTAGATATTAAGAAGACTGAGCATAATATTCTTAACAATTAGATTAGAAACAAATCAACATGTCTCTTAAGTCATGCAAAAAGCTCCAAAACTAAATTACTTAACAATATAAAAATGAATATTTAATTCACTAGAGTTATTGAATTTGAGTATGGCAATGTTTGTTTCACCTTAATCAGGTCTTGTTTGAAATTAATGGAAATCACCAATCTAAATAAACATAAATAATAATAAAACATTTTCTCGGTACTAAGAAAATAAATATTAAAGCTTATATGAAATAGATTTGGGCCAAGCAATGTAACCAAATCAATGCAATGTGAAGGTCACATGTGAGGAGATAATGTCTTATAATGTAGTATAACCAAATAAAAGAAATTAATTTTTAAAAATTTGATATTGTGTGGGAAAGTTCTATTCTAAATAACCTAAAAGAATAAGTGTAAAATCTTGCACTAAAAAATGTGAAAAAAATCAAAATATCAATTAAAGCATAACAAAACAAAAGTAAGCATTTTTTAAAATATAAAAGCCAATTTTTAATTTGGTAGTGCATTTCAAGACAAGTTCAACAATATTATTTTTGTCAACATGAAACCTGGTTTGGAAATATTGTGAAGTTTAAGAAGTAAGCAAAACTAAAAAATTTTAAATTATTATTTTTACATTACACACACACACATATAAGAATTCACACATACTCCCATATATGCACAAACATGCACACATGCATGCATACACACTGGCACACACAAGGAAAACTTTAATGCATTCATGTGCACAAACTCATACACATATTCAGAAATGCATGCATAAATGCAAGGATAACTTACACACATTCACACATAAGCACATGCATACCCACAAGTATGTAAAAATGCTTACACATGCATGCACAAATCGTCATACACACATAGCACACACATCCACACATGCACACATGCACACCCACATGTGCATATACTTGCACATAGAAAGGCAAACACAGACATGCTCATGCACACACACACACACATGCACACATAACAACACATTAACACACCACAGAATATCATGCACACATGCACAAACATGCTCACACTCACATGCACATACACACATGCTTGCACACATCCATACACCAACATAAATACACACTAATAAACACACATTCGCATAAGTATGCATGCACCCATGCACACACATGAATATGCATAGAAACACATGCACATACACATGCAAGCAAACACTTGAGCATGCACATATGAACACACTAAGACACACACACATACTCATGTGCATGTACATATTCACAAAGGCTTATGCAAACACATGAACAAAAATATCACACACGCACACACATGTACACACAAACATGCATGCATAAATGCACACAAATACATGTTTACACATAGACACATAAGTAAACACAAATACACATGGACATGCACAGCCAATCACACACATAAACATATATACACATGCACACAAACATTCACACACATGCATACACACTCACACAAACACATGCACACACACGTGTGCATCGACATGCACAAATTTATCTACATGCACAGACACACGAACTCACACATCATAACACACTCATGCATGCATGCATCCACACACAAAAAAAACATAATCACACACAAACACACACTCACACATCAGAGCACCTATACACACAAATTTGTTTGAATATACACATAGAAAGCCACACATCATAACACACATACACACATGCATACATTCATGCACCCACATACACATGTTGTGCATATATGCATACACACACATGCACTTGCACACTCACATGCAAACACATATACATAGATGCCTAAACATACAAACCCCCACCCCCACACACGCACAAAGATGAGCACACATTCACACACACATACTTAAAAATCCACAGGCATACAGCCATACACACTCCCGCACACATATAAATAAGCACACACATGCACACACATATGCACACAATCATGCACAAACATGTAAGCACCTGCACACATGTAGGAACATGTCCACACACACACACATGGATGCACAATACACACAACTACATAAAAATAGATGCATAAACACACACACACACATGAACACAAGTACATGATTGCATGTGCACACAAGCATACACGCACACTAACTCACTCATGGATGCACAAATACACACACATGTAGGTAAGTAAGCACATACACACTTACACACATACATGCACACCCACATACACACACACACAAGCATCCACACAATGCATGCACAAGACCCTCATGCACAAACACACAAGCACCTGTACAGTTACACACATGCATACCCATTGGCACTCATGCTCATGCAAACACATACACACACATGCACATAAACACACACACAACAAAACCACACATGCTGAATCACACCCACACAAACAAACACATGCACACACATGCATGCATAGGAATGCATGCATACATGCACACACATGTACAATCATATGCCCATATGCACAAACAAATAGGCACACACACAGAAAAGCACACATGTGCAAACACATATACACACATCCACACACTCGCACACATAAACACACTGTCACGTAGAGATACACATGCATACACATGCACACACACATGCACCCACGTGCATGCATGCTTGTGAAACATGTATGCACACATAGATGTATACACCAATGTGAATCCATTTAAACACAAGCACACACACATGCGTATGTCCACATATCCACGTACACAAGCAAATGCAAAAGCTCAAGCAATCACACACACACAAAAATACCACACGCACATGCAAAGGCACACAAACACACACATAAGTCCTCTTATATGTGCTTGTACATGCACACACTCATGCACACCAACATGTGTGCACACACAAATACATACACATATACACACACCTAAAAACACAAAATAATAAAAGCACACACACATATGCAAATGTACAGTCACACAATCACATGCATGTACCCAAAACATGCACACACACATACACAAACACTCACCCAATACACAAGGACAAGCATACCTACATGCATGCATAAAAGCAAAAACAAACATATAGACACACACACACACATACACACACAACACACGAGTACGAATGCACACATGCACATGCACACACACACATGTACACAGGCACACATAAACAAACATGTACACACATGCATAGGCAAACAAATGGGCATAACTACGCACACATGTACCCATCCACACAAAAATAGGTATGCACATAGTCACACATATATATATGCTTGTAAACATTGGCACATAGTGGTACACACATGCAGATATACGCGTATGCACACGAACACACGTGCAAACGTAAATGCTCATGACCGTGCACACACACACCCATTGAACATATACACACAAATAAACACGCACATAGATGTACACAAACACTCATGCATAACTACTTACAAAGACACCTAAACACACATGCATCGCAATTAACCGACATAAACATAATGATGCACATGCACAATAATATGCACAAATGCACATATACACATATGAACAAACATACATGCAGATAAACATACTTATGTACAAATACACACACACATGCACACACACCCATATGCACATGCACAAAAACTATGCCCTCATACATAGAAACTGACACTAAGATGCCCACATGCACATATGCACACAACAACACATGCACACATACACTCACACACACAAGCTCATGCATATGTACACACAAACACATAGAAGAACATACACACATTTTTTTGCAAACAAATAAATGCATAAACAGATGCACATGCACATACATGAGCACAAATATATGCACAAATACATAGACAAGTATGCACACACACACACATGTACAAACACACAAGCATGCACTCTAGCACACCTGCACATACATGCACAACCACGAATGTACACATCTTCATGTGCACACACATGCTAGGAAACACTTACACAAGCAAAAACACATCCACTTCCAAACATATGCACCCATGCACTAAGCACACCCAAATACTCATTAACACACAAAAATATGTTCATGTGCCTTCCATGCACACTAACACTTGCGTTCATGCACATACACATGCACATGCACACACACACAAAAAGACCCAGACACATACATACTTTAAAAAATGTACCCACACACACATTCACCTTTACACACTTACACAGATACACACACGCACATGCACATATATGTAATCCCACACACAGACACAAGCACACACGTACATAAATATACACAAATGCACATGCATGATACACACAAATAGACACATGCATACACATATCAACACAAATACATATGCACATACATATGCACACACACACACACATTTGTGCAGATAAACATGCATGAAGAAATGCACTAATATGCACACACACACACACCCACTCCAAGAAACTTGCACATTCATATGCACTAAAACACACACACACACACATGTGCTTGCATGCACACAAACACACACACTTGCAGACATCCACACATATGAACTCTGACAAGTACATGCATGCACACATCCATACACAAGCATGCATAAGCACATAAGTATGCACATACATACACCCACACATAGATACCATGACACACACACTTACGCACGCACATGCACAAATGAACCTATTCACAAAACATAGACATGCAAACACAAACACACTCATCGATACATACACGCACAAGTAAGCACGCACACATACACACAAGCACGTGCATAGCCATTCACATAGATCTTCACACACACATAACACACACCTGCACGCACATGCACCCACATACAGAGACACCAATACACAAACATACACACACACACACATACTTGTACGCATGCATGTCCACATGCCTAAACACTTTGACACACTTAAACATGCATGCACCCACATATGTACACACAAACATGCACATCCACACACATACGCATATATGCATGAGCACACAAAAACACATGTACACACATAAACACACACACATACATAAATGAATGCATGCAAACTCATATACACACACACACACCTTCACACTCATTCATCCACACTCAAACACATGCATGCAAATACACACTCACATACACAAATATGCCCACACACATGCAAACATGTACACACAAGTGCACTCATTCATACACATGCTCATGCACACTCATATAAAGACACAAACACATGCATGTACCCATGCACACATACAAAATAATAATGCACACATGCCTTTGAACATTTATGCACAAGCACATGCATAGAGTCACTTGCAAATAGGAAGGTGCATACACATGCACCCACACAAACACACACACACATGTACATACATGCACATACATAAACAAATTCACACATGTGCACATACACACACACACACACATATGCACCCAGACCAATATCCACCCATGCACACATGCACACTCAAGCACACACACACATGACACTCTAAAAAAGCACGTACAAACAAGCACACACAACCATATATGCACACATGCAAATGAACAAACATGCACATATGCACACACACACACACATGTATGCACACACATATAAACAAGAACATCCATATAAATGTACACACACCTATGCATGACCACACATGCACAAACAGTCAAAAGGACACTTGCTCATGCATACACACATATACACATATGCACCGACGCACACACAAGCACAAATGCCAAGATGCATACACACAAGCAAATGCACACCCACATGCAAGCAATGACACATGAACATGCATACACATGAACTCGCAAACACACACACACATACACGCATGCCCATATATACACACAAACAACCATACACAAAAACACTCACACAAACATGCCTATAAGCACACACATTCATGCACACATATACCCTCACGCTTGCACATATCCAAACACAAACACACACTTATGCACAAACATACATTAACACATACACACATATCACAAATGTGCACATTAACACACACAAATAAGCACACAGACACTAACACTTGCACAATGAAACATGCACAAGAATACACACAGACTCACATACTCACATAAGCACACACTCACACACATGCATGCACACAAATTGACACACATTCTCATGCAAAGAAACTCACATACACATGCAATCACACTCATAAACATGAATGTATGATACACACATGCACAAAAAACAAACACACACATTGGTACTCACGCATTGCCACACACTCGTGTATGCATAAGCACAGATGCACATGCTTTTACTAGCACACCTACATTAACGTCCATACAAACAAACACATGCACAAATATACACTTGCATACATTGGCACACACACCTACAAACACATAAAACAAGCATACACTTGCACACCATTACACACACACATTTAAAATCAAGCACATGCACATGCACATGTGCACGCACACTCAAACACACACACACACCCACACACATGCAAATAAAATCACATGCACGTACACACATGAACACAAAGGCACACACACGTGCAAGCATGTATGCACACACACACACAACCACATACATATACATCCACATGCACATATACATATACATAAATAAACATGCATGCACACCAGCACGTGCACATGAAAACACACACACAAGCACATACAATCACACATGCTTTTTCATACACACAGACATGCACACGAACACATGCACAAACACATGCATATGCACATAGACAAGCACAAACACACACAAACACTAACATGCACACAAAAGCACACATGCACATACACATACACATACTTGCACTCACATGATCAAAAACTCATGAACACATGTAGACACATACACAAAACACATGCATACACACACATAGGCGTGGATGCACACACGTAGACCCATATACATACCACACACACTAACATACACACACAAGCACATTGCATACACACATGAATGAACACAAATGCACAAACACATTCACACAAACACACATACATGCACAAGCATGTATACAAGCTCATAAGAACACACATGCACCTACACCCATATAAGTACACCACATACATACAAATATGTGCACACATGCACACACATAAGAACAAAGCAAACAAACATGCACACCCACACACACACTTGTATGCATGCAAACACACACAAAAACACATCCACACATGCGTACATGCACACATGCACTGACAAACATGCACCCACACACATGCACTCATACAAGCACAAAAACACATAGATGAACCAACACATGCACAATCTCACAAGCATAAAAATGCATGCACACATGTAGACATACACAAATGTGTGCCCTTACACACACATAAATGTGCATACACACCCACATAGACATAGGTATTGATGCATGCACACGTATACCCACATGCATGCAAAAATGAACTCACAAACACACAAACATGTACATACACACACATGATCATGTCGACATATATGCACACACAAATATAGGAACATATACATGCAATCACATCCACACATAGGCACACTTTTGCACACATGCACAAACACGTGCACTCACATACCCACACACAAGCCCACAGACACATAAACATAAGCATGCACACACACATATTCACATATATAACAAAAAACGCACACACAAACACACACTTGTACAAGTAAACACAATAACATGCAAACACAAAACCACACTTTCAAACACACATAATCATACATACACACTAACAAATACACAAACACACACATATAAGCACATGCACCTAAATAGGTACTTGCAAGCACACGTGCCAGCATAAGTACATGCACATGCACACACACATTGGCTCAAACATATGCTCACACACATGCACAAACGTTATCACTCAAGCACACACACACATGCACACATACGTTCTCACACTTGCACACTAATGCACACACACACATGCACACACATACACATATACTCGCATACATGCACACAAACACACAATCAATAAAACACACAAATGCACACATACACTCACACACACATTTACACATGCATGTGCACATATCCTTGTATAAATACACAAATATACACACACTTGCACATACATGTACACATGCATACACATCGACACACCTACACAGACAGGTGCATGAACCTACAAACATACACACATGCACAATTGCACACGCATATTCACACACACAGATGCATAAATGTATCAAAAATACATATGCATGTACACCTCAAACAAACACACACATGCATAATCATGAACACACAAGCACAAATACAAGCAAGCAAAAGCATGCACATACACACATACATAGATATGAATAATTACACAATGCTCACACACATATGAACACACTCATATGCATGCAAGCACACACATGCCTATGTGCTTGCATACACAAGCATACACACAAACATGTAATCATGCACACACATAGAAAACACCCACACACCTACAAAAACACACATATACATTTATGAAATTCCACAAATGCATGTGTACACACACACACACACATCACATGCACACACAAAATCCTACACAAACATAGATAAATGCATGCACACATGCACAAGGATAGAAACAGACACTCATGTACACACACTAAAGCACATAGCCAGAAAAAACACACACAAGTACACTAATAAGTACACACATGCACATGTACATGCGTATGTATAGAACCCAAACACACACAAGCACAAACACACATGCATACACACATGTGCACATAAACATAAATAAACATACTCACATAGCCACATACCCACATCAACACACATGCACACATATTCATGTATAACACACACAAACACATACACACATGTGAATGCACACAAATGTGCATGCATATATAGGCATGCACACACACACACATATGCATTCATGTAAGAGCATACATGCTCCCATTCATACACACTCATATGCAAGTATAAGCACACACAAAACACATGTATAAGCACACACATTCATACCTACAAACACACACACTCATGTAGGAACACATGCATATGAATGCTTGTATACACACACAAATGCATACACTCACCCATACATACTAAAAGACACACATACTCAAATGCAAACTTTCACACACACACTTTTTATATGCACACAAACCAACCCACACAATCCATACACAAATTCATATACATGCACACACATGCATACACACATAAGAACACAACAATACTCACATGCACATGTACATATACCATGCACACATAAGCACAGACAAGTACACACACAGATGCACACATAGGCACATACACACTAATACACACACACACATTTATATAGTCATGCACGCACGTCCATGAAATCATAAATATGCACACAAACACACATACATACACACAAACATAGACATACACATATAGGCACACATATCCAAAAAATCTCATGTGCACATACATGAACACAAATGCACGTGCATATGCGCACATATAGACACATTCATGCACACCCACACAACTGTATGCACACACACATGCTTACACAGAGAACATTCACACATGCATGCATGTGTGAATGCACACACTCACATGCACCCACACACAAATACACACGCACACACCTACACATGCACAAACATTAATACGCACACAAACATGAACATGCACACCCACACACACATGCATGCACACATGCTTGCACATATGCAATCATGTCACTTGCACCCACACAAACACACATACCCAAGAATGCACGCACACAAATGCACACTCAGAGTGTACACACAAGAACAAACATAAGAACTCACACACTCACACAAGCACCCATAGCCACCCACTTATTTGCATTCACACACACATGCACACACACAAACACATAAGCACACTCACACACATACACATGAATGAGCATGCATACATACTCATGCATGCTTAAATTCTTGCACATGCATAAACACACATACAAAGACACACACACACACACATAGGAATAGTGGAAAATAGACATATACATGTAGACACACATAAACACACATGCACAATCATAAATACACACATATTTACAAAAAAACATACACAGAGTAAAGCACATACAAACATACACATACTCACACAAACTAGCATGCATGCACTCACACACTAACACACACATGCATAAACACAAACATGCATACATGCACTACATCCACACACATAAAAATTAAAATGCACAAATGCACACATATGCATACACTCGCACAGACATGCACATGCACATAAAGATACACACATAAAGGCATACACCTGCACACACACACCTAAAAATACACATAAACACATGAACAAAGCACATGCTAACACAAACATGTATGCATGCATGCATACCCACACACACACACACACACACACATACATGCACACACACCCACATGCACAAAGGCTCGCACACACACATACTTGCAACCATGTAGACACATGCACCTACATATGTACACATGTACACATATGCGCATGACTGCATGCAAATGCACACATGCACACACACACATGAACAAACATAGACACACCTACACACATAGACACATGCAATATACGTATACACACATGCACAGACACTTGTACATGCACACTTGTTTGCACACATAAGAATTTACATAGACACACATGCACAATCATGAATAAACATTTACACCCACACACACATGCTCGCACAGCCATACACACACTTATATACATGCAAAAACACAAACACACATGCACCCACACATGCACAAAAACATACATGTAAACAAACCAACACATGCACAAACTCCCAAATACACACACGTAGGTGCACGCACTCACACACACATGCATACACACCCAAACAAAGGCACATAATCATGCACACACATGTACACACAGGTGTGTCAAAAAATAGACTCACAAAAATGCACACATACACACACAGGCACACACATATGCATCACACATGTACAAGCACACTCACACAGGTACACACATGCACAAATACATGCAAACTCGCCCACACACTGGTGCACTCATGCACACACACATGCACATAGAACCAAGCACATGCAAACATAGACACAAGCATGAATGCGCACACTTAAACATTCAACTACAAAAAAATGCACATGTATACATGCATGCACACATACACACAAACAATTGTGCATAAGTAACCATAGACATGCACGTACACACATGCATATAAGCATGCACATGCATGTAATGTAATAATTCTCACACATGCTCATGCACAAACATGTACACCCTCATACAGACATGTGGGCATAAACATGCACACACACACATAAACACACATACATATCTAAATAGAAACTCCAGTATGCACAGATGCACATGCAAGTAGACACACACACATGCATATGTGCACAACCATCCATACACACCCAAACCCACAGTAACACACACCACAGCTACACGCAACCACATAAACATAGGCGCACCCACAAAAGAACATGCACAAATACACACATGCATGAACATGTGTACATCTACATAAGAACATACACATGCTTGCTTAACACACCTACAAACATAAGCAAACAAAGGTGTGCACTCACAAATGTACACAAGCACACACACGTACACATGCACACAAACCCACATACACACACTCACACATATATGAACAAATACACACACAAACATATTCACACATATACATGCAACTATGCACAAACATATGAAGAGAAGCACACTCACATGTCGACATGAACTAACATGTGCACAATCACATCCACACAAACATGTACGTACATAAACACACATGCACATGCATATGTATACACAAATATGCACACACACTCATGCCCTATGCATGCACACACAAACACAAGCACACAAGCACAAACATACATATGCAAACAAACACTCATAAATAGTTGCATATGCATGCCTGCACACACAAAAGCATGCACGCACAAATGCACATGCACAACCACAAATACATACACAAACACTTACATGCATACACATGCAAACATGCACATGTAAATGCATGTACAAACACACATGCACACATATAAACACATCCTAGCATGCATGCATAAACATATGCACACAAAAACACACATGCATATGCATGCACACATGCCCACACACACTTACACATGCCTATACACACATGAATAGGCATGCACACACATGTCCTAACACACATGAATCCATGCTCACACAAGCACACGTATATGCACATGCACACTTATGCATATGTACATGCACACATAAACATATGCACATGCACACACTCATAAGCACACACATAAGAACATACATAAACAAATGCATATGAATGCATACACACATGCACAGAGATGCACACACATCCACATGCCCACACACAATTATGTAGGCACACATACATATGCAAAGCATGCACACATGCAAACACACACACACACTCACACACACATACACCTGTATAGATGTGCACAAGAAGCATATGAACACACATATGCACATGCATGCACAAACACACAAATACACAAACACATACACATACACACACATACACATGCACACATGTGTGCATGCACCTACACATGTACACACATGCTCAAACAGAAAGATGCATATATGCAAGCTCATAATGACTCATATACATGTGAATGCACACATGCACATGCATATAAACAAGCACACATTGATAAACACATAAACACTTACACATATTAAAGCATGCACACACATATATATACACACACACATTCCGAGACGTAAACACACCTATGCACACACACACACAAACAAACACATGCACACATGAATGCATCTACCTATGCACACACACACACAAATCAATGGACACACACAACCACACACAAGCACACTCACAAACATGTACACAAGAATGATCACACACACTACCATACATGCATGCACACACACACACACACACACATACACATGTACAAATAGACACACATTGATGTACACACATTCACATGCTCTCACATATGCAAAACACAAACATTTACATATTTGAGCTTGAAAACACACACACACAGATATCCACATGCACATAAAAACATGCACACACATACACATACACTATTGTGTAAGTACACAAACATATAGTCACATAAGCATGCCAGCACACACACACACATGAACTCACATATAAATAAAGCCATGCACATAAACACATCCATGCACACATAAACAATTACAAAATACCTCACATGCACACCCACATACACATACACAAACATGCAAACATAGATGCACACACACATATGTAAATGCACACAAACACACAAACACACTTAGCAAATAGACACACATACACACTCATGAACACAAAGATAGGCACAGACATGCAAACACACACACACTCATACATGAGTACACATGAGCACATATGCACCAACACACACAAACATGCATTGGTACGCAAATACAAACATGTATAAAAGCACACACATATACACACAATTATGCATGCACACATGCATGAACTCACACACACACAATATCCACACCCACACACATGCTCACAAATATGCATATGCATGCATTCACACACACACACATGTGTGCACACATAGATGTACATGCATGCACACACACGCATGCACATATGCATGCATGTGTGCACATGTAGATGCTCATAGCAATATACACACAAACATATGTAAACAGACTTAAACACATACAAGAACAAATAAATACACACACAAATACCCATACACATACACCCTTGCATGCATAATCACATGTGTATGAAGGCATGCACACATGCACACACCAACACACACAGCCACACCAATGCATGCAAGTAAACACACACACACACATACAAACACACCTGCACATACACAACCACATATAAGCAAAAATGTGCATAGACATGCACACACACACAAACATGAATACAAACACATACACACACACACACATGCACAAACAATTACATAAACATAAGAACACACATAAATAAACAAACATGCACACACATGCACATGCAATAGTCTACACACACTCCTACGTACACCACACAAAAACACATGCACAAATGTGAAGGCGTAGTCATAGTTACACACATACAACATAGATATGCACACATGCATACGCAGACACATAAAACATACTCACGCACACACATGATCTTACACGAACACATGCACATAGGCACAAGCACAAGTATGCACACACATACTTATAGATGTATGCATATATATACACGTGACACACACATAAACAAATACATATGCTTGTTATACATGTGCACATACATGTATACTATCAGACCCATAACTATACGTATGCAAACATGGACAGATGCACACACACACACACACATGCACACATAAACACACACAAGAAAAGACACATGTGTGAACATGTGAAAAAACATACACACACATTCACAATTTAGACACAAGTACACATGCACTCAAACACACACACATGCTTACTCACACACAATACAAATGTAGCCACACAAACACACAAAAGAACACACTTGCACACATGTACACAAACACATACACCCACGCATAGAAAGCCACACACACGTACACTTGTAGACATACATGTATGTAAACACACATACAATAATACATATACTTGCATGCATGCACGTGCACATACGCACCTACACACACACACACATAGACACATGCAGTTGCAATGACGCACACGTGCATACATGGATGCACACACACGCGTGCGCACTTGCATTACATTAATGCAAACACACAATGACAACAATCACATATATGCCCACACACATATGCACACACAAATATGCAAACACTCGCATGCATGCACACATGCACACAAATGCATATATGCATACTCCCATACACACACACACATACACCCATTCACTTGTGTACATATGCTCACCCACACAAATGCTCATAAACATAAACACAAGCATATATGCAAATGTATAAATACACACACATGTGAACACATGTAATGGCACATACCCATAGATGGAAACAGTCACATGCATACACACACACATACAGATGCGTGCACACATAAGCACACATGCACACACACAAACACATTGACACACAAATAATGAGCACATACGTATATAAGCACATGCATAAACGCGTGCAAGCCAAGGTATGTGCACACAAACAAGCACATGGATGTTTATTTAAAGCAACAAACACATGTGTGTGGACACATGCACATACATAATGCCCACACATACAAAAATAGACACACACTTGAACACACACATGCACACACGCAAGCACATATGCACACAAAAACAATTACACACACATGAGTGCATGCATCCACAAATGTGCACTTGTGAACATACACTTGCTCACACACATGAGCACTCATGTGCATGCATGTACACACGCACATGAACACACATGCATGCATGCAAACACACATTCACAGAACCCAATATACACATGCACACATACAAACATAAACACTCATGCACATAAGCACATGCATGTAGACACAGGCACACACACACATAAATACACATGTGCAAGTGCACAACCACACATACACCCATGCACACACATGCGCCCACCCACACACGCATGAGTAGGTATCCACACAAACTCACACACACACAAACACAAGAACATGCATAGATGTACACACACACATGCACACAAGTATACCCATATAGGCACATGCACACACACATTGCAACACACACACGTCCATCCACTCACAAATGCAAGGAAAGGACACACAACCACATGCACACATATGCATGCATGCATGCATACTTACACACATACACGCACACACATAATCGCTCAACTACTCAAAGATTCACACAAACACCTATAAACACATGTGCACACACATACACATAAGCACACACATGCACATGCATATGCATGCACACACACATACATAAACACAAATCCAATAACCCGCATACATGCACATACACGCATAGACAAACACACACGCATGCATGCACCTATAAATATGTATGCATCCATGCACAAACAAACACTTACACTTTCACAATCAGACATGCAAAAGCATGGACACAAACATACGAGGAGAGACAAACATACACCTACACACACATGCACACATACATGCATACATACATGCACACACACAAGCACACATAAATGCATGCACACACACCTACAGTTAGGTACACACACATAGACATAAACATGCACAATGCACAGATGCATGCACAAACATACAAACATACACATGATGCATAGATGCACAAACACACACACACATGGACACATGCACACACTTACACATACACAAACATGCACACTCACACAAAGCCAATAGAAATATGTGCATGCACATATAGATGCATGCATAGGCTTAAATGAACATAGACATGGACACACACAAATGCACTTGAACATACTAGTGCACACACACACATATGCATAGATAAGTATGAAGTGCCCACAAATGTACATGTAAATGCACCTAAAAACATTGATGCATGCACATAAAGACATGCATACTTACATATGTTTGTACTCACAAATGCACACACACTCTTGTACACACCCAAGCACACACATGCACAAACGCATACACTCACATGAGCACATACTCAAACACACACTCATACACACATGCACACAATCATACACATGTGCACACATTTAAAGACACTGAAAAACTCACATACACAATGGCACACACACACACACACATGGACATGCATACATACACACATAGACACATATATGCACACGCACATGCACACAAGAATGAATGCAAAGACAGGCACAGACACTTACACATGCACACACACAAGCACACACATGCACACATGTGCACAAACACATGAATACACTCCTTCACACACATGCACATGCATGGACATAAACACATATGCTCACAGGAACATACAAAAACACGATCAGACACAAACCTATAAATAAAGTTGTATGCACACACGAAACCATGAGCACATGCACAACCACACACAAATAAATGCAAAAACACACAAATGCATGCACAAACATCCATTTGAGCATTCATAAGAACACACACAAATGCTCGTAGGCATAAACACACAAAGATGCATGCATATGCACACACACATGCACATGCACACACATGTGCATGACCATACTAGCATAGATTTAGACTTACACACACATGTACACATACTTGCATGTGCCCATGCACACACACACACATAAACACTCGCACACTCACATATGCTTAAGAAAATAGACACGCACACACACAAGCACACACATGCATAATAATATGCATAGATACACACACAAGAGCAAACACACCCACACATGCACACTCTCACACATAGGCACAAACACACATGCAATGCAAATGCACACACATATATACACACACTTGTACATACACAAATGTGCACACACATGCACAAACACACTGAAAAGCATGCGCACAAACTCGCAAACACACACAAATGCATGCACACATGCACATGAACACACACAAACACACACGCACGTAAGCACACTCACCCAAGAACAGACATGTGTACACATACACACTCTCACACACATTCATGCACACATATTTGCACACAAACACACACACACATGCATGTATGAACACACATGCACCCATGAACACACACACACAACCATACATGTGGACATACCCATACACACATGTATACACATGCACACATATGCATGAACAAACTCACATGCACACACAAGCACATAGAGACATGCACAAAGATATACACACAAATGCACACACACATAGACACAAATGCATAAACTCATGCACATGCATACACATATACACAAGCAAACATACACACACATATGCACACAAATAAGCATAGACATGCATGTGTGCATTAGCAAACATACACGAACACACATACACACATATACACACACGCACACATGTAAACAAAAGCACACACACATATAAATATTCGCCCAAACACACAACATACACATGCACACACACCTATGCTAGTATACTTTTGCACACACATGCAAACACTCATGCATAATCACCCACATGCACAAGCACACAAAGTTAACACACACATGCTCCTATAGACAAACTTGTGCCCTCATACATACACAAATACAATTACAAGAATTGACGTACACGCACATGCTCACACACAAACTCCCATATATATCAACACATATGAACAAATACACCTTCATGCACACCTATGCATAGACACATGCACATGTGCACATGCACAAACAAACACATAGTTGTATGCAGACACATACATAAAGACATACACTATACACAAACACATGTTTACATAGACACACACATACATGCACATGCACACAAAAACACATAGACAAACACACATGCACACATGTACACACACAAAGGTACACACACAAGTAGACAACAATGCTCATGCACTAACACACACACAAGAACACACCCAAGCACACATGTAGGCATGCACAAACTTGAAACACACAATGACACACCCATACTCACACATGCACATGAATGCACAACAAATACACATCCATATACTAATACATGTGCTTATGCATGCATGAATTCTCCCACTTGTTTACAAGTAAATGCACACACATATACACGTACACACATGCACATTCCTACATGCACACACTCACACACCTGATTGCATACATGCTAGGACACAAGTACCCATCTACATACATAATCACACATGCACATACATAAACACACTAATACATATAAACATGCATACATATGCATCCATACATAGTTATGCACAAATGAACATAGACACAAACATGCATGTATACACATAATGACTTACACAAATGTATGCACGTACACAAATGCATTTGCACTCACACGCACACATCACATGCCCACATAAAGGCATGAACAAATGTGTGCAACCTTGCACACACACACACACTCATATTCACAAGTACACATACACTTACATGAGCACACTCATGCATGCACACACACACGCATGCCTACCCATGCACACACATCCACATGCAAATGTACACAACCACTTAAATATGCTTAAGAAAATATACATGCACACACATAAGCATATGTATACACACTAATATGCACATATACACAAATACACATAAAGATACATGCACACACATAAACAAACACACGTGCATCCATATGCATGCACACACATAAGCAGATGCACTCATATGTGCACACTTTCAGTTACACATGCAAACACACACACAAATGCGCACACACGTATACACATGCACATATGGGAATGCATGCACACATGTACATACATACACACACTCACACAAACAAACACATGCAAGAAGAAATATATAGACACACGTACACATTCACGCATAAGCATGCACATGCACACACACATACACATGCACATACATGCAAACAGACTTGCACACAAACAACTAAAGGCAAAAACTTATGCATGTGCACACACACACACGTAACCACACATGCACCCCATGCACATGCACTTACACATGCACACTCATGCACAAAGATACACACACACACACACAGCCACACATGCATGCACACAAATATACAAACACACATTCAGATGCACACACCCATAGATATACAAATGCACACACAACATACTCTTATATACACACACACACATGTGCACCCACATGCATGCACAAACACTCACACATACACTTGCATAAACTCACACACACATTCACATGTGTGTATGCAGACAAACAGACATACAAATACACACAAACACATATACATAGACATATAGACATACAAATACACACACATAGACACACTATAAAAAAACTTGCATATGCACACGCACACATACATATGCATATGCACACATGTTTGCATATACACACACACATGCACACACATGCAAGCATGCACCATTATAGAAACACACATGTACATGTACATATGCACTTAGGTGTACAAAGATATGCACACACATGAACACAAAAAAACGTAGGCACAAACAAATGTAAATAGATTACTACACACACAAACAAACATGAAAACATACGCATTGACTCATGCACAAAAGAAAATGTTTGTGCAAAATGTAGACACCTATACACATTCACCCACATGCACATGCTCACACCGACAATTGTGACCATGTGTAAACACAAGCATAAACACATGTGAATATTCATGCACAAAAAGATAAACTCTCACACACAAACACCCACACACAAAGAACATGGACATGTACATATGCACCCATCCATATACATATATGCTCTTGTGCACATGCAAAAATAGACACACACAAACACACACAAATAAACATACACATACATCAACATATACACACACAAACAAACACATGCACACTCACACACACATACACAAATACACAAAAGCGCATGTACACAAATGCACACACATGCATGTGAACAACCATACACACGTATAGACATACACACACACACACAAGAACACATGCACATACATATGCATACACACACAAACATGTATATAAGCACACACAAAACACATGCACACTCATGAGGCATACAATGACACAACCATATCCACACACCCATATACACACAACACATACACACTAATATGCAAAAGCACATGCATGTGCTTGCACGTATGCTCCCACTCACTTGCGCACAGAAGCGCACACACACATGCACATGCACACACACATACATCCACACACATACAAACACATAAACACCCATACACATATGCACGACAACAACGCACATAGATGCACACATATATACATGCATATGCAAGCACACACACACACATGCAAGAACACTTGCACAATGTGCACAAACAAAAAGAAATATGCAAACATAAGAACTTATACAAATGAACTCAAAAATACACAAATCCATGCATACAAACAAATGCACTTCCAATTACATACATATGCACACACAGAGGCATACACACATGTGCACAAATATGCATACACACACATACATACATGCACTTGTACACATAAACACTTGAACAAGCACAATCATTCATGCACATACACATGCTTGTGTACACACGTGCACAATCACATATACTCGTACAAGTAAGCACACATTGGCACACGCATAAGTATACACACACATATATACACACACACACACACATACACACACATGGGATGCACACACAAAAATGTTGACACAAATAAATGTAAACACGTGTGGACACATGCACACCTCACATACATTGGTACACACACACACTCATACACACACATGCATGCAGTAACACATGAACACATATATGCACATGCATAGGCACATGCACACATACATGCACACAATTACACACGTATACATATGCTTACACAAGCACACATACACACAAAAGTACATGTAGGCACATGCACACACACTCATATGTACACATATACACATACACACACATGCATGCACACACACACACACATGCACACATGCCCATGCACTCAGACACACTCATGAACATATGCTCACAACCACACACACAAACACACAAATGCACCCACATATATAGACATACACATACACACACACATGTATAGACACATGCATACACACATTTGCACACCTATAGTTACACATGCCAAGACATAGAAACACACTACATGCAATTATACACACACACTCATGCACATGAACACACACAAACATGCACATGCATATGCACATACACACACATGCATGTCTAGACACACAAACATAAACAAATAATCTTATGAAGAAAATGCACGCACATACATATGCACATGCACATATACATAAAGAGAAACATATGCACACACATATAACTATGCACTCATGTATGCACTCTCACACACATGCACTTATGCACACACAAACACACATGCACAAAATTGTAGGTGAACACAAATGCACACAAACACTTACAAGAACACATACACATATACACATATAGGCACACACAAACACATGCATACATACAAACATGTTCACACATATAAAAACATAGACACATGCATGCATACACACACACATACACAAGTGCATGCACACACAAACACACACATAGGCACAAACGTATATGTATGCTAGTATGCAACTACAACTACACACATACACATGCATACAAACAATACACACAAACAAACATGCAGGTGCAAAATCATAGACACCCACGTACTAACATATGTAAACATGCAAATGTGCATGCACACATACACACTCACATGCACACAAATGAGTGCACACACATATATGTAGAAGCACACACACACAAATACATATATATACAGATGCAAATACATGTGCACTCATGTACACACACACACACATGAAGGCACACAAACATATAGTTATGCATGTAACAATATACACATATGCAGAAACATGTACACACACACACACACACACGAGTGCATACATAGATGTATAGAAACACTTGCACACCCTCACAACCACAGATTGGTACATAATCATTTCGCACATGCACACACGTCCATAAACATTTAGACACACATGTGCAGTCACCCACAAGTGCATGCTCATATAAACATACACACGAGCTCGCATGCATATACACACATGGACACACACACGAATGCATACAAACATCAGCTCATATGCACACACACACACATGCACTCATGCACAAAAACATGCACAAGCACACTAATTCTTAATATGCATATATCCACACACATTATGCATGCACATACATAAACACACCCACACATGCAATGCTTGCACACATGCATAAATATACAAAAACACACACATATATACACATTCATAGGAACCCACACACACACACAATGATTTAAGCACACACATAAATACACAAATGTCCAATGCACATGCACAAATAAATGAGCATGCATGTGCACACACATGTTCTCATTTGTACATACACACACATGAACATATACATGCACACATAGACACACATGTATGGATAGACACATGCAACACACCCACAAATACACACATATAAGCTTAAGTGAAGCATTATTAAGTTGTGTTGGTTGTTATGATTTAGCTATGACATAAGTTACATATCAGGGAGCTATTAATTAAACTCTTGGTGGAGTAGTACTTCTTTTTGAAGTACTGTGAATAACAAAAAATAAATGAGCATAAATAAAAAAAACCATTACTGTAATATTAAGTAAATATATATTAATACAAATATAAGATAAATCAAAATAAAATAATATAATAAAATAACTAAAAAAGGCAAGGGTCACAGAGATTGGAATATGAGTAACATAGTAACATAGCTTATCAAAAGAAAAATATTTGAAGTGAAGAAATGAGAAAAATTTTAAAAGAAAGTTGCATTCCATGATATTGAGGAGCTCAAAGGTAATATCCATAATTGTCAAATCAAGTTTGAACAAATATACCTTATAAAGTTTGTCAAATTCAAAAATCATGTATATAAATCTAAAAATTATTATTTAATTTGTTATAACTAATAAAGACAAGTCTAATTAGATTTCCTTCATGTTGATTAAACAATTTTTAGAATTACTATGAATTACCAAAATAAATAAGCATAAATACTGATAAAGTTTTATTTTCAAATTAAGTAAATATATAATAAAGCCAAAATAAGATAAATTCATAAAATGCAATATAATCAAAACAAAGTTTAAAGGACATAAGAGATGAGACTGAGAGTTTGTTATATTATAACAAAAACAAAATAAAAACTTTGAAAAAATAAGATAAATTATATAGGATAGTTGCATTTTAATATACTAAAGAGATCAAGTATAATATCTTAAATAATCAAATAAGACATAATGTGAAATGAATCATAAAGAATGCCAAAATATTATAAAATAAAATATCTTAAATATAAAAATTTATACTAAATTTCATAAAGATTAATGATATGAACCCTATGATATTTTTTTGTCTCTATAAAACCTCATTTTGAATTAGTATAAATTACCAAATCACATAAGCAATAAAATAAAAAATTACTATTTAAATATTAAGTAAACATATATTAAAGTAGAAATGAGATAGGCTAAAGTAATATAACATAACAAAATCAAAGCTATGTAAATGTCAAAAGCTAAGAGAAATATCATTACATGATAAAGCAAAATAAAAGTGAAAATATTGAAGAGATGAGTTACATTATAAGAGAAGATTCCATTCCAAGGAATTAAAGAGATAAAATATGACATCTTTAATCACGAACTTAAGTTTGAATAATGATGTCTCATAAAGCATGCCAAAATCATAAAAAACAAAATATTTTTAAATTTTGAAAATGAATATTTAATTTGATAAAGCTTTATGAGACAAGTCAAATGATGTTAATTTTGTCACCATCAATCTTACTTTCAAATCATTGCAAATTAATAAAGCTAATAAGCACAAATAATAATAAATTATTCTTTTAATATTAAGTAAATATATATTAAAGTTAAAATGATATAAGTTGTAACAAGTTAATATAATTAAATGAAAGCATTAGGATGATCACATTTATGGAGAGTTAGAATAGCATAATAGTATTATCAAATCAAAGTAAAAAAGTTCAACAAATCAGATAAGTTATATGAGAAAATTATATTCTAAGATACTGAGAAGATAGAGTGCAATATTTTTTATTGTCAAATGATGTATGACTAAAAAAATGACTCGCAAAACATGCCAAATTTACAGATAATAAATTATTTAAAAATAAAAAAATGAGTATTTAACATAATAAAACTCATTAAGACGAGTTTTATGATATTTGTTGTCTTAACTAAATGTCAATCGAAATAACTATGATTTACTTAATTAAATAATCTTATATCATAATAAATTATTATTTTAATCTTTGATTAGTTGTATTAAATAAGAAACGAGATAGATTGAAGGAATTTAAATTACAAAATAAAAGTTAGATAACTTTCACTCAAGAGAACAGATAAAGTTACACAAAAAAAAGCAAATCAAAGTGAAAATTTTCATGAAATTAGATAAACTATACACAAAATCTCTATTTCAAGATAATAGGGAGATCGAGTGTAACATCATCCATCGTTAAATCTAGTATTTATCAAAATATCTCATAATGCAATCAAATGCACTAGAAAAAATATTTAAAAATATAAAAATAAATATTTAATTCAATATTGGTAATGGAGATTGGTACAGCAATACTTACTTCACCTTAATCAAAATTCATTTGGAATAACATTAAACTTTGAAGTAAATAAATGTAAATAATAATAAATTATTTTTTTAAATTAAGTAAACATATATGAAAAATAAAAAAGAAACTTGAGTAAATAAGATATAAATAAATAAAATACATTTAGAGGTCACGTGTGACAAGTCTAAGAGTAACAGTGATATAAATGCTAAATGTGAGAAGATTTAAAGTTGCATAGTAATATAAACAATATCTCAACAAAACATTATGACGAAATAAGAAAAATAGTATGAGAAATAGAATTATGAGACGTTAAAGATTAAAAGTGTGATAACAATGGTCCTAAAATCTATTATGTATTCAAATTTCTTCTAAAGCATGTTTAAATAATAAGAAAAACAACTGCAAATATTGAAGTTAATATTTATTTTGATAGGGCTTGTCGAGACATATCTATAGACATTTGTATCATACCTTTTGGACTTCTCTTAGGATTATTTCGAATTACAAAAGTACATAAGCCAAATAATAATAATTTTTTATTATAATATTAATTAAATTTCTATAAAGCTAAAGTTAGATAAATTGAATATATTAATTTAACCAAATCAAACCCAGTAAGGCTCACAGAAGACAAGAATTAGGGTTACATAGCAACATAACTTAAAAAATTAAAATATTTCAAAGAATTAGACAAATTATACAAGAAAATTGCATTCTAAAATGCTATGGAAATCATGTGTGTCATCCTAGATCAACAAATCATGTAAGAATTGAAATGACTCAAAAAGGTTGCCAATCCCTTGGAAAAAAAATATATGAAAGAATATAAGCTAGAATATTATCTTTGATAGAGTTGGTTGAGATGAGTCCAAAAATATTTGTTTCATCTTGACAAGACCTTGATAAGAATTACTAAAAATTATTAAAATAAATTAAAAAAATAAAACAAAATTATTATTTTAATAATAAGTATGTGTATATTAAAGTTGGAATAAGATAAATTAAAGTAATGCAATAGAACAAAATCAAAGTGATATGAACGTCACATTATTAAAGATTTAGACTTATATAGTAATATAACCCAATCAAAACTAAATCTTTCAAGAAATGACAAATTTTGAGAAAAACTTTCATTCTATGGTGTTCAAGAGATCGGGTGTAACTTCCCATATAGATAAAAAGAAGTAATGAAATAACTTTTAAAAGTAGTCAAAACAACATTTATTTCATCTCTTTATGGTAATGTTTTTGAATTACTATAAATTATCAAATTGCAAAACTATTTATAATAATAAATTCTATTTAAATGTTATTAAATATATTAAAGCAAAAACAAAATAAAATGAAGAAAAGTGACTTATTGGTCATGCCAGATGAGATTTATAATTATATAGTAACATAATCAAATGAAAATAAAAAAATAAAAAAATAAAAAAATAAAAAAATATAAGATAAATTGTATTGGAAAGTTGCATTCAAAGATATAATAGAGATAGAGTGTAATATGCTTGATTGTGAAATGAAGAATAAATCTAAATCTCTCATAATGTCTGTCAAAATATTTAATTACATAAAGCTCGTTATAATGCCTCTAGTAGAGTTTTTTTGTCTTGTTATTATCATATTTAGATTTACTGTGATTTATTGAATGAAATAAGTATAAATAATAAAAAAAATATTTGTTTGATATTAACTAAACAAATATTAATGCTAAAATGAGTTAAGTTGTAGCAATGTAATGTAAAAACACATAATGGGGTAAGGGTCACAGAACAAGGGAATAATAATTACATAGTAATTTACAAATCAAAGTGAAACAATTTAAAAAATGTGATAAATTGCACAAAGAAGTTGCATTCAAAGAGACTAAGGAGATTAAGTAAAATATCATCCATCATAGAATCAAGTATGAATCAAACTCCATAAAAAAATCTTGAAAAATTTTAATAAATTAAATGTTTAAAAATATTAAATAAACATTTTATTGGATAGAGCGAATTAAAATAAGTCCAATGATAATTGATTCAACTTTATCAGACATCATTTAGAATACCACAAATAAGAAAAGTAAACAAAATTTAATAATAATAAATTATTATTATAATTTTAATTAAATAATTTTTAAAGGTAAAATGAGATAAATTTAAGTATTATAATATAATAAAATCAAAGTGTTATAAAGTTCAAATGAGAAATGTATTAGAGTTACATAGTAATATAATAAAAAAAAAGTTAAAATTTTGAAGGAATGAGACAAATTTGAGGAAAGTTGCATTCCATTTTATAAAGGAGTTAAAGTGCAACTTCTTTAATTATTAGATCATATGCCAAATCAAGTTTCTTATAAAGTGTGCCAAACCAAAAAAATAAAATAACTAAATATGTAAAAGCATAAAAATGAAAAATTAATTTGATAGAGATTATTTGTAATTTCTTTAAATTACTTGGAAAATAATCATAAATAATAAGAAATTTGTTAATTTAATGTTATGTAAATATATAGTTGAAATTAGATAAGTTTAATTAATGTCATATAATGAGATCAAAGCAATGTAGTAGTAACATGAGTTTAGGATTAGACTTCATTCTAATATAATCAAGTAATAGTAACAAATTTTTAAAAACAATGAGAAATTATATTAGAAAGTTCTAATCCATGGCATTAAGAAGATCAATTCTAAAGCTCTTGATCTTAAAAATAATTACTAATTGAAATATCTAGTGAAAAATGAAAAAATACAAAAAATTAAAATATTTAAACATATAAAAATAAATATTTTATTAGATAGAACTCATTGAGATGAATCCAACATCATTTATTTCGTATGGATTGGATCACGTTTTGAACTATTACGAATGGATTCTTCCAACTAAGACTAAATCTTCTAAGCTTTGATTTTTTTCACTTCTCTTTATAATATTGATCTTTTTGTGTCTTTTTTTATTAATCAACATGTATGGTAAATATTGTGTGATTTTATTAGTTTTTTATTTGTTGTTGTATTTTGGTTTTTCCTTTGTATTACATAGCTTAACATCTATGAAAGCACAATTTTAATTTTATCTCATAAAAAAATAAGTTAGAGTTGACCACAAAAAGCTCAGGTTATATTTGAACCCACAAAAGCTAGCAAGTTAGAAATTAATAGTAAAAAAATCAAAAGCTAACTAGATGTACATTCTTTCTAAGATATCCTTACTCATACTAGCTTTGATTTATTCTTGATTTGATGATCAAGAATATTAAACTCTATCTCCATAACTTCTCGTATTACACCTTTTCCAAAAACTTTATCTTATTTTTTAAATGATTCTTTTTGTTTGGTTATGTTACTATATAACTCTAAAACTTCTATTGTGTTACCATTATATCATTTGATTTTATTGTGACATTATTTAAATTTATTTAATTTCAATTTTGATGTAGATTTACTTAATATTAAAATAAAAAAATTAGTATTATTTAAATAATTATTAATGTCTATAATTTGAAGTAATTCTTAAAAAAATGTTTGATGTAAATGAAACAAATGTCCTTTGACTTATGTTAATGAACCATCTCATACTAAACATTAATTTTATAATTATTTTACTTTTGAAGGCTTTTGGCACCTCTTTTGAGATATTTTTATTTGTACCTTTTTTGATGATTAAGGGTGTTATATTTCATGACTTTAATATCTTTGAAAAAGCATTTCTTGTGTAATTTATCTCATTCATTCAAATTTCTAACTTTGAATTTGTTTCATTGCCTGAAATATGTCATTTCAAATTTAATAGCTAAGTTCATGATTTATAAAAATAAAATAATATTATTATTTATGTTTATTTAATTTACTAATTCACAATAATTCTAAGTAAGATTTGATAAAGACAAAGCAAACATTATTGAACTTCCTATGATGTGCTCTCGTGAATTAAATAATATTTTGTTTTTAAAAATTTAATGTTTTAAACTTTTTTATATGTTTTAGAAGACTTTAACATTTGTACTCAATTTGATGATAAAAAAAATGTTACACTTTGTTTTCTTTAGTATCTTACAATGCAACTTTTCTATATAATTTTTCTTATTTCTTCAATATTTTTTACTTTGATTTGATTGTATCACTAAGTAATGCTTAATCTTCTCTCATGTGACTGTTACATCATTTTGATTTTATTATATTATAACAATTTTGCTTATCTTAATTTGGATTTATTATATATTGACTTACTAATAAAACAAAAAAAGTATGATCATTTTCTTTGCTAATTTTTTAAAATTACAAACAATGCATCATTGAGAAAAGCTAATGTGATTAGACTTGTCTCAATGAGCTTTATATATATATATATATATAATTATTTTTTGGGGTTTTTGGTTTAATTTATGAGAAATTTTGATTGGTAAAGATTTTTATGATGGAGGATGAAATACTCGCTCACATTAGTTTGTTGGAAAGCAACATTCCTATAGTGTTCAACTTATTTTCTCAAATGTTTTACTTTGATTTGGTCACGTTTTGTTGAAACTATAATTTCTTATTCATGTGACCTATACATCACTTTTATTTGATTATTTTACATTATTTCAATTTATCTTTGTCTTCTTTAATATATATTTGATCATTATAAAAATAATAATTTATTGTTATTAATACCTATTTTAGTAATTCATAATAACTCCAAACATGGTTTGAATGAGATGATACAATAATGGTTGGATAGTCTAGTCTCGTTGAACACCATCATATTAAATGTTAATTTTTATATTTTTAATGACTTTTTCTACTATTTGGCATACTTTCATAAAAAGTTTGATTCATAACTAATTTGATAATTGAGGATGTTACCCTCGATCTCTTTAATGCTTTGGAATGTAATTTTCTCATACAATTTATCTCATTACTAAAAATATTTTGCTTTGATATGGTTATATTAATATAAAACTATAATTCTCTTCTTGTGTAACCTTCAAATTGCTTTGATTTTGTTATATTTTAATGCTTCAATTTATCTTTGTTTATCATTCATATATATGATTTTAATATTAAAATAGTATTATTATATATGATCATTTTCATGGGTAATACACAGAAATTCAAAATTATTTCCATTTGATAAGATGCAAATGCCATTAGATTAATTGTAATAACCTCTATCTAATTAAAAATTTTATTTTTTAATATTTTTAGATACTTTAGTGTTTAGAGTTTTGGCATGCTCAATGAGACCATTTGATTGGTGTTTGAAATAATGATGAAGGATGTCAAACATAATCTACTTAGTGCATAGGAATGAAATTAAGTATAATTTATCTTATTTAAATGTTTTCATGGATTTATTTATATCATTTGAAAGCATTAATTCTCACCTCATTTCACTTTTTCATGTCATTGATTATATTATATTATATTATTTCGATTGACCGTTCCTCAACTTTAACAAATATTTACATAATATTAAAATAATAATTTCTTATTATTTATGCATATTGACTTTGGTAACTTTCATAAATTCAAAAGGAGGTCTAATCAAATTGAAGCATGCTACACTAGAATTGTCTCGATGAATCCTATTCAATTAAATATTCACCTTATAATTTTAAATATTTTTTTATAGTCTTGGCATGATTTATGAGTTAATTTTTATATTTCATTTCATAAAGGAGGTTGTTAAACTCAATATTTTTAAAATCTTGGAATGTGATTGTCCAGTACAATGTCTTATTTCTTTATATTTTTAATTTTCATTTGTATATATCACAATGCAATTGAAAAACTCATCCAGTCTTATGTTTATATATATTTAATTTTGTTATATTGCCTAGATTTTTATTTTTGGCATAATTTAAGAGATTTTTCTTTGTACCTCATTTGATAATCAAGGATGTTATACTCAATGTCCTTAATATCCTAGAATGCAACCTACATATGTCATTTATTTTATTTCTTCAAATATTCTAATTTCATTTGTTTATTTTTTCATTTAACTTTAAATATCTTCTCATTTGATCTTTACATCTCTTTCATTTAGTTTTATTGTATTTCTTCAATTGATCTTATTGAAACTTATATATATATTATTATTTAATTTTTGTTTTTTAAAACATTTCATTTTCGAATTTTTTAACATGTTTTATATATTTTCTAAATATTTTAATATTTTTAAATATGACACTTGATTTCCTTTGTATTTTAGAATGAAGCATTTTCATATTATTTCACATTTCTTCTCATTTTTTGCATTGATTTGGTTGCAACACCTTTAAACTCTAATTCTCCTCTTGAGTAAGTTTTAGATGGCTTTGATTTAGTTATGTTGCATTTCATTAATTTATTACATCTAGGATTAAAAAATATTTAATTAGTATTAAAAATATGATTATCTATTATTTATGCTTATTAATTTTAGTAATTGTAGTAACTAAAATGACATCATTCAAATCATGTATTAGTTCAATTTATCTTGTTTTCAATTGTAAAATTTATTTAGTTATTATTAAAAAATAATTTATTATTATGAAGATGTATTTTTGGCTAATTTGTAGTAATTTCAAATGAGATTTAATCTAAACTAAATAAATATAATTAGAGTCATCTCAATAATCTCTGTTTAATTAAATATTTATTTTTATATTATTTATTTTTTATTTTATTTGGTGAGTTTTGTTATGATTTATGAGATGTTTCACTTTATAGTTCATTTTTCTATTTAGGTTTTTATAGTTGATTTCATTTGCACCTTGGAATTGAACTTTCACATATTAGTTATCTCTTTTCTTCATATGTTTTTCTTTTATTTGGTTGTAATACTATGTAAGTTTAGGTCAATTCTCCTATGCTATTTAAATCACTTTGATGTAGTTACATTATTATAAAAAAAATAATTTATTATTATGTAAGATGTATTTTTGGCCAATTTGCAGTAGTTTCAAATAAGTTTTAATCTAAACTAAATAAATATAATTAGAGTCATCTCAATAAGTTATGTTTAATTAAATATTTATTTTTATATTATTTATTTTTATTTTATTTGGTTTGTTTTGTTATGATTTATGAGATGTTTCACTTTATAGTTCATTTTTCTATTTAGGTTTTTATAGTTGATTTCATTTGCACCTTGGAATTGAGCATTCACATATTAGTTATCTCTTTTCTTCATATGTTTTTCTTTTATGTGGTTGTAATACTATGTAACTTTACATCAATTCTCCTATGCTATTTAAATCACTTTGATGTAGTTACATTAAATTATCCTAATTTTTCTTATTTAACATTAATATATCTTTAAATAATATTAAAATAATCCTTTATTTTAATTTATATTTTTTTTGTTTTGTAGTATGTTGTAATTCAAAATAAGGCTTTATCAAGAAAAAGTAACGTTATTGGACCCATCTCAATGAGCTATATCTAATTTAATTTTTATTTTTATATTATTAAATATTTTTTTTGCATGTGTTCTGTATGTTTTATGACATTTTGATTCATTGTTGACTTGATGATGGAGGATTTTATACTTGATCTTAGAATTTTTGAATGAAACAATTTTTTTGCATAATTTATCACGTTTATTCAAATTTATCTCTTTTTATGGATATATTACTATGTTACTTGAAATCTCGTCCAATGTAACCTTTACATCACTTTGATTTGGTTACATTAATAAAATATGCAAAAATAATGGAAAATAAAGCAATTAAAATATAAAATGAAATATCTAACATAATAACACACATTAGATTTATTTTAATGATATTTTTTTATCTTAATTAGACCTCATTTTTCTTATGAATTAAAAAGTTTAATACGAAAAATTAATAAAATATTATTTTAATATTGTGTAAATTAATGTTAATGTTAAAATGAAATAAAATGAAGTAATACATTATAACATAACGAATGACAAGGAAAAGTCATATAAGAGAATATTCAGAGCTACATCATAACATAATGAATTCAGGAAAAAAAATTGAAAAATTAAACGAATTGTCTTTAAAAGTTGCATTCCAAGATACTAAATAGAGAAACAAAAAAAATAACGAAATGAAAACGATGTAAAGGTCTTAAGAGAGGAGAAATATAATTTCTTATAAATATAATCAAATGAAAGAAAAACATTTCAAGAAATTAGATAAATTTTACAAGAAAGTTATATTTGTAGATACTGAGAAGATCACGTGTAATATCCTAAAAAAATAGATATGAAAAGAAACATCATGTAAAGAATGCAATACACTAGAAAATAAAAGATTTAACAATATAAAAATGAAATTTATATAGAGCTTCATGAGACAAGTCTAATTCACTAGTTTTATATCAATATGACCTTATCTAGAATTGCTCCAAACTAAAAAATGAAATAAGGAAAAAATAAATAAAACATTAAGTAAATATCAAATAAATACATATTAAAGGTGAAATAAGAAAAATTGAAGCTAGGCAATCATACTAAATTAAAAACATAATAGGAATGCGTGAGAAAAGATTTTGAATTACAATGAAGTATAAAAAACATCAAAATAAAAAATTTGAGGAAATTGGGAAAATTAAGAGATTACATTGATCAACTATAAACAACAATGATCATCAAATCATGTATCAATCAAATCCCTAAAAAAATATGCAAAACCCTTAAACAAAAAGATGTAAAAAAAACAGAATGACATTTAATTAGATGAAACTCCTCACTAAATGTCAAATAACATTTGTTTCATCTGAACTCATAATCAATTATAACAACTTGTATCCAACATAGTAAAGAAGCATCAATAATAACAAATTATTATTTTGACATATAAAATAATAATCTAATTAAAATTAGATAAATTAAAATAATATAATACAACCAAATTAGAAGGAATGTAATGGTCATTAAAGAGGAGGTTTATAGTTACATTGTATTATAACCAAATCAAAGAGTAAACATAAAGAAATATGATAAATTGATTTAAAAAGTTGAATTATATTATACTAAAGACATCATGTGTAATATTTTTCATAGTCAAATGTTGTACAAATCAATTATTCTATGAAGCATGAGAAAACCTTTTAAATAAAATAATTAAAATTATAAAGATAAATATTTATTTTGATAGAACTCATAAAAAACAATCATACAATGCTTATTGAATAAAAAGATGTATAAGAATAAACATAACAAATTATTAATTTATTTTTACGTGAAAGTATGTCAAAGTTGAAAAGTGATAAATAGATATAAAGCAATCTATCCAAATAAAACCAATATAAAAGTGAAATGAGAGGAGATATTGAGTTTTATATTAATAAAACAAAATCATAATAAAAATTCATATAAATAATATAAATTATAGTTTAAAATTGTACTCATAGAAATATGCATAATGTGTCTAACATCCTCAAACTTAAAATCAAGAAAAAATCTAAATAACTTGAAAAAAATTAAAAAATCCTTAAACTAAAATGTTAAAAAAATCGAAATCAATATTCAGTTATGAAATTAATATTCTTTTTAAATTATTAAAATTTTTGCTGTGCTTTTACCATAATTTGAGAGACATTTTGATTAGAACATGATTTCATAATGAAAAATTCTCAATTGAACCCCTTAGCATCTTAGAATAGAACTTTTTCTTTTTCTTAACACATTTCTTCATATAGTTTCTTAATTTTACAATATTAATATATAATTCTAATTGTCCTCTCATATGATCATTACATTACATTAATTTGGCCATATTAAATTGTTTCAATTTATAATATTTCACCTTTAATATCTATGAACTGCATTCCTATGCAATATTTCAAATCTTGTAAAATGTTTTGCTTTGATTTGGTTATAACACTATGAAACTCTAAATCTATTATCATATAAACATTACCATGCATTGATTTTTTTTATTATACGGCTATAATTCATGAAACTTAATCTTTATTATGTATTCTCTTAATATGGAAATACAACTTATTACATTTATTTCAATTTAATTTCGTTACTAAGAAAAAAATACTTTATATTAATATAAAATAGATATCATTGGACTCATCTCTACAAGCTTGATCTTATTAAAGATTCGTTTTTTAAATAGCTTATTTCTTTTGTTTTGTCAAGTTTAAAGAGACATTTTGATTCATAGCTAATTTGATGATCAAGGATGTTACCTTAGAATCTTCTTTGCATCATAAAATGTAACTTTCATAAACAATTTGTTGTAGTTCCTAAACTTTTTTAATTTTATTTTGTTGTATTACGATGTGACTAAAAATTTATTTTCGTGTCACCATTACATTATCCTTTTTTGTATTATATAGCTTCAATTTATCTCTTTCTAAATTTAGTATATAATTACTTAAAATTAATGTAAAATTTCATTACTAATTATGCTTATTTTCTCCTCTAACTTCAAGTAATTTAAAATAAGTTTTGATAGAGTTGAAAAATGTCATTGGGCAGAACTTTTTGGGCACTATCTAATTAATTTTTTTATTTTATGTTGTCAAATATTATATTTTCTATAGAATTTAAGAATGTACCTTTCTCACAGCATTATCACATTTCTTAAAATGCTTTCATCTATTTTATTATATTACTATTTAACTCTAAATCCATTATCATGTGCCCTTTAAATTGATTTGATTTGGTTATATTACATTTCAACTTATCTCATTTTAACTTTAATTTTTATCAATTTAATATGAACAAATTCTTTATTATTATTCATTCTTATTCATTATGCTCTACGAAATTGATTAAACTTTTTTATGTTCTTAGAAACTTTATTTTCTTTAGTTTTTCATATTTTACTACCTTTTTTATCCACACATTATTTTAAGATAGAGGATCTCACACTCAATGCCCTAAGTAATTTGGAATGTAACTTTCATTACAATTTATTTCTTTTTTTCTAATTTTTTATTTTTATTTGTCCATATTACTTTGTAAAGTTAAATCTCATATCATGTTACATTTACACTACAATGGTTTGGTTATACTATGTTTCGTTAATTTGTCAATGTTCAGCATTTAATATATCATTATTTAATAGAAAATAATATTTTTTATTACTTGGTTTGGTAAATTGTAGTAATTGAAATAAAGGTTTGATTGAGATTAAACAAATGTCATTGTATTTTTTTGAAAGATCATTATCAAATCAAATATTTTTTATAATTTTAAATATTGTAGTTTCTCGGAATTTGACTCAACTTTTGTGACTTTTCTATTTGTACCATTTTCTACATTCAAGGATGTTACAATCAATCACTTTAGTACCTTAAAATGCAAAATTCTTATACAATTTCTCATTTTGTCAATGTTTTATATTAATTATGTTGTATTACTATATAACTCTAAATGTTCATTTATGTGACCAATTCATTGCTTAAATTTGGCAATATTCAATTTTTTCAATCTTTTTATTTTTAACATTAATATATAGTTACTTCAAATTAAAACATAATAAATTTTCTTTTTTGCAGATTTACTTAGGTATTTTATTATTACTATTATAGAGATCCATTTGAGTCAAAAAAATGTCATAGACTTACACGAACAAGGTTTAACCCAACAAATTTTCATTTTAAGTTTTCTAGAATCTTTATTTTCTCAAGTTTTGGTGCACTTTGCAAAAGATTTTGACTTGTATGTATATTGATAATTAAGGATGTTACACTCAATCTTTTTAATATTTTTTATTACAACTTCCTTATATAAGTTAAATATTTCTTCAAATATTTGCTTTTGATTTGGTTGTTTAAAATTTCTTTAATTTGACACATTTAATCTTTATTATTTATCTAATTAATATTAAAATAAAAAATTTATCATTTTTTATATTTATTTGTTCTTAATAATTATTAATAATTAAAAATAAAAGATTTGTTATTTAAAAAATATTGTTAGATCACAGCTTAATAAACTTTATCTAATTAAATAGTAATTAATATATTTTTGAAACTTTACTTCATTAAGGATTTGGCACACTTTATGAGATATTTTTAATTGATGACTAATTTTTTGAGTGAGAATGTCACACTCAATCTCCTTAATATATTATAGCATTAATTTCTAACTAAATTTATCACATTTGTTCAAATTTTTCTATTTGCCTTTGTTATATTAATATGGTACTCTAATAGCCCTCAAATTGGACCATTACTCAATTGTATTTTTGTTATACTATAAAGCTTCAATATACTTCATTCCAACTATATTATAAATTTTAGTCAAACTAAAAAATTATATATATTAATTACACTTATTCACTTTTATTATTTGTAGTTACACCAAATAAGGACTTATTGGGAGGGAATAAATTTCTTGTATTACACAAGATAAGCTCCATCAAATTAAAAATTTATTTTGATATTTTTGAATATTTTATTTTTTGTGGTCATGACAAACTGTAAGAGAAAATTTTATTCCTACATGACTTGACAATCATGGATACTGCACTTAATTTCATTATATCTCGAAATGTCATATACTGATAAAATTTATCATTTTCAATTTAGTTTATTACATTACATTGAAAGTATAAATCTCCTCTCACATAATGTTTACATGAATTTCATTCAAAATATTATCTTACATCAATTTGTGTCATGTTAGCTTTAATATTTATTTAATTAAAATTAAAATAATAATTTATTATTTTTTATGTCTACTTACTTTGAAATTCAAAGTAATTCCAAACATGTTCCAATTGAGGTAAAACAAACATCATTAGGCTCATCATGAAAAGAATTAGCATATTTAATATTTTTTATGTTTTAATTTTAGTTTCTACTATTATGGCATGCTTTTAGAGGCATTTTGAATTATTCCTTATTTTGATGCTCAAGGTTTTACAATTGATCTTCTTTGTATCATGGAATGCTACTTTCTTGTATAATTTATGCCATTTCATTAAATGTTTTAGCTTGGCTTGGCTCTATTATTATGCAACTCCAAATCCTCTTATGTCATATTCTTATTTCTTTGAATTGCTTATATTAAATTACTTGAACTTATTTTATGTCATCTTTAATACATATATATATATATCTAATACTAAAATAATAATTTATAATTACTTATGTTTGTTATCTTTTATAACTCAAAGAAATTAAAAATGTGGTCAATTCTAGATATAACAAACAGTTCTAGACTTATCTCAATTATCTCTATTGAACTAAATATTCATGTTTATATTTTTAATTAGTTTATTTACTAGGGTTTTAAGACATCTTAAAATTCATTTTGATTCATGCATCATTTCACAATTGACTTTGTCACACTAAATCCCATTAACATCATGGAACACAAATTCTTGCATCATTTTTTTATTTGATTTGGCTTTATTTCAATGATTTTGGCACAAATACAAAGATATTTTGGGTTATATTTTATTTGACAACCAAGGATGTCACCATCAATCTTCATGTAGCCTAAAATGAATCATTCTTGCATTGTTTATCTTTGTTTTTCAATCTTATGGTTATGACTTAGGTCATTAGTATTTACTCTAGATCTCCTCTCTTGTGACTTTTATATGCCTTTTATTTGGATATATTACATTGCTTCAACTTATCTCACATATGCTTTAATACATATTTGCTTAATATCAAAAATAGTAATATAATAGTATTTTAAATATTTACAAAGGTAATTGCAATAATTTCAAATGAAGTCTAATTATGATTAAATAATCATTGCACTCATCTAAACACTCTCTTGCCATTTAAATTGCAATTCATATATTTTTATATATTATCTTTCCAAAATATTTTACATGCATTATGGCCCTTTCAATTCATACCTAATTTGTTGATTGAGAGTGCTACACTCAATCTACTTAGTATCTTCAAATGTAGTCATGCCATGTTATTTATCTTATCTTTTCAAAAGTTTTAATTAGATTTTTTTATAGTTTCTTAAAATTTTTATTCTTCTCTTAGATGTCATTTGCATCCCCTTATTTGGATATATTATATTTCTTTAACATATCTCTTTTATGTTTTATAATATATTTATTTAAAATTAAAAATAATAATTTATTATTTTTTATTCATATTTAAGTTGGTCATTTTTTGTAATTTGATTGCAGGAATAGGGGAGACAAAACATTTGTCGTTGGACGTAGTCAAATGAGCATTATGTAATTAAATTTATTTGTTTTTATATTATTGAAATATTTATTTTTCAAGGTTTTGACATACTATAAAATGAGTTTTGATTTGTTCTTGTATTTCTGATAGAAGATGTTGCATTCGATATACTCAGTAACTTAGAATGCAAAAGTCTTGTACAATTTTTTGCATTTATTCAAAAATTCTTTGTTCATTTATAATAATATGTAATTCTAAATGTCCTCTCCTATGACCTTTACATCTCTATTTCTTGGTAACATTGTATTGGTTTAATTTTTCTTATTTTATTTTTTATATATATTCACTTAAAATTAAAATAGTAATTTATTATTATTTTTATATATTTAGTTTTGGTAATTGATGATAATTCAAAATGAACTCTAATTGAAACAAAAAGTGCTGTTGAACATGACTAAAGAAGCTCTTTGTAATTAAATATACATTTTATTTTTTAAAATATTTAATTGTCAATGTTTTTTGGTGTACTTTTGTGAGTCATTTTGATTTCAACCTATTCGGACTATCAATGATGTTACGATCGACATGCTTATTGTCTTACAATGTTGCTGTCTTACATATTTTATCTAATTTCTTTAAATGTGTGAATTGTACTCTAATATATATTTACTTAATATTAAAATAATAACTTTTCATTATTTAGGCTTATATGTTTTCACATATTATAGTAACAAAAAATATTCTCTGATCAAGACGAATCAAGTGCAATGGACTCAATAAGCTCTATCCTATTAAATAAAAAGTTTTATAGAATATTTTTTTTTGTTTTCTAATGCATTACAACACATTTTGATACATACATTGTTTAATACTTGACAATGCTACACTTGATTTATCTAATATCTTATAATGTGGCTTTCTTGTAGTATTTATCTCAAATTTTCAAACTTATCACTTTGATTTGGACATATTACCTTAAATCTACTTTAGTTTGATATTATATGTACTTTTATTTTGCTATATTTTATTTCTTTAATTTTTTTCTTATTTTGCTTCTATAGATATTTGCTTAGTATTTAAATAATATTTTATTTTATTTTATATAGTTTTACATAATTAATCTATAAAAATTCCAAAAAAGCGTAAAAAAAATGGAACAAATAACATTGGGCTCATGTCACTATGCACTATACAATTAATTATTCATTCTTATACATTCAAAAATTCTAATTTAAAAGTTTTGCTAAGCTTTATGAGGCACTTAAATTCAAACATTATTTGACAATTGAAGGTGTTATGAATGATCTCCCTAATATCTTGGGATGTAACTTTCCCATAATATTAACTTAATTTCCTTAAAACTTCTTTGATTTGGTTATATTATAGTGTAACTTTTTATCTTTTCTAGAGTCAATTTTACATCATTTTGACTTGTTGAAATTACCTTGCTTTGATTTAACTCATTCATCTTTAATATATATTTAATAATATTAAAATAATAATTTGTTATTATATTTACTTATTTAATTTGGTAATTCATTGGAAATTTTAAAGGAGGGCTTATCGAGACAAAACAAGTATCTTTTAATTTGTCTCATCCAACTCTATTAAATAAAATATTATTTCTGACATTTTTAAATGCTTTATTCCATTTATTTTTGACATGTTTTATGAGAAAGTTTTATTCATACCTGATTTGATGATTCAAAATGTTACACTCAATTTTCTTTCTACCGTTGAATGAAACTTTCTTGTATTATTTACCTCATATCTTCAAATTTTTTACTTTGCTTTCGTGATATCACTATGTAACATTAAATCATTCATCATGACATTAATTCAACACTTTCGTTTTGTTATAAAAATTAGTTAATGTAATCTTTTCTTAACTTTAACATATATTTTATAAATACTGAAATGAAAAGTTATTATTATTTATTCTTATTTATTTCTTTAATTTATTATTTTTATAAAGTAGGTCTCATCAAGATAAAACAAATATTGTTGAACTCTTCTTAACAATGCCTATATTGTTAAATAGTATTTTCTTTTTATTTCAAGTATTTTATTAGTTAAGGATTTTAGCATATTTTGTTAGACATGTTAATTCATCTGAAAGTTTGCAATCAAGAATTTTACAATCCATCCCTCTAATATCTTAGAATATAACTTTATAACACAATAAATGTCATTTACTCAAAATTTAACCTTTAATTTGGTTAAGTTACTATGACAAAGCAATTTTCCTCCTTTATGACACTTACATTTCCTTGATTTGGTTATATTCTATTTCTTCAATTTATGTCATTTCAACTTCAGCATTTGTTTACAATAATAAAATAATTACTTAATATTAATTATGCTTATGTGTGCTCGCAATTCAAAGAAACACCAAATTTATTCATATCGAGATGAAGCAAACATCATTTGACTCATCTACACATGCTTTAACCAATTTAATATTTATTTTTTAGTATCATTAGTTTTTCATTTTTTAATTGACTTTTTTATTTGCATCTAGTTTGAAAAATGAAAATTTTACACTAGATTGCCTTATTATCAAGTTATGCAACTTTTTTGTATAATTTATTTCATTTACTCAAATGATTTGAATGTTTGCACTTTTTTATTTTTTAACATTAAAATATTTTAGTTTATTTTATTTTTAATTGTTATGTACTTTTACCTAATATAAAATAATAATTAATTATTATATACATTTATCTACTTTGGTGATCATCAATAATTTTCACCAAGACAAGATTTAGAAGGAACAAACCTCATTTGTTTTATTTTAACAACCTCTAAGAAGTTAAAAAAAATTTTATATTTTTAAAATTTTAATTTTTTAATTTTATACATGTTTTGTGAGACACTTTGGTTTGTACATTATTTGCATCGCCTTCATTTGGTTATAGCAAATTTCGTGAAATTATCAAATTTAAGTTTTAATATATATTTACTTAATATTGAAATAAAAATTTATTGTTAATTTTTCATATTTACTTCTGTAATTTGAAGTAATTCTAGACATGCTTTGATTAGGAGGAAGAAAATGCAACTGGACTAATCTAAAAGGCCACTTGGTGGTCAGTACCTAATTTGACGATTGATGCTGTTATATTTAATCTTCATAGAATTTTGGAAAGTTGCATTTTTAGAAATTTTATCTCATTTCATTAATTATTTTCTCTTGATTTGGTTATATTACTTTGCAACTCTAAATCTCCTCTTATTTGATCATCCCATTGCTTTTATTATTTATATTATATTGCTTCAATTTGACACATTTTGTCAGTAATATATATTTAATAAATACTTAATTAACAATTTATTATTATTTGTGTTAATTTAATTTTGTAATGTGTAATACTTTCTATGTTGGTTGGATTGAGATGAAACAAAACATCATTTGATTCATCATAATGTGCTCTATCAAATTTAATTTTTTTTTGTTTTTAAAGATTGTACTTTTTAGCATTTTGGAACACTTAATGTGAATTTTTTACTTGTATCTAATTTTGTGGTCAATTATGTTACACACAATCCTTTAATTATAATGGACAATAACTTACATATACAACTTATCACAATTGTTGAAATTTTTACTAAATTAGTTATATTTCTTTGTAACTAAAAATATCATTTTCTATGACTAATACATCACTTGGCTTTGGTTATATTAGATTAAAATTAATTTATCTAATTTTAGCTTTAATACATACACATATTAACTTAATATCAAAATATTTATTTTTTTGGTCGTTTTTGCCTATTTACTCGGTTAATTCAAAATAAATCCAAGTGCGGTCCAATCAAAAAGGAAATAAATTCTATTGGACTAAGATAAATGAGGCTTATCTAGTTAAGTAGAGAATTAAATAATTTTGAATATTTTTCCATTTTTTGTTTTTGCATATTATATGAGAAATTTTGATTCACAACTTGTTTGATATTTGAGGATGTTACACAAGTTCTCTTTAGTTTCTTTATTATAAAATTCCTATAAGATTTACCTCAAGTTTTTCTTTTTTTTTCACTTTTACTCCACTATATTACTAGAAAAATCTACATCTCTCCTCGTGTGACCTACACATCTCATTGTTTTCGTAATGTTAGATAGCATCAATTTCTATCATCACAATTTTAGTATATATTTACCTAAGATTAAAATAATAAGTGGTTGTTATTTATGCTATTACCTTGGTAATTTACATTAACTCTAATCCAAGTGAGATTTGGATGAAAAAACTATTGTTGGACTACCTTATCATTACTAGTCCATATAAATATTAATTTCTACATTTTAGAGTATTTTATTTTAAAAAACTTTGGTAAGCTTAACAAAAGATTTCAATTTCTATCTAATTTGACAGTTGAAGGTTTTGTGCTATATCTCCTTAGTACCATGGAATGCAACTTTTTAATTCAATTTAAATAAAATTTTTAAAAATATTTATATTTATTTTTTTATAGTATTATGAACCTTTAAATCTCTTCTCATGTGACATTTACATAGCCTTTATTTCATTATACTATATTACTTTAGGTTTTCTTCGTTTAAATTTAGTATGAATTTAATTCAAATTAAACTTTAATTATTCTTATATATGCCTATTTAACTTGATAATTTGTAGAAATTTTTAGTAAGGCTCAATTGGGACCAAACAAATGTCATTGGACTAATCTTCACGAGCTTGATTCAATTAAATTTTTATGCTGTGGAAAGTTTAACCAAATTGTTTAATTCTCACCTAATTTGATGATAAAGAATTCTTCCCTTGATGTTCTTAGTAACCAGGAATTGAACTTTCTAGTGAAATTCATTTCATTTCTTCAAATATTTTATTTAATTTTTTTTTATGCTATGAAACTCTAATTCTCTTATCCCATTATATTTCTTTGATTAATTTAATATACTTTGATTCAATTTACCTTATTCTACCTTTATTCCTTATTTACTTAATATAATGATATTTTTTAAGTATTTGTGCTTATTTACTTTAGTTATTCTTGGTAACTCTAAAAGAGGTATGATTAGTGAAAATAAAACATTGTTAGACTTAGCTCAAAGTACTTTACCCATTAGAATTTGTTTTAAAATTTTTTTGAAATATTTTAATTTTTATGCCTTTTAGACAAGTTATGAAATGTTAGTTTCATACATGATTTCATAGTAGATGTTGTAACATAAAATCTCCTTAGTTTTTTATGCAACTTTCCCATACAATCTATCTCAATTCTTCTAATTTCCATTCATGCTTCACTATATTATTAAATAACTCAAAGTTTTATTTCATGTGACCAATATGCATTTTGATTTTTTTATATTATATTACTTTAACATATCTCGTTTTAGCTTTATTATACATTCACTTAATAGTAAAATAATGAGTCATTATTTTTAAGCTAATTTATTTGGTACATTATAGGAATTAAAAACCAAGTGCAATAATATTGAAAAAAAAATTATGAGTTAATTTTTCTATTTGTAAATATTTTATTTTGAAGTACTTTCTTGTGGTTCATGGGAATCTTTCATTTGCATTAGATTTGATGATAAAAAAATATTATACCTGAACTCCTTGATATCTTGGAATAAAACTTTCCTATATAACTTATATCATTTCATCAATATTATTTCCTTGATTTAGCTACATTACAATTTAACTCTAAAATATTTTTTATATGATTTTGGTGTGCTTTTTAAAAATTTTTATTCATACAATATTTGACAATCATTGATGCTACACTTGTTCTCCATAGTGCCTTTGAGTGGAACTTTCTTTTGTAATTTATCTCAATACATCAAATATTTCTCTTCGATTTTGATATATTACTAACTAAGAATTTCTAATGTGACCTTTACATCTGTTTGACATTTGTTTAATTATATTATTTTAATTATTCTCATTTTAGCTTTTATATATATTCACTTCATACTAAAATGATAATTTATTATTGTTTTTTTAAAATTTTTATTATGTTGTAATTCAAAATGTTATAAAAACAAAATTAAAAACTCTGCTAAACAAATCTCCAATAGTTCTTTCTAAGTAAATATTTATTCTTATTTTTTGAATTTTTTTCTATATGGTTTCTTGTCATTTTATGAAACATTTTGATTAGTACTTTGTTTAATGGTTAAGAATGTTGCACTTGATACTTCATTTTGATTAGATTGTATTACAAAAAAGCTCTTTTTTTTCTCATGTGACCATCACATTTTCTTATTTTGCCATATAACTTTGCCATAATTTATTGCATTTCATCTTCAATATATATATTGTTAATATTGGAATAATAATTTATTACTATTTAAATTTATTTACTTTGCTAATTCATTTATTCCAACAGTGATATGACCTAAACAAAAAATATGGCAGTCCACAAGACTAGACAATGTCTATCTAATTAGATTACCATTTCTTATTTTTTTTAAAGTTTCTATTTTTTGTATAATTTTTGAATGGTTATAGGGCTTTTTATATGCATATGATTTTATGGTTGAGCATGTTGTAATTTTTCACTTTAGTATAATGGAATGAATTTTTTTTTAACTTTCCTATGTAATTAACCTCATTTATTCAAACTTTTCACATTAATTTGGTAGATTACCATGAAATACAAATTCCTGCATCGAGTAACCTTTAAATTGCTTTGACTTTATTTTATTACATTGCTTCAATTTATGTCATTTTCCAATCAAAAGTGGCCTAAGCATAAAAAAAGGACCCCACTACTAGGGTTTAAATGCAAAATCAACTAATAAGAGCTTAGGTAAAGGCTTGGGAAGGGGCATTTCCCTTTCCCAAACCATATCAAATGAACATGCATTTTTTGCCACCCAATCCGCAGGGCATTGCCTTCCCTTAGAACATGTGTCAGGCAAAAAGTAGGGAGCTTCCTCACAAAGTAGAGAGCTTGTATTGCATAGGTAGAGTCAGTCTGTATCTCAACAGCAGGATAATCCTCGAGTTTTGTCATGATAAACACAATGACTTCCATGATAGCCTAAAGCTCTGAGGTGTCCCTTGCTAGTGAAATTAAACCTCTCCCCACAGCGTGCATGGGCCTTCCCTGATGGTCAAAGACAACAAAGCGAATACCAGCCATCTCACTCTTCACTACAGCATCGCAATTGAACATTATCCAGCCCATTGGAGCGGGAAGCCAAAACTTGTTACCAGTGACCCCAAGGGGTTGAACGTCTTGCTAGACGTAAAAGGATGATGATTAATGAGCTTTATAGTGGTGGTGATCTCCAACTTGATCCTCAGGATCAGCATGTTATTACTGAGGATGGTCTCCTAATGTACCCTACAGTTTCTATTCTCCCAAATATGGAACAAGACAGAGGCCAAAATAACCAAATGAGCTACAGAGATGCCACACACTACTCCAAGCTATGTAGCGTGGGAGAGGAAGTGCTCCAGATGTAGTCGATGCGAACATGCATGCGCACACTGCAGTAGATGTCCAATATCTCAGTAAAGGCACGCAACACAAGGTCCTTCCAAAGACTACGTGCCGCCACATAATCACAACGCACGTTGCATTGTCTCAGCCACATCACAGCCCCAACTACAGTTGTTAGTGTTAGACAAATGCCTTCTTGTGAGCCAAACAACCATAGGAACAAGGTTTCAGGCCACATGCCAAAGGAAACTATGGACCCAGGGAATGACTTTTTGCTTCCATATCCAAGCAAGGTCACCCAACAATGGAGTTGGTCGAGCATTATTAGCATTCCTAAAGGCAACGAGAGCACGATAGGACTTGGAAGTAGAGACATTAGGGGATTTTGTATGCACTGAAGAAGCCCATCATTCCCATAATTGTGACCCCATGGCATGTGGAGGACTCTGTCCTCCAATAAGGGGTTCGCCCATCAAGTAATAGAATCCCTATCTCACTTCCTCGACCACAACATGCAATTCCCCACACACTTTGTCCATGAGGCCTCCATGTAAATAAATGTCAGCCGCCATTTTAATGGAACAAAACCCAGGCAATTGTCTTCATAGAAATCTGTGCACATTCCATCCACCATCCTCCAAATGAAACCCCTAAGGCATCTAGGAAAGCCACAAGCAATAGCCTTCTTGCATGAGAGGCACCCCTAGAGACCTTTCATGGGTTGTTGCCCAAAGGGTACTTTGTCTTCATGATATCCACTCAAAGGCTGTCCTCATGGTGTAAAAGTCTCTTGCAATGCTTCATGACCAAAGCATGGTGCTAGATCTTGAGACTAAGTAAGCCAAGGTCTCCCAAAGCCCTTTGAGAGCGTAATAGTGTGCCAATCAGCATAATGGATAGCATGAGCCATTCCCATGCCACACCATAGGAATCTCCTCCTCAACTATTCCATCTGCACCGCCACCCCAGGTGGAACCACATAATGACTCATCATAAAATTTGGAAACGACTCCAAAATAGCCTTGTTCAATAGTATCCTTCCAACCAAGGAGGGGGCACACCCACCATTTAGCAACCTGATACTCAATTTTCTAAATCAAAAAGTTGAAATCCACTTTCTTGAATAACTTATTTGAAATAGGAATACCCAGGTAGGAGAGTGTATTTCCTTTAGGATACCAAGCTTAGAGGACACAAGCTTCATCCTTTTCTTCTTCATACCTCTGCTAAAAAAAATTATAGATTTCTCATGATTAACATTGAGCCCAGTGAACTTATTGAACTTTTGGAGCATCTTCTTAATAATAGACATAGACTTATGTGAACCAGGTGCATAGATAATGACATCATCAGCATATAAAAGGTCAAAAAAAAGGGAGCCATTGGAGGTGCATCTAAAGCTGAGTAGTGCCTGAGTCTCATACTTATGCACCAGCATAGAGAAAAATTATGATACAATAGTGAACAAACATGTGGACAGATGGAACCCCTGGTGAAGTTCTCTAAATACCTCAATCCATGGTAATCTATCTCCATTCAGTAGAATACCAAATCTTGGGAAGGTAATGAATCCAAGGACTCACTTGCACCATGTCAGTGGAAAGCCAAGGAGTTGCATCATCTCCTCAATGAATTGCAATCTCACACTATCATACGCCTGCTCCATGTCCACTTTCATAACCATCAAGCCCACTTTCGACGAGGAGGAATGCATTCTTGCCCCATCTCCTGTGCAATAAAGATGTCAAAAATGGATCTCTCGGGAATAAAAGCTCCCTGCTTTCTGGCAATCACCTCAGATAGCACTCCTTTGAGTCTTTCTGCGAAGATCTTGGCAGCAATTTTATAAATGACATTGCAAAGGCTAATTTGACTAAAGTGTTCTGGCCTAGAAGCACCTTGCCTCTTTTGAATAAGTACCAACATTGTATCCTTCCATTCTTTAGGAATATGATTTTCCTTGAAGAAGGAAAGAATGACCTTTATAATATCCATATGAGTGACAACCCTATAGCTCGTAATGAACTCTGTTGTGATGCTGTCAATTCCATGTGCTTTGTTTGTCCTACAAGTCCAATAACCATCGGCTACCTCCCCCTCAGTGATCTCACGAGTTAGCCAATCCCCATTCTCCAAGCATATGCAATTTTGTGAGAGATGCCGTAGGGAGGGTGCAACCCACAAACCACCGCGCCACTTTGAGCCAAAAATCTATAACAAGATATTTCTTATATCAGCCCCCGATTCCACCGTGTTCCCCTCGTCATTCCTAATCTTTGATATATTTTTTTATGCCATCTAGTAGTGGTTGTAGCATGAAAAAACCTTGTGTTCTTATCCCCCTGTTGTACCCAACGGATTTTCGCTCTTTGGCCCCACCACTTCTCTTCAAGTGTGCACCCTCTATGGAATTCTGAAATACGATTGCCAAGCGTGGTGTTCTCCTCCTCATTTAGACCCTGACCGACCTCCTTGTCTTGCAGTTCTCCAATCCTCTTCTCATACTCCCTATTTGTCCCAGTAATGTCCCGCATCCCCCTCTTACACCGCCTCCACAAAGCCACGAAGCAACGACAAAACTTAGTAGAGAGGATATCCATAAAATTCCCCTTAGTACTTCAAGACTACATATGCTTCAAAATGCCGATAGACTAAGGATGGTCAAGACAAATGTTCTAAAACTTGATCCTATTGTCTTTTAGTTTAACAACAGTTGTGCCCATATCAATCATAAGAGGGAAATGATCAAACTCGATCAGTGCAAGATCACTCACCAAGGTAGCTGTGAAAACATTCAACCCATTCGCATTGATAAGAGCCCTATCTAGCCTCTCTTAGATTTTGGCATTCCCTTACTTTTCATTGCACCAAGTGAACCTACTGCTCAAAAACCCAGATCAAGAAGTTGAAGGTCCTACATAACCTCTGAAAACTCCTACTGGCCAAGTCCACAATTGTAGGACTTGCCCCCCTCTTCTGCTCTGGGGACTTCACAATATTCAAATCCCCGACAATAATGATAGGGTCATCCCCCTCTACCCCCACTCCAATATTAATATCTACCGAGGAGAACCTCCAAGTAAATTTATCTTATTCCAAGTTCAAATTATGTGCACTTAATATTAAAATAAACATTTATCACTATTTATGGTTTTTTGTTTTTGTGATAAGAAGTAACTCCAAGTGTGGTCCAATCAAGATGAAACAAAGGATGTTGGACTTATCTCTACTAGCACTATCCAATTAAATTTTTTATTTATATTTTTAAATATTTTACTTTTTAAGCTTTTGGGAAAATCAGAAAACATTTCCTTACATCCATAATCTAAGAAAAGGGGATAATATATGAGATTTTAATCCATATGTGGCTGATGATCGAAGAGTTTATTCTCTATCTCACTTTATCATGGATTGCAACTTTTTTGTGTAATTTAACTTATTCCTTCAAATGTTTTTTTTTGTTAAAATACTTTATAAATCAAAAGCTAATCTCGAGTGTCGTTTGCATCAATATTTGCCATTTAAATTAAAATTCTTTAGTTCATCTTATTTAGTTTTAATTTATATATATAATTAATATTAAAATCATAATATGACTCACTACACTCATCTTGATGACCTCCTTGAAAAAGAATATTCCATTTATTACAAATAATTTATTATCTTTTATTTTTGCATCAATTACAAGTCATTTCTATTCATACACGACTTGAAAGTTGATATTTTTACACTCCATTGTGTTAATATCTTTGAATGCAACTTTTGAATGTAATTTACATCGTTATTTCAACTTTTTCATTTTGGTCTTGTTATATTACTATTTCGTTTTTTTGTTTTGAATTGTATGACCTTTACTTTGATTTCATTTGGTTACCTTATAGTAGTTTAATTTTTCATTTATTAGTTTATATAATATTTGATGATAGAGACTGTTATCCTCTATATCCTTAATATTTTGGAATCCATGTTTCTTGTGCAAATTTTCTTATTTCCTCAAAGGTTTTTTTTTTATTTGCTCATATTGTTATGAAACAAAAATTTTCCTCTATTGTGAACCCTACATTACTTTGATTTGAAAATATTATGTTTCTTTAATTTACACCAATTTAGGTTTAATACATATTTTACTAAAATTAAAATAATAATGATTTATTATTTTGCTTATTTAAATTGGTATTTCACTATATTCATAATCAAGTCTAACAAAGACAAAACTAAATCTACATACAAGCTTCAAATTGTATCTAATTTGATTATTGATTATACTATGCATGATCTATTTGGAGCCTTGAATAAATAGTTATTTACTTTCGTCAAATTTGTTTCTGTTTGATTTGGATATTATTCTATGAATCTCAAAATCTCCACTCACATGACATTTCACTCACTTTTACTTCTTAAATTATATTGCTTCAATTTATCACATTTTGTAACTAATAAATATTAAAATAATTATTTTTTATTATTTGTGTTTTTTAGATTACATATTAATTCCAATTTGAAACATTTTTCAATTGAAACAAAAAATATATTGTTAAACACTTCTCGACCAACTCCATGCTTTTGATATTCTTTTTTAAAAATAATTTAGTTTCCTTTATTTTGCATTAATTTCTAAAATTTGAATCTTTTATTGAAGTGATGATTATAGATGTTACAATTGATCCCATTTGTATGTTTGAATAGTGATTTCTAGTGCATTTTATATCGTTACTTCAATTTGTTTGCTTTAATTTAGTTATACTACTAGGTAAGTCTACATCTCCACTCTTATGTACATTACATAGATTTGCTTATTTAGTTTGCATTGCTTTAATATATCACATTCAAGCTTTAAAATATTTTTACTTTTAATTAAAGTAATAATTTTTCTATTTATGCTAATTTATTTAGTTAATTCAAGTAACTCCAATAAAATGTTGTTGAACTCATATAAATGATCTCTATCCAATTAAATGTTCAACATATTTTTTTGCAAATTTTATTTTCTATGATATTTATGCATTTTATGAGATATTTCAATTCTTACAAAATTTGACTATCACATACGTCACACTTTGTCATTCAAGTATCTTAAAAAGGAACATTCTCATATAATTATCATATTTTATCAAATTTTTACATTTATTTGCAATTTATTTTGCAACTCTAAGGATTAACTCTATTCAATTAAAAAACATTTTCTGTATTACTAAACATTTTTTATAATTTAGCATCAATTGCATAATATTTAAATTCTGCCAAAATTTGATGATAAAAAATTTACACTCAAATAGATGTTTTTACATTCTCTTTGACTAGAATGATGAACTTTATGCAACCAAATATTCATTTTATATTTTGAAGATTTCATTTTTTGAATATTTTTAAATTTTATACATGAAATTTTGATTCCCACTTGGTTTGATAATTAAGAATATTAAACTTGATCCACTTTGTATCTTGAGAAGAAACTATTGCATGCAATTTAGCACATTTGTTCAATTTTTCTTAGTTTTCTATATAAATATGAAGCTCTAAATTCCTACTCATGTGGCCTTTAAATCACATCAATTTTGTTATATTAGATTGTGTAAATATCTCATTTAAACTTTAATATAAATTTTATTTTTATAAAAAAATTAATTTATGATTATTTGCACTTACTTATGTTGGTCTTTCACTGTAATTCTGGAAGAGGTTCATCCAACAAAAAACAAATGGCATTACACTCATCTCAACATTATCTATCTCTTTAGATATTTCTTTATACGTTTTGAAATGTTTAGTTAACAAGGTTTTGGCAAACTTTATGACACATTTAATTTGTACATAATTTTATGATCAAGAATGTTATGCTTGATGTCTTTATTATCTTGGAATCCAGCTTTACAGTACAATTTATCTTGTTTCAAAATTTTTCTTCTATTTTATTTTACTACAATGAGACTCTAGAACTTCTCACTTATGACACATACACTTTAATTTGGTTATTTATATTTCCTCAATGTTTGTAATTCTAGGTTTAATATATTTTTGCTTATTGTAAAAAAATATTATTTTTTATGCTTATTTACTTCTTAATTCTATGGTAATTTTATTGCAATTCTAGATAATGTTTAACTAAAGCAAAAAAGTCTTTGTTGGACTCGTCTTAACTTGCTCTTTCTAGTTAAATTTTTATTTCAATATTTTCAAATAATTTATTTTCAAAGCTTTTGCATGTTTTATGTTGCATTTTGATTTGCAACATACTTGATGGAAGATGTCACACTTAATCTTCTCAATTTCTTAAACTATAACTTTTACATATAATTTTTGTAATTTTTAATATTTTTCTACATTGATTTAGTTATATTATGTTGTGACTACAAATCTAATCTCAGGAGACCTTTACATCATTTTGGCATAATTTTGTAACATTGCATCAATTTATCACATTCAATCTTTAGTAAAAATATGTTTAATGATAAAATAATATTTTATTATCATTTATGCTTATTTACATTACTAATTCAAAAAAATTCCAAATTAGTTATGATGAAGATGTAACAAATCTCATCTAAACCATTTTGACTAGCTCTATTTAATTGAATATTTAATACTATATTCTTAATATTTATTTTTTTAAGGTCACAGCATACTTTATTATACATATTGAATGATACATAATTTCATGATTGTGTATAACTCAATCTCTCTAATATATTAGAATATAACATTTTTATAAAATTTATCTCATTTATTTACCTTTTACCCTAACTTTGTTATGTTATTATATAACTCTAAATCTCTTTTGTTGTAACGTTTATATTACTTTCCACATTAATATATTTTCTTAAAATTAAAAATAATACTTTGTTGTCATTTATGCATATTTACATTGGTAATTATTATTTAATCAAAAATAGTGTGATCAAGATGAAAAAAAGTTGTTCTACTCATTGCAATGAGCTTTATCTAATCAAATATTCTTTTTAAAATTTCAAAATATTTTAATTTCTAAGCTTTTAGCAAGCTTTGTAAAACATTTTTATTTATAATTTAATTGATGATAGAAGAGTTGCACTTGTTCACCTTAGTATTTTGCAATATAGCTTTCTAATGTAATTTATCTTAATTCTTCAAATGTTTTTCTTCGATAAAAATTTATACTACATAGCTATATATATCATATTATGAAACCTTTACATTGCATTTACGTTTTCTACATTATTTCAATTTGCCTTATTTTTAATTTAATATATATTTACTTAACATTTAAATACTAATATGTTTTTATTTATGAAATATACATTCATAATTTATAGTAATTACAAATGAAATCTAATTAAGATAAAAAAAATTTTGTTTGACTGATCTTAATGTGCTTTGTCCTATTAAACATATAACTTTTTAAGTTTTAAAATATTTTATTTCTTAGGGTTTTGGTATCCTTTACAAGGTATTTTTTTTTCTTCATAATTTGTGAACGAGCAAATTGCACTTGATCTTCTTAATATTCGAGAATGTAACTTTCCCAAAAATGTTTTCTTATTTTTTGAAAAGTTTTTCTATGATTTGAAAATCCTTTCAAGTTTAAGTAAATCGTGTCTCATTTCCCCTACATACAGCTTTGACTTTGTTATATTACATTAAATCATTGTATCTTATTTTACCATGGATATATGTTTTTTTAATATTAAAATAATGCTTTATTATTATTTTTACACATTTAATTTTTTATTTCACAATAATTTTATACAAGTTCCAATCATTGGGGAAGAAATGCTAGTGGGCTTGACTCCATAAATATTCACTTATTAAATAGTGATTTCTAAGTTTTTAAATATATTTTAAAGTAGATTAGATTTTTATGGTACATAGTTATGGCTAATTTGATGACAAAAGATGTTATATCTTACATCTTTATTGTATTAGAATCCAAAGTTTTTGTCCAATTTAACTTATTCAAAATTTTTGACATTGATTTGGTAATGTTACCATGTAACCCTAAAAAATTTAAATAGAAAAAGCACTTCTAATTGAATCTATCTACTATAAAAAAACTACAAACTAACTTGGTTTACTGGGGTGGTTTTGGCTATATTGGCCGCAACTTTTACTTTAACTAGTTATTCCTTACCTAGGGACCAAATATCGATTAAATACTACTTGCACTACTTGAAAAGCATTCTTCAATTCAGAAACAAAACGTTCCAAATGTTCGTTAAAATTATTGGCAAATTTGAATTGAGAAATGAGAAAAGAATTAATATTTTAAAATTTAAATGGATGGGTAAGATCAAAGGATTTGGATGTACTACACAATTTCAATTTATCTCAGTCTTTAAAATATATTAATTTAATTATTAAAAAAATTATAAATTGTTATTATTATTATTTTTTCTTCTATAATTTTTACTAATCCAAACTGATGTTCCATTAAAATAGAAAAACCATGTTTGAGTCATTTCAATGAACTCCATCAAATAAAATATTCATTTCTACAATATCAACAATTTATTTTTCAGGTTTCCTTTATATGTTTTACAAGAACTATTTTATGTGTTATTTAGCAATCGAGAATGACATACTTAATTTCTTTATTATCTTGGTGTGAAACATTTGAGTACAATTTGTATCCATGTTACAAATTTTTTGCTTTAATTTGCTGATAATACTACAAAACTCTAATTGTCCTCTTATGTTACATTTACATGTCTTTGATTTGGTTATATTATGTTTGTTAAATTAAGTTCAGTTCAACTTTAATATCTTTTTTCATATTATGAAAATAAAAGTTTATTTATTTTTTGCTTAATTAGTTTTTTAAATCCTAATAATTACAAACTTTGTCTAATCAAGATGAGACAAATGTCCTACAAATCATCTAAGTATGCTAAATCTAATTCAGACAATTTTTTTTAATATTTAATTTCTATAATTTTGCATTATTTATAAGATATTTTTGTACATGCCTAATTTGATAATGAAAAATGTTACACTCAATCTCCTTATTATTTAGGAATGTAACTTTCTTATAAAATTTATTCCCTTTAAATTTTTTTAATTTTATTTTATTTTTTTATTTCTATTTATCTCTAAATCTCCTCTCATTTAACCTTTACATTGCCTTCATTTGTTTACAATACATAGATCCAATTTATCTCTTTTGAAATTTAATGTATAATTGAGAAACATTAAAATAATGCCTTTTATTATTATGCTTATTTAAATTGTTGATATGTTGTAATTGTTATCATGATTTGTTCAAGTTAAAACCAATGTTGTCAGACTTGCCTAAGCAAGCACTATTCATTTAAATAATTATTTCATTTTTAATATTATATTTATTTTTTTGGCATGTATCATAATGCACTTTTATTATTGCTTGATTTGATTTTCAAGAATTTTAGACTCAACATCCTTAGTATATTGGATAGGAACTATTTCTATTAATTTATCTTCTTTCTTGAAATTTTTTTTTGAATTAGTTATTTTATTATTTTATGCTTGATATCCTTTCATGTGATATTTACATTATCTTTATTTGATTACATGACTTTGCTTAAATTTATATTACTTAGCATTAGTAGATATTTATTTGATATAAAAACTATCATTTATTATTATTTTTGCTTATTTCATTTGATAATTCATAGTAAATTTAGTGTGGTTTGTTCAGAAGTATACAAACATCTTGTGTCATCTTGATGAGCTCCATTCAATTAAATATAAATTTTTATATTTTCCAATATTTTAAATTTAAGGGCCATGATATGCTTTATGAGATATTTTTATTTTTATCATGTTTAATGTTCAAGTTTGTTTTGCTTGACCTCTTTAGTATCTTAGAATGCAACTTTCTTTTACAGTTTATTTCATTTATTAAAATTTTAATTTTTTTTTTTTCATACATTACAATATTACTCTAAATCTTTTCTAGTACAACTTAGACATTGTTATGATTTAGTAATTTATTTATTCTTTTAACCCATTTAATTTTGACTTTCATATACATAACTTAATATTAAAATAATAATTTTGTTCTAATTTTTTCTTCTTTTTTTTGGATATTCCTAGAGATTAAAAATAAGGTTTGATCAAGATTGGCAAACCAAATTTGATTTGTTTCAATGACCTTTATCCAATTAAATATTCATCTTTTATATTTTAAAATATTTCATTTTTTTAGGTCTTTCCATGCACTTTGAGGTATTTTAATTTGTACTAGATTTGACAATAGAGGTTGCTACACAATATCTTGTAGTGAAATTTCTCTTATAATTTATCATCCTTTCTAAAATTTGTATCTCAATTTTTCATATCATTTTTTAACTCTAGTCACATCCCAGTTTAACCTTTATATCATTTTGATTTTGTTATATTATATTTTTTAGTTTAATTTATTTCAAGATAAATATATATTATATTTAATATAAAATAAAAATTTGTTATTAATAAGTTTTAACTACTTCATTAGTTCAAAGTAATTCAAAAGATGGTTTCGTCATGCTGAAACATACATTGTAGGACTTATATGGATGGGCTTTGTCTAAATAACTATGAATTTTTATAATTTTTTAATATTTTATTTTCAAAGGTTATGTACATTTATGTGGTTTTGTATTTTCCTAATTTGATGATCATAAATGTTTCACTTGATTTACTTTTTATCTCAGAATATAACTTCCTATTTTAAATAAACTTATTTTCTTAGCTTTTTGTCTTTGGTAATTTGACATTCTGTTCAATTTATCATATTTCAACTTTAATAAATATGTTCTTTATATTATAATAATTATTTATTACAATTTATTTTTGTTTATATTAATAAATTACAATAATTCCTATCGAGATTTGGTCAACAACAAACAAATATTTTGATGAATGATGTTACCCTTGATCTCCATAATATCTTGAAATACAACTTTCTGATATAACTTATCTCATTGCTTCAATTTTTTTATTGATTTGTTCATTTTACTTTGCAACTCTACATCTCCTCTTATGTTACCTTTATATCAACAAGATTTTGTAGTATTACAGTACCTCAATTTATATCATTTTAGCTATAATAAATATTTACTTATTTCAACTTGATTTGGTAGTAATTTGGAGGGATATCAAATTAACTTTTCTTCCTAACTATTTGTTCATTGGTAATTTTTAAATATTTTACTTTAATTATTTTTTCTCCACCTACGAGAAAATTTGTTTCTTGTATAATTACATGAACAAGGATGTTACACACGATCATCCTACCATTTTGTAATGCAATTTTCCCTTGTGATTTTACCGTCACTTTATAAATTTTTTTGCCTTGGTTTTGTTATATTACAATGAAACTTTAATTCTCTTCACATGTCACCCGAACATTGCTTTCATTTGGTTAAATTAGATTAATTGAAATCTTCAAATCTAAATCTTAATATTTTTTCCATTGACATTAAAATATTAATTCATTTTTTAATACTTATTCCCTTCAGCAATATGAACTAATTCCAAACAACATTTGAGTGAGAAAAAATAAGCTTGATTAGACTTTTCTTGATGAGCTATATCCAATAAAAACTCATATTTTTATTCTTAAATATTTTTCTTCAAATTTTGTTTTCATGATTTATGAGATCTGTTTATTTTGTACTTGATTTGTTAATCGAGGATGTTACACTTGATGTCTTAATATCTTGGAATTCATCTTTCACTTGTAATTTATCTAATTTCTCAAAATTATTTTCTTTAATTTGCAAATATTACTATAAAACTCTAAATGTGCTCTTTTTATGACAATTACATTGATTTTAATTGGTAATATTATATTATTTTAATTTATGTTATTTTAGATTTAATATTTTTCACTTAATATTAAAATTATTATTTTTTACTATTTATTCTTATGCACTTTATAATTCATAATAATTCAAAATGGGATCCTATTAAAAAATATCTTTTTTTAGATTCATCTACTTGAGCTAAATTTTAGTAAATATTCGTTTTTTTAAAAGAAGTTTCTTTTGGATTTTTCACATTAACAACACATTTCAAGTCCTACCAGATTTCATGATCCATAATGTTGTACTCAATCCCTTACTACTTTCATATTCAACTTTTCTTTGTAGTTTTTCTCATTTTTCATGTTTTCCATTTTGATTAGGTCACGTTACTACTAATTATACATGTTTTTTCATGTCATGTTTACACCATTATGAATTAGTAATATTACATTGCTTCAATTAATCAAAATTGAACTTCAATATTAATATGCTAAATTTTACAATATTTGTGTTTTTTATTATTTAAGTACCCTTACTTTGAAAACTTGCATTAATTCCACACGATATCTGTTAAAGAAGATTCAAGTGTTCTTAGACACGTCTTGTGGAGACAACCAATTATATATCTACTTCTACATTTTTATATATTTTATTTTCAAAGGTTTTCATTGGCTTTACAAGACATTTTGATGTTAACTAGATTGGATTACTAACGTTGTTGCCCTCGGTCTCCTTAGTATGTTGGACAATAATTTTCTCATATAATTTATCACATGTCTTCAATTATTTTTCTTTGATTTAATTATATTACAACACAAATCTAAATGCACTCTTATGTGACCTTTACATCATGAATTTGGTTGTAAGACAATGTTGCAATTCATGTTATTTTAGCATTAATATATATATATATATATATATATATATATATATATATATATATATATATTCATAATTTTAAAATAATAATGTATTATTAATTATGTTTACTTAATTTAGTAATTCGTAGTAATTCTAAGAAAATTCCTATCAACAAGTAAGAAATTTCTTTAAAATCGTCATCATTAGATTTAACCAAAGCATTATTAATTTTTATTTATGATTATTAACTTTTATATATTTTTTAAAATTTTTATTTCTTAATGTATTGGAATGCTTACTAGTCATTTTAATTCGTATCAAAAATGATGATTGAAGATGTTATGCTTGATCTTCTTAGTATATTGCAATGTGACTTTTTAATACTATTTACCTCATTTATCTTCAAATTTTTTTGTTTGATTTTCTTGAATTACTATTTATCTGCAAATCTATTCTTACACAGCGTTTTTGTCACCATCATTTTGTTATATTATTATGCTTCAATTTATCTTACTTTATAGTTAATATATATTTATTTAATATTAAAGAATAATTTTTTATTGATTATTCTTATTTAATTTGCTAGTTCATAACAATTCTAAACAAAGAGTAATCATGACAAAGTAAATGTCCGACTCACGTCGACATGCTTTACTCAATGAAATATTCGATTATACATTTTTAAAAATTTCATTTTGTAAGGTTTCCCCTTGAATTAGGAAAAATCATTTGTTTAAGTGTTTCACTTTTATTTTGCAATATTACTATTTAACTCTACATGTCCTCTCAAGTAAAATTTAGATTATCTTTATTTAGTAATATTGGTTTTTGACTCAATCATTTTTTTGTTATAACATATCTTTACTTAATAATATTAAAATAATATTTTTTATGATTATTTAGTTTATTAATTCATAATAATTCTAAATGTCATCGAATGAAGATAAGATAATTATTGTTGGACACAATCAATAAGATATTTCAAAATAAATATTAATTTAAATATTTTCTAATATTTTATTTTATAAAGTTATTTTATAGTTTACGAGACATTATTACTCACACATAATTTCATAATCAAGGATGTTACGTTCAATGTCCTAAATATCAAGGAATATTACTCTCACATATAATTTTTTTGCTTCCCTTCAAAGTCTTTGTTGAATTGATTATATTGTTGTGTCCCTAAAAATCTCATCTCATAGAACATTTACAATGCTTTAATTTTGTTATATTATATTAATTTGGATGTCTCAATTAGCTTTAGTATATCGTTTCATAAAATAAAAAATAATAATTTATTTTATTTGTGCTCATTTTTTTATTAATTTACAATAATTATAAATGTGGTCAAATCCAATCAAAATGAATATCATTGGAATAATATAGTTGAGCATCATGCAATGTAAAATTAATTTTTGTAATTTTAAATATGTTTTCTTGTAAGGTTTGGCAACTTTTTCAAGATATATTGATTCACCTTTTTTATTATCATGGTTGCTACACACAAACTCTTTAGTACACTAGAATTCAATTTTCTCATATAATTTCTCTCTTTACATCTTTTTCATTGTGTTATATTACATTGCTTGAATGTGCCTTTTTTGAGCATTAAAAAAAATTTATTTTTGTTAAAAAATAATTTATTAATATCTATCATTATTTACCATTGTGATTCGGTAATCTTTAAAAAAAAAATTTTGCTAAGATAGATAAAACTTTATTAGACAAATCTTAACAAGGTTTTCTAATTAAATAATCATTTTTATTATTAAATATGTATTTTTTATTATTTTGGTAGGTTTGTTGCGACATTTTGATTTGTACCCTATTTGGTAGTTGAAGAAATATTACTTAATCTACTTACTTTCATGGAATACAACTTATCGTACAATATTTCTCATTTCTTGAAAGTTTTTGTTTTTGTTTTGTTATATTATTATGTAGCTCTTATTAGTTTCTAGTGTGACCATCAAATCACTTTAGTTTAAATGTATTACATTAATTTAATGTATCTAATTGTAAATTTAATATATACTTACTCAAAATTGTTTTAATTCTTTATTTTTTATATATGTTTATTTAAGTTAACAATTTGTAGTACTTCTAGATGAGGTTATAATGACATCAAAGCATGTCACTGGCCTTATCCCAATGAGCTCCATCCAATTCAACATTCATTTACATATGTCAAAATATTTCAACATGCTTTATGAGTCATCTCTATTTAAATCTAATTTCACTATCAACAATGTTATTGTTGATATCCTTGGTTTCCTAGAATAGAATTTTCCTTAACAAATTATCCCATTTTCTCTAAGTTTTTATTTTGATAAGCTTATAATGGCAACTAAGTCTAAATCTGCTCTCACATGATCATTACAAATGCCTTGACATAGTTATATTGCATTGCATCTTTTAGTCAAATTTTAGTAATAACATATATTAACTTATTATTAAGAAATTAATTTATTATTATTTATACTTCTTTACTTTGGTTATTCATAATAAATCTCGACAAGGCCTAATTAAGATTAAATAAAAACATTGTTAGAATCATCTAAAAAAGATTTATGTAATTAAATATTAATTTTTCTATTTCTAAATATTTTATTATATAAGGATTTATCTACTTTGTTAGGTATTTAGATTTATATCTTGTTTGATAATCAAGCCTATTACACAAGATATCATTTGTCTAATAGAATGATACATTCCCATATAATTTACCTCATTTTATGCTTGATATATATATTTAACAAATATTAAAATTATAATAATTATTATTTTTCTTATCTATATTGGTAATCCATAGTAACTTTAAAGAAAATGGGATAGAAGGGAAATAAACATCATTCGACTTGTCTCCATGAGCTCGATTTAATTAAATATATATTTGTTTGTATGTGTAAGATTTTTTTATTTTCTATTATTTTGGCATACTCTAAAATGTATTTGTTTTATATATAATCTGACTAATTATGATTTTACACTTGATCTTTTTAGTATATTGTAATGTAAGTTTTATATACAATTTATCCCTATTTAACTTCGATTTGGTTGTTTATTATGTAACTCTAATTCTAGTCTTATGTCACCTTTATATCACTTTCATTTGGTTATATTAACTTTTTTATTTATTAAATTTTAGCTTTGATACATGTTTACTTAATATGCAAATAATAATTTATTAAGTTTTATGCTTATTTATTTGTGTTATTTCGTTGGTATTTTGAATGAGATCTAATAGAGTCAAAATAAATATTGTTAGACTCACCTCTATAAGCTTTATACAATTGAATATTCATTTTTTTATTCCCCTAAACATTTTATTTTGATTATTTTGTTTGCTTTACAAGACAGAGTGACAACAATCTGATTTGGTGATCAATTGTATTACACATGATCTCTATAATATCACTGAATGCTACTTTTTAATATTATTTACTTTAATTGTTTAATTTTTTATTTGATTTGGTTATATTTATTTTTATCGCATAATTTCTTCCCGTGTTATATTTATATAACTTTGATTATATTATATTTCATTGATTCAATTTATCTCCTTTCATCACTGATATATATTTTTTTAATTTTAAAGAAATATTAAATATTGTTTATAATTATATTATTTTTATAATTCATATTAATTTGAAACAAGGTTTGATTGAGATAATGTAAGCTTTGTTTGACACAACTTGATGAGCACTATGTAAATAAATATTAATTTCGATTTTTTACAGTATCCTAAGGTTAAATTTGTTGCATGTTTTACAAGGGATTTTGATAAATACATAATTTGATGATCAAGGATGTCACACTTGATCACCTTATAGTCTTGGAATGTAATTTTCCTATACAACAGTTTCTTTTTTAAAAAAAATTCCTTTTGTTCGATTATATTACAATGATGCTGTAATTCTTCTCCCACATTACCTTTACATTCTTTTTATTCTATTATTTTACATTCCTAAATTTATCTTTTTTTTCACCAATATATAACTAATTAATTCTAAAAAAGATAATTTTCTATTTTATTTTTAATTTTCTTATTTTGTAAAGTTTTATTATGCTTTATGAGAAGTTTTTATTCATATATAATTTGATGATAGAGACTTTCATACTCAATTTTCTTTGAACCATAGAGTCCAACATTCCCATAAAAAGTATCCAATTTTTCAATTTATTTTCTCTAAATAGTTATTTTATATGTAATTATCCATCATCTCTAATGTGCTCCTTAAATTAGCTTGATTTGGCAATACTATATTTCTTCATTTTATCACAGTTCAATTTCAACAAATATTTATTTAATATATATTTTGTTTTATTTAATTTTATTTAATATGTCAATTCTTCAAAAATATTAACATGTTCCATTTGTGATGAACAACATCTTTAGACTTGTCTCGATGAGCTTTATTTAATTAAATATTAATTTTTTTATTTTTTTAAATTTGATAAACTTTCAGCCATTTGCATTTTTAGGAGAAAATTTTATTTGTGCTAGATTTTATGATCTAAGATATTAGATTTGATCTCATTTGTACATTTCAATGCACCTTTCTCCTAAAATTTATCTGATATGTTGAAAATTTTTCTTTATTTTTGTCATATTACTATGTTTCTAAAAATCTCTTCTGCTATTGCGTTTACATTACTTTGATTTGATTACGTACATGGCTTTACTTCATCTCTTTTGGCTTTTATATTTATTTATTTAATATTAAAACTTAACTTATTATTGTTTATCCTTATTTACTCTCGCAATTCATTGAAATTATAGACTAAGTTAGATCAAATGAAACAAACATTTCTTATCTCATCTTAAGGAGGTCTAACTAATTAAACACTCAACTTTTAACATTTTTAATGTTTAATCCCCATTTGGTTTTGCATGTTTTATTTGAAATTTTAATTCAAAGATTATTTAACTATTGAGGATGTTACATCAATCCCTATATTTTCTTGCAATGCATCTTTCCCATATAATTTATCTCAATTTTTAAATTGTTTTCATATGAATATTTTGTATGTTTATATACCTAAAATCACTCACCGCTTAATCTTTACAATTTCTTTATTTGGTAATGATTCATTTCATTCATTTATATTCTTTAGTTTCAATATTTGTTTACTTATTATTAAATTATTTATTTATTAGTATTTGTTCTAATTTAGTTTCGAAATTCACAATAATTCTAAATGAAGTCCAATTGACATAAAAGTCATTTGTATGTCTTGATCATCTCTTTGTAATTAAATATTAGTATCCACATTTCTGAATATTTTATTGTTTAGGTTTTTGGAATACTTTATGTCAAATTTTGATTGCTAGCTAATGTGTAGAAAGAGAATATTACACTTGATTTCTTTAATATCCTAGAATATATTTTTCTCGTATAATTTGTTTCATTTTTAACTTTTTCGTTTTGATTTTCTTATTTTTTAATGTTACTCTAAATCTTTTCTCTTGTTACATATATTTTTCTTTCCTTTGATTATATTTCATTGATTCAACTTAACTCATTTTATTTTTTTATATATTACTCAATATTAAAAAAGACTATGCTATTATTTATTCTTATCTTACTTTGCAACCCACAATAATTAAAAATAAGGTTTCATTGAGATTAAATAAATTACATTTGATTCAATTTGATGAGCTATTTCCAAAAACATTACTTTTCAATTTTTTCAATATTTTTTTTCTAAATTATTATCATGGTTTTTGAGGTATTTTTATTTGTACCAAATTTGATGATTGAGGATGCTAGTCTTCATCTCCTTTGTATCTTGCAATGCAACATTCTCATAAACTTTGTCCATCCATCAAATTTTTTTGTTTGATCTTTCTATATTACCAGTAACTATAACTATCTACACTTCTGACCATTGCATCACTTTGATTTGCATATATTATATTTGTTAAATTTTTCTTAATTTATTTTCATATATATATATACTTCATGGAGAAATAATAATTTATTATTATTTATGCTTATTTATAATATAATTTGAGTGATATTCTTTTATTTAACGTTATTCCTATCAAAGTCTTATTCTTTTAATATGTTACAATTACATTTCTTTGAACTTATTATATTGTATTACTATCAAAGACTAATTCTTCTAATAAACAAGGTTAACAATATAATTATGTGAACTTTAATGTAGTTAATGTGAAAGGTGTATTTAGTAAAGTAGTAATAGGCATTGATAAGAAACATTAGAATAAGAAACACTGATAAAAAAATAGAGTAAAAAGTTCCATTTGCTCATTATTTGTTAGATAACATAACCTGTCTTTCTTTGAATGCTTAACAAATTTCCACTTTTACATTCTACCATGACTGACACTTTACCTGCTTACATTCTATGGTTGATGTACATCATTAGAACTTACCTATGATTGTACCTAATTATTACTTACTTCATATATTTATTTACTATTAGGGATAGCATGCTAAGCAAATTATGTTTACCTTAGCTTTTCTGGGCATTAATATTTTTGGTACAATTGAATAGAGTTAAAAATAGCATTATTCATAAGAAAAGAAATAGTTAAATCTATAAAGGTTTTTACTATAAGTGTTGTGTTGAAAAATTTAACATAAATTTACTTAATATTTAAACGATTATTTATTATTATTTATACCTAGTTAAATTAGTAATTTATAATAATTCCAAACGATGCCTGCTGAAGATGAAACAAATATTGTTAGACTTCTCTCAATCATCTACATTCAAATAAATATAAATTTTTAAATTTTAATGTATTTTATTATTTAGATTTCAAAACATTTATGAGATATTTTTTATCATTTTGTTTTGATGATCAACAGTTTTAATATTGATCTCCTTAGTCTCAATGAATCAAATTTTTTCTATCACTTATCTCATTTGCAAAAATGTTTTGTTTTAATTTGGTAAGATAGATGTAACTCTAAATCTCTTCTCGTTTAAACATTACATGTGTTTTACATACATATGTTAGAATTCTTTATTATTTCATCCATCATCTTGAAATTATATTTACTTAATAATTAAATTATAATTTTTTATTATTTAAGCTTAATGATTTTGATAATTCAAAGTAACTCCAAACCATATCTAATTGTGATGAAAAAAATCCTCATTGTACTTATCCTCGGAAGCTTCATCTAACTAAATGTTATTGTTATATTTTTAAATATTTTATTTCAGATTATTTGTACATCTTTTATGACTCATTGTTATTGGTACATCATCTAATGATTAGCGATACTACTGTCCATCTACAAGGTATCCTAGAATGCAACTTTTGTTTACATATATTACATTATTTCTTTAATTCTTTGGTTACATAATGTTATCATTTATGCTTATTTAATTTGATAATTCATAGAAATTTTAAACAACATCAAATTAGGACAAAAAAGTATTGTTGGACTATCTAGATTGGCTTTATGAACCCGAATATTTATTTTTATTTTATTAAATATTTTATTTTTTATTTTTTTGACTTTTCTATATTGTATTTTGACTCATGCCTCACTTAACAATTGAAGATGTTGTACTTAATCTCTTTACTAACATGAATTGTAAAATATTTTTACATTTTTTCTCATTTCTTCAATGCTTTCTTTTTATTTTTGTTATATTATTACGAAATTCTAAATCTATACTAGTGTGTCATCTTAATCATAAAGATTTTTTGATATTACACATTAAAATTTTGTCATTTCGGTTTTATTACATATTTATTTTATATTAATGTATTAATAATTTATTATTGATGCCTATTTATTTTGTTACTTCGTAATAATTTTATTCGAGAACTAATTAAGACAAATGTTATTGGACTTATCTGGACTGCTTCTATCCTATTTAATATTAAAGGTTACATTTTTAAATATTTTGTTTTCTTAGATTTTTGCATTCCTTACTTTACATTTGGGTTTGTGCATCATTTGATGATCGAGGATATTTCTCTTAATATTCTTAGTTTCTTAGAATGCAACATTCTCATAAAAATTGTCTGATTTTTTTAATTTTTTTTTTAATTTGGTTTAATTTTTATGAAACTCTAATGCTCCTATTTTTTTATCTTTACATCATTTTGATTTTGTTATGTTACGTTACTACAATTTTTATGCCTAAACAAAAGTGGGTAGTCTCTCCTAAGATGGGGTCATTAGTCCACATCATGGAGGATGGAGTTGGATTTATGAAGGGCATCGAGCTGTTGCATTACAATGTTAATTCTTATTGGCCAATGCCACAACACTCAATGGCATCCACCTCTTTCCACATCAATATTTAATCAGCAAACAATGCTTTAACATGCAATGCTATAGCAGGGGGTGTCATCATGTGCCTCCAAAAAAGGGTAAGGATCCAAACCAATGATTTGATCATTTCATATGGAGTGATAGTCACAATTCAGTCAATCAAGGTAATGAACTTGTTAAATGCATCATTGTAATGCAAATGTGGCAAAAAAAAAACTAAAGGAATAAATGATCTATTGCTGCCTCAAACTGTCATGGCCTATGGCCCCTAGTGTCTATAAGAAGCCAATGACAGGCTGACACTTTGCATAGCTATTTAACCTCTATCATTTCCACATTTATTTAATTTTATGTTGGTAGATTGCAATAGAATTGTTATGCACAACTTTATGGATGGTAGCTAAACTTAGCAGTATTCTCAATATGGCTCACCAGTTGGAGGGAGAGATCAAGGATCTTAAACATAAGAAATATGAAATGGGCATAACTAAATAAGAACACGATCTTTTGGGACTATGTTTTTTCTTTTACAACAAGGCTAGGGCTCTAGAAGATGCATGGTTGAACTAATGGGCGAAGCTCCATTGAGATAACCTTGGGCATCAAAACATTCTTCTTATTTAGGCTTCAACCACTTTGAAATATAAACGAAATTATATCCATCACCTTAAATGTCATAGTATGGAATTGGTGGCTTCCCTAGAAGAGATTAAAAATATATAGTTCTTTAACAAGAAATGGCATAGTTTTTTGGAATCTAATCCACTCTTACTTTCAACCTTTGAGAGCTACTAACAATACAAGACTAATAGATTTAATGGCTCTAATGAGCAATGATGGGACTAGGAATGTTGTTATGTGTATCAAAAGAATCAAAGCCTTTGTTATGGATGGCATCTCTACAAAGTTTTTGCATGGATATTGGAATATTAGCATGGTATATATTTCGAATAGTGTGAAATAATACTTTAATAATAGCTCTATGCTAAAAAGGTGGAAAGACACAATGGTCATCAAATTCTTAAACTATTGGGTGCTTCTAAACCAAAATAATTTCGAATAACTAGTCTTCTTAATGTCATAATCAATGTTGCGACTAAAATTTTTGTTAGTGGGCTAAAGATGGTGTGTCTTGATATTATTACTAGGAAAGAAGTTGGTTTTATGCCTAACCATGTTATATCTCATAATATATTTTTTGCATAAGAGATGGCTATGTTTATAAACTTATTTACTAGTAAAGTGAATCTCACAACTTTAAAGTTGGTCATGGACCTGTCTTATGATAAGATCAATTGGAAATTCATGCTTTATATGCTAAAGAATTTATGGTTCTCGAATCTATGGTGTCATTTGGTTGAGGCTTGTATCACTACAATAAGATTTTTTATTTTGTTTAATGGGATCTAGCTTCAGATTATTGAAGTTTTGATGGGTCTTAAGTATGGGTGTGCATTTTCACCATATATTTTTATTGTTGTGTCTAAGTATCTCTCTTGACTAATTAAGCACCAGGTAGAACAATATCACTCCATTAGGATTAGGATTAGCCCTTCCTCACCAATGGTTACTCATTTTATATATGCTCATGACATCTTTATGTGTGCACCATCAACTTGTGCTACAGCAGAGGCTATTCAAGATGATATGGAGCAGGATAGGAAACACTATGTTTAGGTGGTAAATCTTAAAGGAACTAGAGCATTGGTTAGTAATGAGTTGGAATGCAAGCAATAGAAGATGACAACAGGAAAGTTAAATAAAATTTTATTTGCTTAACTAAAAAATTTAGACATACTTATTGCAAGAACTAAATTTCAAAAACAAAATATTTCAAATTTATAACTAATAGAGTTAAGAATTGTGTGTTAAGATGGAAGATGATGACTCTGTTGAGTGTGGGGTGTGTTGTCATGATCAACTCGTTGCTTCTTACTATCCTTATGTTTTACTTAGTGTACTCTTTAATTTCAAAAGGAATTCTCAATTTGTCAGAGAAATTGAAACCTCAGTACTCATGACGTAGTTTGAATGTTAGCAACATTATGAATTATGCATGTTGGAAGTTGTTACATTTTGTATGGTGTGTAAAGGTCTTGAATTTTGTAATTTGTCAACCTAGCAGGTAGCATTAATTGCAAAGCATTTTAGGTAGGTTATGGATTACGGAGATGATCTATTGGTTCAAGCATTTCGATTCAAGTATCATATGATAAACAATAATTTCTATACGTTGCATGGTGCTTTAAATACTTGCATGTTACTTAATCTTTTGGTACCTTGGACAAATTGAATTACTTGGCAGATCTTCGAGGGTAAGTAAGTGACATTCCTATTTGATAATTGGCTTGGCATTCTTCCTATTGCTTTGTGGTCTAGTTACATGATCATTTAAGTGGAACATTCAATTCATGTGGCAAAGCCTGTTAAGGATCATGACGTGTAGTATGGCACAAAGAAAAGGTACAATTTATTCACACTTTGGTGTTTTTGGATTATGTATCCCCCTTAGACCAAATCAACAAAATGGATGTGTTTTACTTCAAATATAGTGACACACATGGCTGGAATCAAAATTTATTCATTGTAGAATTGCTATAATCTAAAATTTAATAAGAGATGAAGTTGCATGGGCTTTGACATTGCAAATATGGCATCAAGTCACTGTTTTCATGTGGAGAACAGTTTTGAATTTGATTTGTACTCACTCTTAGTTGTGTGCAAAAGCTATTGAGATGCAGGTGTTTGCCCTTATAGATTCCATATTGTGACATTGCCATCAAGTAGAGTGCATGTCTCCTAATAGACATGACTAAATTTAAATTCCAAGAGCTGTAGTGCTAAAATCCAGAAAATGCTCTATATTTCAAGCTCTAATAGCAACAAGCATTTGGTACCATATGACACTCACGGGTTGGCTATTGTAAGCATAGCTACAGTAGTGCACGAGTAGTGCTACAGCTCCATCTGCAAAGACAATAACACATATTACCCATTCAAGATTGCATAATGTGACAATTTCCTCGTGGATGAATGCAAGTGTCCTAATGACCATGCAAGTAGTAGACATTGTTAAAAATTCCAAATAAAATTATACTTTGTGCGGTCAGGAAGTCATGTACATAGGATGTCACAAAGTGTATGAACAATATGCATTCTAATGAGTAGCTAGGATTGAAACACAACATGCAAAACACTAGTGCATAATAAGTCATCCAACTTCACCTTAATCACATACCACATTGCATTGTGCATTGCTCCATGAGGATTCAAGATTGTGGCAATTCTGTTAAGGAAGTGGCATGTCTCTTAATAGAGTAGCTTCATATCTATGCCCATGCAATCACAAGAAATTAATAGGGTAAAGAACATGACACTTTTTCCCAAGCATATAGAATTGCAATACATACTACATTGATATTGGATGAGAGAAAGCAAGCAAAATTTTTCAAACATATGTGTTATCTTTAGGTTTGTAAGGGCAAATCTACTTCAACATTTTACTACATCTTAGTGGATCATAACAATTTGTAGAGAAGCCAAAGAGGTATGATTCATATAACGCATCTCAGTGGATTATGACAATACTACATGAAGTAGCACACTAAATATCTAATGAACTACTACAATAAGTACCATAATAAGTATCATAATAAGTACCACAATAATTATCACAATAAGTACAGCAAGTTAAGCAAGTGAGCAACATGTGTTTTGAAACATTTATGATGTCTACATCATCGAGGTGAAGAATCCAATACGACCTAGGGTTGGATCTCAGTAGAACATGGTAACAAGGGAATTGTGACACTTGTAATTCTTCATTGCAAACTTGTATTAATTGTAAAGGGTTCTACCCATCATTCATACTTAATAGAAAATTATTATATTTCCTAATGCCATCCAGCTTTTCATGACACTTGGTGGGCCCATTGCCACGTGCCCTTTGGGTGCGACGCCCTTACTATTGGCCAACAAGAAAATTATAGGATCTATGCATCGCATCTTAGCATGGATTCTTACTTAGAGGTGTTTAGTGATATTCCTTTACATGATTGCTTTCACTATGGGTTGTTTTACCAAGCACGATGACTACTTCTATGAATCAACAATCCTTATCATCATTCTACCTTGAATTATTATCAGCATTCATTAATAGGGTAATACTAACATATCTCATAATGATCAAAACCCCAGCTCACGTTCCTAGTTAGTGCAATAATGATCTAACACTTGGTGAATTCTACTTAACATGTCATGAAGAGCTAACATCAAAGGATCAAATAGTAATAATGTTATAATCTCTTTGATATCATAAGCCAGTTATCCCAATGGTAACTTTTCTAACACCTATACCTTAAAATTCTAAAGGCATAAATAATCGATCAGACATGCATTTATAGTTTATATTTTTTTTAGAATTAAGAATGAAATGATCTATTATCCTTTTTTCCATACAAGATAGTTGTTTTCATTGAGCTCATCATAGGACACGTACACTATCCTTTAACAAATATGCCACCCCAACGAAACTACCTACTTAACAATATCTTCTACATAAATACTCACTAAAGTGAGACTTGGATCCCAATGAAGGAGTTGGAGCACAATGCTATCTAATGGAATAAGTAAACTAACATTAAAGGTAATGATACTATAATCCATCAACATTATGATTTCAACCTTTCCTACACAACAAAAGTCATTTAAAAAAATATGGCAAGAATCATGCTCAATATGGTATTCATTCTCTATTGATTCAACCTAGCTCATTGCCTTAGTTGTGGTTTCTTCAAAAAATTAACAAGGACTATGAGAATCCCATTACTTCCTTCCTTTACATCACTAGTTAGATGATGAGACATATGGCTACCTTGAGAGAGTTACACTTACTCTCATTCTTTATCCATGCTTGGTTTAATTCCTTGACTTTGACATTTGAAGCGCTAAGTGTAAATCACGTTGTGTGAGCATGCTTGAGGGCCATCACTATACTTTATTTTAATTAGATAATTGAATCCCTTATGTCCACACAAGTTTTGATTTGATTGTTTGACACTTGGTGAAGGCCATAATAAGGAAGATTCCCAATTAGTCTGTCTACTCTCATTGCAGAAGCAGCTTAAGTAGTCCATTAATAGTTGAAGGGCTTTGCAATAAGACCCTTATGCGTAAGCCTCAGAGCTAATCATTCTCATGAACTTACCAATCAATTTTGTGGACTTCATATGCCTATAATGCTCCATCAACTAGAGGGTGTTAACCTTAAAGTCATGACACTATTATGATTTTGACAAAGCATGGAACGAAAATGGAATCAAAATTATTCAGGGTAATTAAGGGTACATCATGGACCGTTCAAATTGCAACACTTTCCCACCACCTATTTCTACTTTCTACTGAGTTGTTCGTAGGGCTGTCGAGCTTTTAAGAAGAAACGATAACTCTTTCTATGGATCCCATCCATGTCTTCATACTACTTGACTTTGCCATTGACTACTATATCTTGACTTAAGAATTATAATTTGACTCTTTTTTTAAGCTTCTGCATAATGACACTCTCCCACAAGAATCCCTCATCTTTTAAGATCAGCTAACACATTTTCAAGTGTTGTTTAGACAGAACATTCTGTCTTTCAGCCTTCAGAGTTCACATCTGAACATTTTCTTCAACCAACAAGATTTCACCAACGGATGCTCTACATAGTCTTCCCCCATGTGTTTTGCATTGCTCATTACACTATTCTACTTGTCGGGTCATTGCTAGGATGAAGTAACTTATATGCAACTTCCATTGAAATGGAACCTTTACTCCCTTCATCCTTCAAAGTTCACATTACAATATTTGCTTTTATCACCAAGATCTCACCAATATATACAATGCATAGGCCAAGTCAATGTGTTTTGCTTTGACCATTGCACCTTCTACTTGTTGAGGCATTGCATTGTGCTGATGGCCAATTTTTTGTTGTACACTTAAAAACCATTCTTGTTGGGGCTAGTTGATTTGGTTGTTGAGTTGTTACATACGACTTAGTAGGTTTCATCTTTCATGACCACTATCATAATATGTTATTTGACTAACACTTTTTGTATACTCTAAGTTAGTGCACAATTAGACATTATAACAAAATTTTAGTTCATCCCACAGTGCATATTTTGCTTACTTAAAATAGTGTACATGGAACCTAGATTTGTAGGCTCAATGAATCAAAGTAGCTTAGCCTTCCTACCTATTCAACGTTTAGGAATAAGCTGAGGGTATTATGCCCTAGATGCCTTTTCTCATTGAATTTGCTTGACAAAACTCCAACTATGGGTCCAATAATCTTGAGAGAAACTTTGAAGGGAACTAACTACAAGATGGTTTGATTGCTCATTCTAACCTATTTCTAACTTAGCTGAACAATTTGCATGTTAGTTTCACTATAGGGAATGAACAGAGTTTTCTAAAGCTTTGTCTCATTCTAGCATTGTTCAACATCTTTTAGATGCTAATAAAGATGTTCTCACTCGAACCAATCATAGAAAATATTGGTTGGTTTGTGGCTCATCCCTTGAATGAGGATGTTGCCATTCTAATTTCTTATACATTTCAAGCTTGCTCACTTATGGAGTTGCAAACATTTTTTAGACTCTTTGCTCTATGTTTAAAGACAAATTAGATGGGAAACTAATTGGCCATCACTAATGCTCATAGTGCAACCATGGCATGCCTCAATGGGACAATCATTATTACTATCTGAAATGACGATTCCTCCATAGACAATGTCGTATCTACAAAAGATTAGAATGAGCTATTATGAATATTGATGATATGCAAACAAAATCAAGCACCACTAGTATGGACCTCTCTAGCATTGACACAAACCTTGGCCAACTAGTTACATAATTTAGATAATCACCATTAAGAAAAACTAGAAGAAGAACACATTTTGAAAACATTTGGTTATCCTTTCCTCAACCAACTAATGTAGTGAATGTAGTTTGGAAAACTACTATTAGAGGAAACCTAATATATAGTTCGTCAATTAAATTTAGTGTAGGCTTATTTTCCTTGAAGAAATGAAGTGGAGTAAAAGTTTGTAAAATCATTAAAAAGTTTCAACAATTGGAAGAGGAATTCTAAGAGCTTGTACTTGAGGAATCGTTCATAACCTTAATTGAGATGGAATATGCTCTTTTATCATAGGGTACTTCTTCCTACAACATTTTCATGGCTTTAGAAGAGGCATGGTGGTAGCAATGTGTGAAGTTTATTCCTAAAGTTCAAGGAGCATCCAAACTCTAGCATTTCTAGCTCATTAGCCTCTATATTGTGATTTGTAAGGTGCTGATTAAACGTTTTTGTGGCTAACCTAAAGGGCTTTCTATGATCATCTCCATGGAGCAAGTTGCTTTTGTGCCATATCACACTATATCTAATAATATATTTCGTCACAAAATATGTCTATAACTCAGCACCTTTGTACTTCCAAAGGAGCTTTGATTGTGGTACAATTAGTTATAAACTGAGGTTAGGACAAGGTAAACGAGAAATTTGTGCTAGATATGATTAAGAACTTGTTGTAATATACCCTTTGGTGCGATTGATTTTGTACTATATCATTGCAATGATATTTTGGAATATATTTAATGGTATCCATCTACTATAAATCAATGTAATCAAGGTCCTTGATTGGGTTGGCCTCTCTCACCATACATCTTTACTATTACGTTTGAATTTCCCTGACGACTTGTTCAATACTAGGTGGTTCATGTTGTCTTGGTGGGTCAAGAAGTGGCCATTCCTCCATTATGATTACTCATTTCGTATATGATAATGATGTCATGATTTATGCATGTACATTCCCTACAACAGAATATTCAAGACGTTATGGAGTAGTATAAGAACCAATCAGATGAGATGGTGAATCTAAACAAATTCAGAGTGTTACTTAGCGAAAACATTAAGCACAAGTTTAAGAAAATGATTATATGAAAACTAAATAAGTGTTATGCCACTCAAATGAAATATTTAGGCATACTAACTATTGTAATCAAACTTCAAAAAAAGGACTTGAACTTCATTATTAGTCACGTTTAGAATTACATCAAGGTTGATGATTAGGTAACTATCAATGACGAGCCATATTCTATTGATTAATTCGATTTTTGCAACTATTCCTACTTATTTATAAAACTACATAATATGTTCAAGTGACACTACTACAAAATTTAAGAAATTATTCAGTTGTTACATAATGAGTAGTTCAAATAATACAAAACATTAGTTCTATTAAGAAATGATAATTGTACTTCAGGTTGTTAGGGACTCAAAGTTTGCAATTTGTCAACCAAGTAGTCAACGTTGATTACAAAACACAATTAAGAGGTTTATTACTTGACAAGAATGTTTGTGGGTTCAATCCTTTATGTCTGAATACTTCATAACAAATAATACTTTCCGCAGGCACTGTGGTGAATGTCATATTTGTAAGTTACTCGATATTGTTGCCACTTCGACATCAAACAATACAGTTTGGTAAATTATTGAAGGTAATTTTGTTACATTTATATTGTATTGTTGGTTTGGCATTCGTCTTATTATTACTTAGCTACCTAACGTCCTTGATCACGAAATTAGGCATGACTTCAAAAGTCTAGTAAAGCTACCAAAATGCCTAATATGTGTTGAGAAAAATATAGAAATGTATATTTAGTTGGGTAGAGCTGACCTAGTTGAGTAAAAAAAAATGTCTATTTTGTATAAATCCGACCTAATTTGCGATTATTATAAATTTCCATAGTTATAAGGGATACCCAAAATCATAGATACTTACTAGATCTAGTGTAACATCCTCAATCAACATATTAGGTTTGAATAAAAATTTTTTAATACTCATTTTAAAATTAAAAAATTAAAATAATTAAAATTTTATAAATAAATATTTAATTGGATAGTCCTTATCGATAGGAGTCCCACAAAATAAATTTCATGTCAATCAAAAAATTTTTTGAAAATTGGTAATGACAAATGTATACAAACTTAAATTAAGATAAATTATTTTTTTAAGAATAAGTAAGCATAAATTAAAGTTGAAGTTAGATCAATTAGAACTACGTAATTTGACCAAATTAAAGAGATGTAAATGTCATAGAAAAGGAGAATTTGAGTTTCATAGTAATATGTCGAAATCAAAGTAAAAAAGTTTAAGAAATTAAGTAAATTATCTGATAAAGTTACATTCTAATATACTAAAACATTGATTAAAATATCATTTCTTGTCAAATAAAAAAATGGAAATATTATACAAGGAATGTTAAGACCCTAAATAATTTTAAAAAATAAATAAATTAAAATTTAATTCGTTAAAGGTCTTCATGAACAGTATTGTTCATTCTGTTTGTAATTTACCTCATTTTCAAAATACTTTTAATTACAAAAATAAATTTGGATAAATATTAAAAAACTTAAAATAATATAAATTGATATAATGTAATTTAGTCATTTCAAAGAGATATAAAGGTAATACGAGAAAAGAATTAGAGTTTTTTGTAATACAAGTAACTTAAAAAATTCTAAAAGAATATATTAAAAATTATAAATAAGAATATTGAGTTTGGTCAAACTTGTCCATGTAACTTCAATGATGTTTATTTCTACTCCACAATACCTCTTTTGTAATTGCATTGCATTATGTAATTAAATAAGCATAGTTGAAAATAAATAATTTTTTTTAATATTAAGTAAATATATAATATAATTAAAATGAGATAAATTGAAGTATCAAAATTTAACCAAAGAAAAGCAATGTAAAAGCAACATAAGAGGATAATTATAGATTCAAAATTATTTCACCAAATCAAATTTAAAAAAAATTAAGAAATAAAATAAATTTCATGAAAAGGTTACATTCTAGAAATTAAGAAAATAGACTGTGAAATCATCAATCATTACATGAGGCATAAATCAAAATATCTCACAAAGCAAACTAAAGACTTGAAAAGTAAAATATTTGAACATTTAGAAATATATCTTTAGTTGATAGAGCTCATCTAGACATGTCAAACAAGATTAATTTTATGTCCAAATGGCCTGGTTTTTTGTTATTAGGAAAAACTTGCATAAAGAAGACAAAATTATTATTTAATATTAATTGAATATGCATTAAAGATGAAATAAGATTAGTTTATATAAAATTAGAAAACAAAGTCAAATCAATGTGAAGCACACTTCAAAGAAGATTAAGAGTTACATAAAAATTGACCAAATCAAATTAGAAAATTTGAATAAATTACATAATATTTACAAAAAAAATTTATTCCATAGTACAAAGCAGATGGAGTATAATGTCATGGATCATCATATCACATATCAATCATAATATATTATGAACATTCCCAAAACTAAAGAAATTATATTTAAAAATGTAAAATTGAATACTCAACAGCATAGATGTTATATAGAATTATAATAAACGATAAAATAAATAAACATATATAATAATAAAATGTTTTTTTCATATTAAGTAAATTTATTTTTAACCTAAAATAAAATAAATAAAAACAATATAATGCAACCAAATCGAAGTGATCTAAAGGTTACACAAAAAGATTTAGAGTTACACTATTATGTAATCAAATCAAAGTAAAAATTTTGAATAAATACGACAAATCTTATGAGAATGCTACATTAAAAAATGTTAAGGAAATCTAGTGTAATTTCTTTGAATATCAAAACAAGTATGAATAAAAAAGGTTTCATAAATAATTAGAAAACAACATTTACTTCATTTAGATTAGACATCATTTTGAATTACTCAGAATTACTAGATTAAGTAAATATAAATAATGTTAAATTACTTATAATGTTAAACATAAAATGAGATAAATTATGTAAAAATGTTACATTCAAGGACATTAAGGATATCATGTGCGATATCTTTCACGATCAAATTAGAAACAAAGCAAAATGACATCTAAAGTATAAAAAATGCTTTAAAATAAAATATTAAAAAAATTTATAAAATAAAATATTTATATAGATTGAGCTAATCAAGATGAGTATAATGACATTTTTTTATTATTATTGGAGATCATCTCAAATTTCCACAAATTATAAAAGTAAATAAGTATATATTTTAACAAATTGTTATTTTAATATTAACTAAACAAACAAGAACCCTAAAATTAGATAAAAAATGAAAGTAAAATAAGAAAGTAAGAGAGATCTATACGTCACATGGTAACAGAATTATAATTTCATTGTAATATAAGAAAATCAAAACAATAAATCTTAAGAAATGAGATAAATATTATGGGAAAGCCACATTCCAAGAAAAAGAGAAGGTCAGGAGTAAGATCATTAATCATTAGGTGATGCACAAATTGAAATGCAACGTAAAAGGTCACAAAACACAAGAAAATAATATATTTAGAAATATAACAAATGAAATATTTATTTGAAAAGAGATAATTAAGATAAGTCCAATTATGTTTGTTTTGTCTCAAACACATGTTTGAAAAATTAAGAATTACTAAATTAAATAAAAATAAATAAAAAAATTTGTTATTTCCATATTAAGTAGATATATATTAAAACTAAAACGAGATACATAAGTAACGTAAAATAACTAAATCAGTGTGATGTAAATTACTCATGAAAGTAGATTTAGAGTTAAATGGTAACATGGCCAAATAAAAGGAAAATGTTTGAATAAATGACATAAATTGTATAAGCATGTTTTATTTTATGAGACTAAGGAGATTGACTATAATATCATTGACCATCAAATCATGTACAAATAAAAATTAACCTTCAAGTGTGCTAAAAATCTAAAAACTAAAAATTTATGAATTAATAAAAAATAATATTTAATTTGACAGTCACAAGTATAACGAATATTTCATCCCTATCAAATGTCCTTGGGCATTATTGTGAATTATCAAAGTAAGAAACCATAAATCATAATAAACTAATATATAATGTTAAGTAAATACATATTAGAGTGACAATGAGAAAAATTTAATTAATTTAATAAATCAATTCAAAGCTCTATAAAATTCATACAAGAAAAAAATTAAAGTTTTATTAACTAAGACAAACCAAAGTGAATAATTTAAAATTATGAGATAAATTATATAAGAAAAATTTAGCTCAAGTGACTAAGTAGATTAAGTGTAACATCATCAATGGTCAAATTTGGTACAAACATAAATGTCTAAAAAGCATGTCAAAAAAATTGAAAATATATATTTACGAGTAACAAATTGAATAATAAATGGGCAAAAAAGTTTAAATTGCTCTGATGGTGTTCTTTCGATCATCGCCATTCATTATTCACTTTTCTTACAAATAGTAAAAGTAAATAATTTAAAATGGAAATAAATCATTCATTTAATATTAACTAAATATATACTAAACTTTAATTAATATTAATTAAATAAATGTAATAAATCTAAATCAAGGTGGTGTAAATCTTGCACAAGAGTAGATTTAGAGTTACATAGCAACATAACAAATGAAAAACAAAATATTTTGAGAAATGAAATAAATTATTAAATAGTTAAATTCTAAGATATTAATGAGATCAAGTGTAACATCCTTAATTGTAAATGAGGTAAAAATAATGTTTTCTTATACAATATTCTAAAAACTAAGAAAATGAAATTTTAAAAATCTAAAAATAATATTTAATTAGATAGAGCTCCTCGACAAAAGTCTAAAGAAGTTTGTTTCAAATCGACTGGGCATCATTTGAAATTACTATGAAATACCAAACTAAATAAGCAAAACTATAATAAATTATTACTCTAATATTAAGTTAATATACTTTAAAGCTGAATTGATATAAATTGAAGTAATGTAACACAACAAAATCGAAGCAATGTAAAAGTCAGAATAGATGAGATTTAGAGTTACATTGTAATGTAATAAAATCAAAACAAAAAGTTAAAGAAATAAGTTAAATTTCATGGGAATGTTTTATTAGAAAATTCAAATCAATAGCAAGTAGAATATCTCACAAAGCATGCAAAAATCCTAAAAAGTAAAAAATATTTTAAAATATAAAAATACATATTTTTAGTGGAAAGATCTCATAGAGATAAGTCCAATGCCATTTTGTTTGTTCAATCAAACATATTTTGGAATTAACATAAATTACAATAGTAAATAAAAATAAATTATAATAAGCTATTTTTATAATGTTAAGCAAAATTATGTCAAAGTAGAAATGAGATGAAATAAAAAAATTTATTATTAGCAAATTAAAAGAATTTAAAGGTTTGAGGACAAAAAATCTTAATTTTCTTAGTAATATAACAAGATTATAACATGAAATCTGAAAGATGAGATAAATTATAATATAAACATTTTTCAAAGTTAATTAGAAGATTGATAAAAACATCATTGATCATCAAAATTGGATGAAAAAACATTTTCTCATAAAGCTTCCCTAAATCAACGATTATAAAATATTTAGAGATTTAAAAACCTAATATTTAATTAGATAGAAGAAATCAAGATGAGTCAAACAATGTTTATTTCATTTCAATCAAAGATAATTTTTACGAACTAGGATTTACCATTGTAAATAATGATAAATAATAATAAACTACTATTTTAATGTGAAATAATATATATTCATCTTGAAATCAGATATGAAGCAATATAACTTAACTAAGCCATTATGATATAAAGTCATACAAAAAGATAATTAGAGTTACAGAGTAATATAATAAAATCAAAGCAAAAATTTTCAAAAAACTGAAAAAATTTTAAGAGAAAGTTAAATTCTAAGACAGTAGGGAGATCAAAATTGGCATCATTGATCATGAAATCTATTAGAAACTAAAGTGTCTCATAAAGTGTTTTAAAGATCTAGAAAAGAAAATATTTAAAAAAAATAAAAAATGATAATTATTTTGATAAAGCTCATCAAGATGAGTCTAATGATAGTTGCTATGTATTGATAAAACCTTGTTGTAAACACTATAAATTATCGAAGTCAATAATCATAAATAATAATAAATCATTATTTTAATATTAAATAAATATATTCAAAAGAAAAAATATGCTATATTATATAACCACATCAAAGAAAAAATTCATGAAATGAATTAAAGTTTACCCAAAATTTAAAATATAGGGTTTTATGGAGATCCATTGTAATATCCTTAAGGAAAAAATTATGTACGTTTCAAAATATCTTAAATGCACATAAAATTGTTTGAAAAAAATTTATCCATTCTCATCCTTAATGAATACTTAATGAGATAGTGTTTATCAAGATGATTCCAATGATGTTAAGATCATCTCATTTCAAACACGTCTAAAATTACTTTGAATTTATATTAAAATTAAGCATAAATAATAATAAAATATTATTTTAATATTAAATAATATATGTTTATTCTAAAATGTTATAAATTGAGAGAACATAATGTAACCAAAAAAATGCGATATAAAGTGCATAATAATGGCGATTTAATGTTACATAGTAACATAACAAATTAAAAGCAAAATATTTCAAGAAAAAATAGATTATAAATGGAAGTTATTATTTAAGATATTAAACAAATTGAGTGTATTACCTTTGACCTTGAAATTACATTTGAATCAAAATATCTCATAAATCATATCAAAATACGAAAAAATTAAATATTTGAAAATATAAAAAAATATTAAATTGGACTTAGCTTGTTAATATGAGTCAAACGATGTTTGCTCCACCTTAATCTTATGTTATTTAGAATTACTACAGATTAATGAGATAAATAATCATAAATAATAATAAATTATTATTTTAATACTTTTGAAATCTGTAATAAAATTAAAATTAGATAAATTGAAGCAACCTAACTTAACAAAGTCAAAGCTTTGCAAACATCACATAAGGTTAGAATTATACTTTCATTATGATAGGTCAAAGTTGTTTTTCATTAGTTAAGCCTTAAATATTTAGCATTTAATTTAATGGGGTTGTTTAATGCAAAATAAGCTCACTTGTAGAGGACAAGACATGCATTTTTCAAGATAGTGAGCTAGTGGCCTTCTAATTTGTTTAGATTGTTCAACAACCTTCAAACATTGAAGACATGTGTATCAAATTTGAAAAGATTCTCTTTTTGTTATAAAATAGAATGTTATCTTATTCATTACAAGGCACATCTCCATTTATCTTATTTTGAAATCATAAATCAAGCATCTAATTACAAAACAATGTCCTTCGTTTTGAAAATGTATAACATTATAATTTTTCAATCTTTTTAAACTCAAATCCTACTTAAAGCATTCATTGATTTAAGAAAAATAAGATTCTATATTTTAATCATGCATTCTTTAGTTAAATCCTACTTGTGTATTTTTACAAATTTTATGTTAGGTTATCTCTTAAACAATGATAAAATAAAAAAAGTTTGCTAAATTTTTTATAATTAAAAAACATTATAGCCATATCATTAGCTTGGGCCTAAACAAAAACTCTTTGGTCAAGCAAGCCCAAAAGGGCACTCCAAAACTTTAGGTTAGGAGATAGCTAAAATGAAATTGGGTCAAGCTCGATATCAACAATTGTGCATTCTTAACGTGGCTACAATTAGATAGAGGATAGACCTAGATTGATTTAAAATCGAAGGTGCATATAAGTTAGGCTGGACATATACCGAAAAAAAAACATACATAAGCACAAAATGAAGTGAAATCGTAAGTGCAAAAGAGGGGAGCCACCTCTAATTTATCTCAAAAATCCATTTCTTACTTTGCAATATGGGGCTAAACTCTTAGCTCTTGTCTGCTCCCCAAATAAAACGTGACTCTACATCATCTGGTCATGCATTTTATTTTTATCACATGATGGAGATCCCTTCTACCTTTAAATAATGATCTTAATAGATCTAACCATCCTATTTGAGAGGTGATGTAATGGTTACTACTTGATTAGTTGTAAGCACTTAATGCTTGCTCCACTTCTGATGGCAAAAATCTTGTCAAACTTCTTCAAATTAGTTTGAGTGTTTTCTCGTGGAATGTTTGTTGTTGAATCATGCAGCTTCAAATAATCCAATTTGAATCCTATGAGAAATATCTACAATGACTATTGCAATGATGAACTGAATGATCAAGATCTCATCCAACATGATCAAATGGCATAGATCTAATCCACTTTTATCCAAGCATCAAAAACTCATCTACCTTTATAGTGTTTCCTTGGGTAGTCAAGAACTCATATGAACAGGTCCAATAGCACTTCATCAAACGACATAATGAATATTTTGTTAGCCATTACATATGCCATTTTGGTTATCATTTCGTAAAAACTATTTAAGCTATTTAAAAATGCTTTCAAAGATGTTTGGTAGTAGATTTCGAAATTAATTTGCTTTTTAATTTCAAATTGGTATAATTAAAATTTTTCTATAAATACTTAACCATTTTCAATGAAATTATAGATGAATGTGAATAGCATTTTAACATTTGAAAAAAGGCTACATCATATTCTATTGGATTAAATTTTTGTTAGTTGAATCGACAAATTTTGACTACTTAGAATTCCAAATTTTTCCAATTAACCATAATTCTTCTAAGCATTCATTTCTTGAGTCTTTGATAATTTGGAACTCTGTGTGACTTTTTATATTTACCAAAAAGCATAGGAAAATTTGTACATTTTTATCATAAATTTATTTCTTACAATTTTTTCTTTTGGGTTGGGTGATCCAATATTTGGAAAAGCTAGAGTCTTATTTCATCTCATAAAACACTGAGTTAAGGTTGAGCTCTTAAAGCAAGGGTAATAATGGAACAAAAAAACTTGTAAGATGGAGTACTATAAAGGGAAAGATCAAGTTACAACTTTTTCACTAATAATGTTTTTCTTCATATTAGTTTAGTGTCAAAGTAAGTTCTATTTTTAATCGAATCAACAAAAACTTTTATGTACCATTCAAACATGTATTTTTATATTAAAAAAAAATATTTATAAATAAAAGTTTTGGGACAAGTTTTTATTTCAAAAATATTCAAAAAATAATAACAATTCTAAAATTAGGAAAAATATTTTAAAACACGTAACTCACACAACTTCTCTGAGATTCACAAATTCATTTTTACTTTGCAAGTAATATAAATAAATCAACGAAAAAATTTGGAAAAATTTGATAAAGTATAAGAGAAATTTTATCTCCAAGATATTAAGGTTGTTGAGTATAACATGATCAATTGTCAAATCATGTAGTAGTGGAAACAACTCATAAAACAAATACAAATCTTAAAAAATAAAATGTTTAAAAATATAAACTTCATTTTTAATTTAATAGAGCTTTCTTAGATGAGTCCAGCAATATTTTTTTTATCTCTATTAGAATAAGTTTATAATAATTGTAAATTATTAAACAAAAATAAAATAAATAATAATAAATTACTATTTTAACATTAAGTGGATACTAATTAGAAATGAAATGAGATGTATTAAAGCAATGTAATATAAAAAATAAATGTGATGTGAGGTCCACATGAGATGCAATTTAGATTAACATATTAATATAACTAAACTAAATTTAAAAATTTGAAGAAATGCGAAGAATGATATAAGAAAATTCTGCACCACGAAACCATTGATATATGGTGCAATAGCTTATAGGAAAATAAGCATATATGAATCCAACTAGAGAAGAATGAATTATGGGTTTTAAAATTTTTTCTATTTTTCGTAGTATTTATCTTTCAAAAATTCATTATAAAAACAATTTTATATTTGAAAAAACATTTACTAATTGTTGATGTTTTGTATCAAGGCTAAAAAAAATTGAAGCGATACATCAAAAGTTTTGGATAGTTGGGTTCAAACTATTACTTACATCTCGTTCTTATTGAGGTCAAGAAAAACTTAATTATTGAAAGAGTTACAAGTTGAGATTTTTCTTTCAAGTTCACCTCCAACCTACTTGCAACTTTTATTTATAGTTTGCCTCAAATCTATTAGCCTTTCCATGTTCAACTATAACTAAGGCTTTTGCAAGCTGAAGCTTAACATATTTTTTTATGAGATAAAACAAAACATGTGCTTTCACAAGTACAAAGTTGCCTAACCAAAAAGATATCACATGAAAAAAATTTTTTATTAAAAATATACAACTTCTTGTGCTCATTAATTAATATAGCAAGGCTTAGTGATCTCAGAACTTTTATGAGAAGATAGAAAATAAAAGCTTAAAAGTGTTACACTTAGAAACATTTTAAATTTTGTAGTATAATGCTAAAGTTTTCTGTTGAGGTAGTTTTACACCAATAGAGTGTCATGTTGTCATTAAAATATCAAAATCTCTTTACATTCATTAGCTATTTCATTAATATTGGTTACATTTATGTAAAAAAGACTGACCATAATTGTTAGAAGGTCAAGGAATAGTTTTTTAAAAAGTTACTTCCAAAAAGCTTAAATGCTTATCCAAACAGCTTAAGATATTTCTCCAAAAATGACTGTGCAACTACTGAAATAATGGCTAGGAAATTAGTCATTAGGAGGGATGGACCAGAGTAATTAGGTTTGATTCAAAAATCTCTATTCTATTCGATAAAAAAGTACAAAACGAAATGTGTTTTAGATTTTTAGATAAAGTTGGATTAGATCTAGGACATACTATCACTTTAGATGCGATCTAGATCATTTAATTGATTAATGGTAAATGAGGCAATGGTCCCAGTCATAAGATTTAAAATGGATAATTTGAAGCGACATGATTAAAGGAGGAGGTATAAAGAAATTTTGTCATTTAATAAATTTGGAGGAGACTAAACATAGAAAATCTAAGTCTTAAATTAAAGGCCATAAAAATGTTAAATTTTCGATTTATCATTAACAAAAAGATGATAGGATTTCATGAAAAGGAATTAAAGCATTAGACTTGTGAGAAGGGCTTAGTCCCACACAAAGAAATATCACAGTACTTTTCTTGTTATATATAAGCTTTCATGACCTTTTAATTCATGCTAAAATAGAGTATGGTTATTCCCTTGTCTGCTTGAGATTTAATCAGCTATGCTACTCGTATGCACACTACTTTAACATTATTATCGGTCTAACCAAACACATTATATAAAACATTAATATTCTATATGGCTAGATCCTTTCGTTACCTTACCTCAATCTTGTTTTTGTATTTATGCTTAACTAAGAATGGGTGCAACGTTATTTCATTTTAGTTGAAATATAGCGAAGATTTTTTCCTATTTCAATTTTGAAAATTTTGTGAGAATTATTTTTTTTTTAATTTAACAAATTTAATAAAGAAATGTAATATGGATTTATAAGATTTAATTGTGTAAATGATTAAACAACTTAAAAATTAAATCATATGCTTCATAAATCAAAGAAAGCTTTAAATAAAATTTTAAAGTCTAACTGATTGAAAAATCAAATCCTTTGTATCCTAAATCAAGAAAAGTTTTAAGAACGATTTGAATATGGATTTGTGTCTTATAACTAATAATTAAGAAGCTCACTCCATTTAACAAATAAAAAATTTTCAAAATTGATGTGTACGCCTTTAATATTTGAAACTTACTAAATATTCCATTTGCTTTGAATACCACTAATTCATCATCTTCAAAAGTATATGGCTTGTCGCTCACAACTAACCTTATTCATATTAAACTAAGCTTGCTAGAATAAAATGCTTCATATTTATGGCTTAACTCATCAATCATAAAAAATAAGATATCTAAAAGCATAAAAATACATATTTAATTAGTAAGAGCAAGTCAAGTTGAGTCTAATGATATTTTTTTCATTAGGCCATCTATGGAATTACTATAAATTGCCAAAGTAAATAAAAAAAATAAAATAACTATTATTTTAAAATAAAGTAGATATATATTTAGGTTGAAATAAGATAAATTGTAGATTTGCAATATATTCAAATCAAAGTGATGTAATGGTTCTAAGGGAGGAGATTTAAGGTTTCATAGGAATATATCCAGACCAAGGCAATTGATTTGCACAAAGTGGTACAAATTATATATGGAAATTACATTCAAGGAAAAATGGAGATCGATTATAATATTCATGATCATCAAATAATATAGGAATTAGAATATCATGTAAATCTTGCCAAAATTATAAAATATATTTGAAATATAGAAATGAATAAATAATTTGAAAGAGCTCATTGTGACAAGTCAAATAACATTTTTGTCATCATGATCAAACACCCTTTTGAATTACTATGAATCACAAAAGTAAATAAGCATAACTAGAAATAAATTAATGTTATAATACGAAGTAATTATATATGAAAATTAAAATTAGGTAAGCTAAAAACATATAGTATAATCTAATCAATGTTATGTTAAGGTCCCATGAGAAGAGACTTAAAATTACACAGTAATTCAATCAAACCAAAGAAAAAGTTTCATAGAAATAATATATATTATAGATGAATACTATATCCAAGAATGCTAAGGAGATCAACTATAGTATCATTGATCATTAAATAAGGTAAAAATTACATTATCTTGTAAACCATACCCATATAATTAAAACTAAAATATTTAACAAATATAAAAATTGATTAAAAAATTTTTCTTCTTCTTTTTTCCTTCTTCTTCTTCTTTTTGCTCTTTTTGGATAAACCTTTCAAGGACGAGTCAAAAGTTGTTTGTTTTAGATCCTTTAGACCTTATTTGGAAAGTTGTGACTTGCAAAAGTTAATATGCATAGGTGATAAAAAATTATTTCTTTAATTTTAAGAAAATATATTTTAGCACTAAAATGACATAAATTATATTAAAATTACATAATGAAATCAATGGTTTGTAAAGATAAGATGAGAAGAAATTTTGAGTTACAAAATTAGATAGGCAAATCAATGTAGACAAATTTGAAAAAATTAGCTAAATTGCACAAAAGCACTGGTTTTTCTAGATGCTCAAGAGACTACAAGCATAGTAATTAAAAAACTTAGTAATCAAAATATTTCATAAAGTAATCAAATTACATAAAAATAAGGATATTTAAAACTATAATATATATATAATATTAGACAAAAGTTCTCTAGTGGAGTCCAACGATGTTTTTTTCATCACTATTGGACCTCATTTCGAATTATTGTAAGTTAATAAAATAAATACTCATAAAAGGTAATAAACCAATATTTCAATATCAAGCAAATATATTTTGAATATGAAATGAGGAAATTGTAGCAAAATAATATAAAATATCTCCCAAGAGGCGATTTAATGTTACACATTAATGTAAAAAAATCAAACAAAAATTTTTAAAGAAATGCATTAAATTATACAAGAAAATTCCACTCTAAGATACTAAATTGAGTGCAACATCCTCAATTATCAAATTTGTAAGAATTGAAATGTTCTATAAAACATAAAAAATCTCTAGAAAAAATATTTAAAAACATTGAAGTTTATATTTAATGTAATAGAGTTAATCATGGCATGTCCAAAAATGTTCTTTGTCTACATTAGACCTCATATGGAATTAGTTTGAATTAGAAAAACAAATAAACACAAACAATACAAAATTATTATATCAACATTAAGTAAAATTATTTAAAGAAAAAATAAGATAAACTGAAGAATTGTAATATAACCTAATCAAGGTAGTTTAAAGGTCACACAAGAGGAGAATTTAAATTTATTAGAAATATAACTATATTAAGGAAAACAATTAGATGAAATGAGAGAAATCATTTAAGATAATTGCATTGCAAGGTATTACCAAGATTGAGTGTAATATCTTGGATTATCAATTCAAGTATGAATTAGGTTTCTTCCTAATATATGCCAAAGCTTTAAAATAATATAAGAAAAAAAAATTAGAACCTAATTGGATAAAGATCACCTCGACGAGTCTAATGGCCTTTGTTGGGTCATAATCAAGCATCATTTGGTATTATCACAAATTTAAAAATAATGAATCATAAGTAATGATAAATCATTATTATAAAATTAAGTAAAAATATTTTAAAACTAAAATTTAAAAAATTGAATTAACATAATATAACAAAATCAAAGCAACATAAAGCATGTAATAGAAGTGAATTAGAGTTTTTCACAATAATAAAACTAAATAAAGGACAAATTTGGAGAAAATGAGATAAATTTGATGGAAAGTTACATTCCAAGATGATTAAGACAAAGCTGTACGATTGTCAATGGTGAAATTAAGGACAAATTTAAAAGTCTCAAAAATAATGCCAAAACCATTGAAAATAAAACATTTTAAATAATAAAAAAAGAATATTTAATTTATTGGAGCTAATAAATATTACTCCAATGGTGGTGGTTTCGTCTCATATAGAACAAATTTGTAGTTATTATGAATTATGAAAGTTATCAAACATAAATATCAATATGTTTTTATTTTAATATTATATAAATATATATTAAAACTAAAAATGTGATAAATTAAAGAAAAAAAATAACATAATAAAAATAATATAGGTCACTACGTGGCAAATTTATGTTTCATAAAAATATACGAAAATCAAAGCAAAAGGTTTTCAGAAATGAGGTAAATTATATGAGAAAGCTATTATTCTATCTTTCACAAAATTTCAAAAACAAAAAAAACGAAGTAATTAAATGTAAATAATACTAAATTAATATTTTAGTATTATGTAGCAATATCAATGTTTAGTGAGATCAATTGAATAAAAGGAACAAAATGAATTTAATGTAATCTAAAGGTTATACTAGTATAGAATTAATGCTACAAAATAAAATGACCAAATAAATGTTATAAATCATATTAGAATGCCATATTACAAGATACATAGTAGATCAATTAGTAAATTAAATAAAAATAAGTAATACTAAATTACTATTTTAATATATATAGAATATGTATATATGAAAACTAAATGAGCTAAATTGAAGCAGCATAATACAACCAATCCAAACAAATGTTAACATAATGTTAGAGAAGAATTAGAGGTACATTATGAAATAACTAAATTGAAGAAAATAATATGAATAAATTAGAAAATGTGCACAATAAATTTTCATTCCAAGATATTAATGAGACTGAGTGCAATACCTTAAATCATGAAATCAAGTATGAATCAAAATATTTCATAAAACATGCCAAAACCATAGAAATTTGAAAAAATAATAGTTGGAGTCACAGAGTAATATATCGAAATCAAATCAAATCTTTTTATGAGATATGATAAATTTTATAAGAAACTTGTCTTCTAATTTATTAAAGAGATCTAGCATAATCTCATCCAACAACAAATCAACGTGTCTTGTAAAGTATAGTAAAACCTAAAAAATAAAAAATTGTTAAAAAAATAAAAATAATATCTAATTAGAAAGATCTTTCTAAGGTGGGAATAATGATGTTTATTTCATCTTGGTTAGACTTGTTTAGAATGTAAAATTAACTACCCAAATAATTAGGCATAAAAAGTAAAAAAATAACATTTAATATTTAATAAATATATATATTATATTTATAATGGGCTAAAATATAAAAATAGGTTATAACAAAATGAATATATGCAAAGATCACAAAAGAGAAGAATTGGAGTTTCATTGTATTGCAACTAATGAAAAGCAAGAAACTTAAAACAAAAAGTTACACTGTACTAGAAATTATAATCTAACATGCTTAGTAGATCAATTGTGTAATCCTTAATCATCAAATCTGGTTTGAATTGAAAAGTCTCAAATAGTAAGCCAAATCCTAAGAATAAATACTTAAAAATATAAAACTTAGTATTTAATTTATTAAAGATCATTGGGATGAGTTCAATAACATTCATTTAGTATTATTCAAACCTTATATGTAATTACTACAAATTACCAATATAATTAAACAAAAGCAACGCAAACTATCAAAAATAAAGTAATATAATTTTTTGAAGGTAAAAGAATTACATTATCGTGGCAATATAAACTAATCAAACAAATTTTTTTAAAAAAATATTTAAATTATGCAAGAAAGGTACTTTCAAAGATAGTAAAGTGTTTGAGTATAATATCACCAGAAAAAAATTAGAAAAGAAAAATATATCTTGCAAAGCATGTTAATTCCTAAGAAATTAAAAATGTTTTGAGATACAAAAATAAATATTTAATTGGATAGAGCTCATCGAGAAAACTCTAAAAATGTTTGTTTATTCCTTATACGTACTCAGTTTGAGTGTCTGTGAATTGGAAAAATAATTAAAATATATAATAATAATTTATTATTTCAAACTGAAGTAATGATATATTAATGTTCAAAAAAAAATAGATTAAGGTACTATAAAATAACAAAATCAATGTGTTGTAAACATCATAAGAGTGGAGAGTTAGTGTTTCATAGTAGTATAACCAACACAATATAAAATTTTTTAAGAAATTAGATAAAATGATTAAACTAATTTATTCTAGGGAACTAAAAAGGTCAAACAAAGCATCCTCAATCATCAAATAAATTATCAATAAAAAATATATAAAGTATTTTGATATATCAGAAGATAAAATAATTAAAAAATATAAAATGAATATTTATTTGTAAAGAGCTCATCAAGTCGAGTGAAATGACACTTGTTTCTTCCCCATTAAACCTCATTTTGAATTACTATGAATTACAAAATTTAAAAATAATATAAAATAATAAATTATTGTTTAATTTTAAGAATATATATAGCAATGCTAAAATTAAATAATTTACAATCAAGCTAAAGTATCATAAATGTCACATAAGAGAAGATTTAAAACCATTTTTTAATATAACCAAACTTACGTATAACATTTTAATAAATATGACAATGAGTACGTGAAAGTTGCTTTCTAAGATACTAATGAGATAGGGTGTAAAACCCTTAATAATGAAATCTATGAATCAAAATGCTTTTCATAAACCATGTTAAAAAACATTAAAAAAATATTTAACAATTAAAAAATGAAACTTCTCTTGTTAGAATTCATTGAGATGAGTCCATGGACATTATTTTCTTCTCCAATACACCTCATTTGGATTTACTACTAAATACTTTAGTAATTAAACGTACAAATAAAAAAATATTATTTTCATATTATGTAAAAAAATAATAAATACAAATGTTCTAAAGGGAAGAGATGAAATTACATTGTTAAGGAAAGCCAAGTGGTTATTTAGAGTCACATAATAACATAACTAAATTAAATAAAGAATTTGTAATAAATGGAATTAATAATGCAAGAAAGTTAAATTTGAAAGGGCTAAGTAGATCAAGTGTAATATACTTGAACATCAGACTCACTATGAATCGATATGTCAATCAAAGTTTCATAAAGCCCAAAAAAATAAAGTATTTAAGAATATTAACTTAAATATTGAATTTCATATAGCACATTGATTTGTGTCTACCAAAATTTATTTTTTCTCCATAGAACCTCATTTTAATTTTGTACAAATTTCTAGATTAATTGAACATTAAAAATAAGAAATTTTTCTTTTTAAAATTATTTAAAAATATATATATCAGTACTAAAATAAGATAAATTGAAGTAATATAATGTGACTAAAACAATGCAATACAAAAGTCACTTAATAGAAAATTTTGAGTTACATAGTAACATAAGTAAATCAAACTAAAATTTTTTAAATAATTAGAAATGTTATATGGAAAAATTGTATTCATGAAATGGAAGAGTTAAAGTGTGCGCTCAATCTTTAAATTAGCAACAAATCAAAATAACTTGAAAAGTATGCTAAAACCTATAAAATAAATTAATTAAAAAATATAAAAAAGATTTTTAGGTGTACAAAGCTCATCAAGGTGTGTCCCACGAGGTTCGCTTCATCTTAATCAAATTTTTTTCAAAAATATTATAAATTAGAAGTGAAAATATTCAAAAATAATAATAAATTACCATTTTAAATTTAAGTAAATATACATTAAAGGTGCAATAACATAAATTTAGGCAATTTAATAAAAATTTAAACAACATAAAGTCACATGCTAGGAGATATAGAGTTCCATAATAATAACCCAAATGAAAGCAATAAATTTAAAAAATGAGATAATTCATACCATAATGTTATATTTCAACAACTAAAAAGTTTGAGCATAATATCATCAATCATAAAATTAGATATGTATCAAAATATCTTAAATAGAATGTCAAAATATTAAAAAGGTATTTAAAATAAAAAAAATCTAATTATATGGAGGTTATCAAGATGATTACAACTATGCTTGTTTCATCTAAATGAAACCTTCTATGGGATTACTAAAAATTAAAAAACTTAATAAGCAAAACTAATAATAAATTATTATTTCAAAATTATGTGAATAATTTTTAAAACTCAAAGAAGATAAATTATAGTAATTTAATATATTAAAATAAAAATAAGGTAATAGTCACACCAAAGGAGAGTTAGAGTTTCATAGTAATCTATGTAATTCTAAGATAAATATTTGAAGTGAGATAAGTAGCGTGTTAAAGTTATATTCTGTGATATTAAAGAAATCGAGTAAAGCATCATCGATTATCTAATAAAGTATGCATCGGAGTACTTAGTAAAAGATCCTAATTAATAGAGAAATTATCATTAATAGTGGTACAAAAATATCAAAGCAAAACATAAGATAAATTTAAACAATATAATATAAGTAAATCAAAGCAAAAATGTTGTTGATCTTAAAATGAAGTAATGAATCAAACTTGTAAAATGCCTTGGAGTTATTGAATATAAAATAATTATAAAAGATAAAGGTGGAGGTTTAATTGCATAAAGTTTGTAAGGTTGGGTTCAACAACCACTATTTCGCCTCAATCAGACATTGTTTAGAATTACAACAAATTGCAAAATACATCAACAAAAGTAAAAATAAATTATTTTTTAAATATTAAATTGATAATTATATCAAAGAAAAAATAAGTTAAATTAAAGCAAAATAATATATCTAAATCAAATTGATATGAAGGTCAAATAAGGTGACAATTATAGTTTCATAATAATATAACAACATCAATGAAAATGGTTTTAAAAAAAATGATAAATTATGTATGAAAGCTGTGTTCGAAGACTCTAATGAAATATAGTGTGAGTTCATATTCTATAAAATCAAGTACTAATTAAAAGATCACATAAAGCACTCAAAAACTATGGAATGTTATATTTTTAAAATGCAAAAATTATATTTAATTGGATAGAGTTCTTAGCAATGAGTCCAAAAGTTTTTGTTTCATCTTAATTTGACCTCACCTAAAGTCTCTATCATTATCAAATTGAATAAGAATAATCAATAATCATAAATTATTCTTTTAATATTAATTAAATATTTTATTAAAATTGAAATAAGACAAATTCAGGTAAAATAATATAACAAAATCAAAATGGTTAAAGAGTCACATGAGAGGAGATTTTAAGTTAGAAAGTAATTAACAAAATCAAAGTAAAAAACTTGAAGAAAAGGGATAAATTGTATGAGTGGTTGTAGTTTAAGATACTTTTGAGATCTAGTGTAACAACTTGACGTAACATAAGTTTGTGAATCACATTAGAAGGGTGTGAATTATGAGTTTCAAAATATTATTGTATTTTTTTTATAAAAATAAGTTTTCAAAAACTTTGATGGAAGTAATTGTATGTTTGTAGAAAACATTGAGTAATTTTTAACATTAATGATAATGAAAAAGGAAAATAAAATTATAATGGTACAACAAAATTATTTGGTGGTTTGGCTAGTAAAAAGAACATCCATCCACCCCCAACTAAGGTCTTCAGATGTTGTACTTTTAAAAGAGTGACAACTTGATGATTTTGTTTATGTTTGACTTCAAACTTATGTGATATTTTCTGACTATTCTCCTTTACAGTGCTTGAATTTCTCTTTATGAGTTACCTCAAACTTATGATTTTTCCATATGGTTAACTTCAAAACTTCTAGATTTTGTTGGTTCACAATGACGTGAGCTTTTGCATGCTCAACTATACTTCAGGTTTTTATGAGATACAACAAAAATTGAGCTTTTAAAAAAGTTAGGCCACCCAACCAAAAAAAAGATAAATATAGTTAGAAAGATATTATTTGAAAGGATTAAATGATCAAAAGGAATCTTGTGTTATTCAAATCAGTAAAAGTTTTAATAAGATTTGAAATTATTTGAATGGAGAGATATATCATTTGATTGATAATAAATAAATTGATATTATATTTTAGAATAATAAGAAAACATGTTTATATTTATGTGCACTTATTCAATTTTTAAAGCCTACACAATAATTCAAGGTATTTTGGAGAATTTTAATTAATAATTTTTAAAAGTCCATGTCGTATTCATTACAACTAAACCTAATTTACACAGAAACAAGCCCATCACAACAAAATACAAAACATTTAGAACTTGACTTATATAACATAAGAGTGACTTAGCACATCCTCAATCATAAAGTCACGTAAGAAATAGGATAAATTGCATGCGAAAGCTACATTGCAAGATACTAAAGGGATCAAATGCAGCATCATCAATTGTTTGATCATATATGAATCAACAAATCTATAATTAGTGCAAAATATCTAAAACTATTAAAAGTAAAAAATAAAATTTTAGCTAGGTAGATCTCGTTGAGATGAGTTCAACCTCATTTGTTTCATCTCCATTGGACCATATTTGGAATTACTATGAATTATATCCTTTTAAGTAAATATAAAGAATAATGAAAAATTATTCCAATGTTAAGGAAATATAGATAATGGAGCTAAACTATGATTAATTAGAGATAAAATATTATAACGAAATAAAAATGCAAAAAATTGAAGAGATGAGACAAATTGTACTAGATAATTTCATTCAATGATACTAAGCAGACAGTATAACTTCCTCAATCACAAAATTTGCTAAAAACCAAAATATCTCACAAGATATATAGAAACCTTAGAATATAAAATATTTAAAAACATAAACATCAAAATTTAATGAGTTAGAGAGAGGTGAGAGATGCCCACAAACATTTGTTTCAAATTTCAAGCAGATCTCATTTCGCATTACTATGCACTAAAAATAAAATAATAATAGATAATATTAATTAATATTTTAAGATTAAGTAAAAACATAATGAAGGTGAAATGGGAAAAATTAACACATTATACTTAACCAAATCAATGCTATGAATAGGCCACAAGGTAAGAGAATTAGAGCATCATAGTACTATAACCCAATCAAGGAAAACATTAGAGGTAATGAGATACATTATATAGGATACTCATATTTTGAGATACGAAGGACATTAAGGGTAATGTTCTTGATCTCGAAATTTGGTATAAATTGGAATGTCTCATAATATAGGAAAAAATCTTATAATATAAAACTCATGAGAATGTAAAACTAATATTTATTTTAAAAGAGCTTAATGAGATGATCCCATCATAATCATTTAATGTCTACTGAACTTTGTTTGAAGGAATTATAAATAAATAAAGATGATAAAAGTAAATAATAAAAAATATTATTATAATATTTAGGAAATATATGTTAAAGCTAAAATAATATAATTTGATGAAATATAACATAACAAAATTAAAAAAGTGCAATATGTTAGGCAAAGAAAAACAAGGGCTTTATAGTAATATAACCAAACGAAAGTAAAAATTTTAGGATTCAAGATAATTAAGTACAAAAGTTTCATTATTAAAGTACAAAGTTATGGATTTTTTATTATAAAAAAACATCTCTTAATATGTTTAAATTATTGAAAATAAAATATTTAAAATATGGAAATGAATATTTAACATGTTAGAGCTCCTTGACAGGATGCCAACAATGTTTTTTTGTTATGTTCAGACCACATTTAGAATTTTTATGAATTGCTTAGGTAACTAAAAGTAAATAATAAAAAATTGATATTTCAATATTAAGTAATATATTCAAGCTAAAATGAGGTAACTTGAAGTAATTTAAAATTACCAAATAAAGGTTATGTAGGTCACATGAAAGAAGAATTACAGTTTTTTTGTAATATAGGAAAAGGAAACAAAAACATTTTTAGAAATAAAATATATTTACAATAATGCTGCATTTTAAGTAGAATTTAGATCAAGGGCAACATCCATTGTCATCAAATCAGATACAAATTGAAATACCTCGTAAAGTATGTCAAAACCCTAGAAGTAAAAAAAATTAAAATATAAAAATAAATATTTCATAGGTTAGACCTCATCTAAATGAAACCAACAATATTTGTTTCATCTCAATTAGATCTTATATGAAAATATATATTAAAGTAGAAAAGAGTAAAATTTAGTTACTATGACAACCAATTCAATGTGATATAAGGATCACATGAGAGAAGAGTTAGAGTTATATAGTAACATGAAGAAATGAAATGAAATATTTTGGACAACTAAGATAAATTGTAAAAGAAAGGTGCATTATTTTTTATTAAATAGATCTAATGTAACAACCTTGAACATCATATCAGCTACAAATCAAAGTATGTTGCAAAGCATGCAAAAACTACAAAAAAATAATTTAAAATTATATTATTAAATTATATTATTTAAAAAACTCATCTTAAAGAGACAAATGATATTTTTTCATCTGAATTGGACTGCATTTGGAATTATTATAAATTATAAAATAATTAAAAGTAAAAATCATAAAATATTATTTCAAAAATAAATAAATGTGTATTAAACTTGAAATAAGATAAATTATAGCAAAATAATATGACAAAATGAAAGTGATTTAGTGGTCATATAAGAGGCGATTGAGAGTTTCATAAGAATATAGCAAAATAAAGGTAAAACATTTAAAGAAATAAGATAAACTTATAACAAAAAGTTATATTCTGAGATACTTAAAGGAATTCTATAAAATAATCAATTGTAAAACTAGGTATGAATAAATAAAGTCCCACAAAGTCTACCAAAGCCACAGAAAAAATATTTAAAAATAGTAATAATGAATATTTATTTGGTCAAAGGTCATCATGACAAGTCCAACAACATTTGTTTTCCATCGTGCAAACCACTTATATAATTAGCATAAATTATTGAAATAGTTAAATACAAATAATAATAAATTATTTTTTTAATATTAATTAAAAATAATTAAAGTTGAAATAGAATGAAATGAAACAATGCAGTATCAAAATCAGGCTTATGTAAGGATCACTTGGTAAGGGTATTAGGTTTCATAGTAAAACAAATAAACTAAATAAATTTTTTTTGCAAGATTTACCTTGTGTAAGAAAGCTATTTTCTATAATACTAATGAGATTAAGTGAAATAATTATGATAGTTAAATTAGACACTAAATAAAATACCTTTTAAAGCATGACAAAAGTTTATAAGTTAAAATATTTAAAAATTTAAAAATGAATTTTTAATTTGAAATAACTCAAACTTTTTATTCTTGATCAGACCTCATTTAGAAATACTATGAAGCACAAAACTATTACAAATAAATAATAATAAATTATAATTTTAATATTAATTAAATGCATATTAAAGCTAAAAATAAAATAAATTGAAGTAACCAAACATAACAAAATCAACGTGATGTAAATGTTGAAAGATAAGAGAATTAGGTTTACATAATAATGCAAAAAATAAATGTGAAACATTTGAATAAATGACATAAATTGCATAGGAAAATTGCATTTGGAGATATAAGACATCTCGTATGTAACATTCTAAGCTATAAAAATAGTTATCAATAAAAATCTTTAAAAGATATTTTAAAAAAATTAATATTTATTTTAAAAAAGTCTATCAAGGTGAGTTAAACAACATTTGTTTTGTCTTTATAAAAATTTATTTGAATTTATTATAAATTTTCAATAAAAATAATTATTTTTTAACATTAATAAAATATATATTAAAGCTAAAATTTGATATGTTGAAGCAATATAAAGAATTCAAACAAAAATAATGTAGAATAAGGTGAGTGTAGTACGAGAATTACCTAGTAATAGTATGTGTGTGAAAATATATTTTATGGTATTAATGAGTTTCAATGTTAAAACCTTGAACATCAATTCAAGATTGAGTGTAAAGCATTCCAAAATCCTAAACAAATATCTAAAAGTTTAAAAATAAAAGCTTAATTGGATGGATTTCAATGAGATGAGACCAATGACATTTGTTTTATCTTCAATGGACCTCACCATGATAATTTTTTAATTACCTAAGTAATTAAACATAAATAACAATAAAAATATTGTTTAAATATTAAGCAAATGTCTATTAAAGTTGAAAAAAAATATATTTAAGAAAATATTAAGAAAATAAAATCAAAGCACACTAGGTCATATAATATGAGAATTAGAAATTTAATATTAATATAAGCATTTAAAGGCATTAAATTTTTAAAAATGAGATAAATTGTATGGGATGGATACTATTTAATATGCAAAGTAGACCTAATATAAAATTCTCTATGATTAAACAAGATACAAATCAAAATGACTCATAAAATTTAGTAAAACCATAGAAAAAATTACTTAAAACTTTAAAAATAAATATTTCGTTAGATTGACCTTATCGGAGGAGTCTATCGATAATTGTTTTTTTTATTTGACCTTGTTTTGATCTGTTATAAATAAAAAAAGAAAATAAGAATAGATTATAATAACTTATTTTTTGTAATAAAATATAAATATATGTTAAAGTTGAATAGAGTTAAAATGAATTGATAGAATATAAATAAATCAACGACATTATTCGGCTACATTAAAGTCAAAATTTTTAGAAAATTAGAAAAATTGCATGAGAGAGTTAAAAGATAATTTGCAAAAGACATTGAATATAACATCCTTAATCATTAAATCTATTACCACCAAAAATATCTTGTAAAACATACCAAATTAAAGCCATATAAAATTCACACAAGAGGAGATATAGAGTTTCATTGCAATATAACTAAATGAAAATAAAAATATTAAAGAAATAAGATAACTTGTACTGGAACTAATATGCTAAGAAAATTAAGAGATAAAGTGTAAAATCTTCAACCATCATAGTATGTGCCAATCCAAATATCTCATGAAAAACTTGTCAAAGTCCTAGAAAAAAATTTTAAAAAGATAAAAAAGAATACTTAATTTGTTAGAGCCCATCTTAACAATTCAAATTAGACTTGTTTCGCTTTGTTCAAAGCACATTTGTAGCTATCATGGATTATCAGAATAACTAAACATAAATAATAAAAAAATACTTTTCTAATATTAAAGAAATATTTGTTAAAGAAAAGATGAGTTAAGTTTAAGTAATATACTACAACAAAATCAAAGTGGTATCAAGATCACATGGTAATAAAGTTAATGTTTCATAATAATATGACAAAAGAGAAATGACTTTAAAAGTAATTTATATTTTGCATGAGCCAATTCCTTTCTAGGAAACTAAGGTGATTTAGTGAAACATACAATATAGTCTAATTATATATGGATTTAAATGTCTTGTAAAGCATGACAATACTTTATAATTTAAAAAATTAAAATTTGAAAAATGATTATTTATTTGGATAGAGCTCATTAAGATTAGTCCAATGATTTTTGTTTGTTCTCCATTAAGCAAGTTCTAGAATTACTAAAATCAAAAAAAATAATTAAACATAAATAATGAATCAAAATTATTTTAAAATTGATTGCAAATAAGTAAAAGTTGAAAATGTTATAAACTGAAGCAACGTAATATAACCAAATAAAGGTGATGTAATCATCACACAAGAGGAGAATTATTGTTTCATAGTAATACAATAAAATCAATGAGAAAAATTCAAAGAAGTAAAATCAATAAAACAAAAAACTACTTTTCAAGATACTAGCAATCACGAGCATAATGCTCAATTGTCAAATCAACTAAAAAATACTAATAAAGAATTTAAAAACCCTACAAAAAGATTTTAAAAATAGAAATTGCATTTTAATTTGTAAAGATCTTATCATGAAGAGTCAATTGACTTTTATTTCATCTCAATTAAAACTCATTTAGAATTTTTGCAACATATAAAAATTAACCAACAATAAATAATAAAAAACATTCTAATATTAATAAGAAATATATTAAAGCTTAAATTTAATAAATCGAAGCAATATAGTGCAACTAAATCAATGTAATATAAACATCACTCGGGAGTTGTATTAGAGACACATAGTAACATAACTAATCCAAAGTGAATGATTCAAATAAATCACATAATACATATCTTAAAGTTGTATTCCAAGATACTAATGAGATTGAGTATAACAGTCTCAATCAAAAAAATTTGTATGAATCAAAATAGCTTATAAAACATGCCAAAATTCTATAACAAATATTTAAAAATGTAAAAATAAATATTTAATTTGATAGAATTCATTAAGATGAATGCAACTACTTTTGTTTCATCTCCATTGGACACCATTCAAAATTTTTGTATATAACAAAATTTTTTAAACATAAATAATAGTCTATTTTTATTTTAATATAAAGTAAAATATATTAACACTAAAATTATGTAATTTAAAAAATAAAATGCAGCTAAATTACTATGATGCAGAGGTCACATCAAAAACATTTTAGAGTCACATAGTAACATATACAAAAGAAAGAAAAATATTTTAATAAATAATATATACAATATAAAAAAGTTGAATTTCAAAATATTGGGGAGGTATAATGCAGTATCCTCAAACCTTAAATTTGTTAAGAATTGAAATATCTCATAAAGAATACAAAATCCCTAACAAATAAAATATATAGAAATGCAAAAAATAATTATCTAATTAGGTAGTGCTCATCTAGATAAGCCCATAGACATTTTTTTTTCATTTCCATCAAACAAAATTTGGATTTTGTTGTGAATTACTACAATAAATACACATAAAAAATAATGCATTATTATTTCAATATTATGAAAATATATATTAAATATGAAGCAAGAAAAACGGAAGCAATGCGACAAAGCCAAATCTATGTGATGTAAAGATCACATAAAAGGAGATTTAGAGTCATATAGAAAAATAAAAAATAAAATAGAGAACTATGAAGATTAAGCAGAATAAACTCTACTATCAAATTAGACATGAATTAAACTATCACATAAAATATGATAAAACCTAGTAAAATATAATTAAAAATATTAAGATAGAAATTTCATTTTAAATGGCCTATTAATATTGCTCCAAGAAAGTTAGACCTCATCTTAATCAGGCCTTGTTTGTTATTACTACAAATTAACAAAGCAAATAAGTGTAAAAAATATAAAATTACATTTTCAAAATGAAATAAATAATAAAATTGAGATGTAAAAAATTGAAGCAATGTAATACAACTAAATCAAAGTGATATAAAAGGTTCACTATAAGATATTTTGTTACATAACAATATAATCAAATTGAAGCAAAAAAATTTAAGGAAATATTTAAAAATTTAAGTGGAAACCTAGGTTCCAACATACTAAAAAATTGTAGTCCTTGATCATAAAATTTGGTTTGAACCAAAAATGGCTTGACAAGCAAGCAAGACTCCTAAAAAAATCAAATAATTAAAAATTTAAAAATTAATGATTAATTAGATAGAGTTCTTCAAGATGAGTCCAACTATATTTATTTTATCTCTCATAGATTTCAATTAGAATTACTATAAATTCAAATAAAATTAACAATAATTATTAAAATTATTATTTTATTATTAAGAAAATATATATGAAAGAAAAAATAATAATTTTTAAAGCAATGTAATATAACAAAATTATTGTGATGTAAATGTTATGCAAAAGAAGATATAGAGTAACATATTCACATAACCAAATGAAAGTAATAGAAAATTAAGAAATAAGATAAATCATATAGAAAAGTTGCTTTCAAGGTTATTAAGAGCAAGAGTAAAATCCTTGATTTCTAAATAAAGTATAAAATGAAATACATTGTAAAATATTTTTAAATCTTATAATACGAAATGTTTTAAAATTTAATTTTTTTTCATCAGATACAACATATTAAAATGAGTCTAATGACATTTAAATAATCTCAATAAGGCTTATTCAGAGGTACCATAAATTTCTAAAGTAAATAGGCACAAATAATAATAAATTGTTATTTTAATATTAAGTAAATATTTACTAAAACCAAATAAGGTAAACTAACGAAACATAACTTTACAAAATTAAAGCAGTACAAAGGTCACATAAAAGGAGATTAAGAAATATATAGTAATATAAGATAGTCAAAGTGAAACATTTAAAGGAATAACATAAATTACTTGGGAAAGTTACATTCTAATAGATTAAGGGGTTTGAGTGTGACATCCTTGATCATGGAAAGGTATGAATCTAAATGTCTCACTAAGCAAGCTAAAATCTAGTACAAATATTTAGAGAAAAAAATGAATATCTCATTAGGTAATAGTCATCAAGTTGAGTTCAATGTCCATTGTTTCACAAAAATAAAAATTCATTAGAAATTACTACAAATTACCAGAGTAAATAAGAATAAAGAACAATAAATTGTTGTTTTAACATTAGGTAAATATATCTCAAATCTAGAAGACGATATATTAAAAAATGTAGTTAACCAAGTCAAAGTAAAAGATTAGGAAAAATTAGACATTAGAAAGTTGAAATCTAAGATATTGAGGAGATCGAGCATAATATAGTTGATCATCGAATATTAGAAAATTAAAATATGAAAAAAATTTTAAAAAAATTTAGTTAGGTGAACCTGGATGAGACAAGTTCATCAATGTTTGCGTTGTCTATGTTGGATCACTTTTTGATATTCTATGAATTACCAAAAGAAATAAAGATATACAATAATTAGTTGAAAATTTTTTTATAATGTCAAAATATATTAAAGTTGAAATGACATAATTTATAATAATAAAATCCAGCCAATCCAATGAAAAAATTTTAAAAAATGACATAACTTTTTTTAAAAATTTGCACTCCAAGATTCTGAAAAGATCGAGTGTAATTCCTTTGAACATAAGATATGGTAGGGATAAAAATTTTTTTAAAACATGTGAAAATGTTTGAAAATAAAATATTAAAAAAAGTAAAATAAATTTTTAATTAAAGAAAGGTCTTTGACATGTGCCTGTAACTATTACTTTTCTCAATCAAACCTTGCTTGAAATTGTTAGGATATCAAAAGAAAATAAGTATAACTAACAAAAAAAATTTATCTTAATGTTAAGTAGTTATATATTAAAGTTATGTTAAGAGAAATATATGTAGCTTAATAAAATCAAATCAATGTGATATAAAGCTCACATGTGAAGATAAATATAGTTTCATAGTAATATAATAAAATCAAAGTAAAAGATTTTAAAACATCCCAAAAATTGTTAAAGAAAGCTACATTCCAATATGTTAAGAAGATCGACTATACAATGATCTCTCATGAGATCTAGTATGAATAAAAATTCCTTATTGCCAAATCGTACAAAGCAAAATATTAAAAAATAGAAAAATAATGTTCAATCTGAGTTAACATCATTTCCTTTGTCTCGATTACCTAATTTTTAATTACTATGAATTATAATACTAAATAAGTATAAATAATAACAAATTATTATTTCAATATTTATTAAATATTTATTAGTGCTAACAGGAGATAGATTTAAGCAGTATCAAAATCAATATAATGTAAATGTCATAATAGAAGAGATTTGGATTTACATAATAATATAACCAAATCATTGTAAAAAATTTGAAGATATAAGATTAATTTATGAGAAAGTTGCACTCTGTGATACTACGAAGAATGAGTGTGACATCTTCATGTAAAATAGGTGTTTGTAAATCTCAAAAGAGAGAAGGTGAATTGAGGTGTTTAAATACTTTTTGATGTAATTTTTATTTTTAAAATTTTATTGGCAGGAATAATTTTAGGTTTGTTGAAAACTTTCATTAATTTTTAATATTTGTGATAATTAAAGATAAAATTAAAAAATAAAATTAAAATGGCACACCTAAATGTTCACATCTTTCAATTCAAGCTAAAACTTCTATTTACCCCCACCCAAGTTTGAAGAAAAACTCCATTATTAAACAAGCCACAACTTAAGGTTTTTTCTTATGGTTCACCTCTACCCTACTTGTGGTTGTTTATTGCAGTTCACCTCCAATGACTTAAAGTTTTCCTTCACAGCTCACCTCCAACTTGACGACTTTCCATATTATTCTCCTTCAGTATACTTGCATTTGTTGTTCAAATATAACTTGGACTATTTTAAAGCCCAACCTTAACATTATTGTTTATGAAATAAAATCTAAGTTAGGATTTCATAAATGGCAAGCCATCTAACCCAAAAGAAATGGAAAATATGAAAAACAAAAATACTTTTGATAAAAATTTAGAACTTTTTATACCCATTAATGAAAAGTAAGTCATAATAAGCTCAAAATTTTTGAGAGAAATGATTAATTGTAAACTTGCAAGTGTGAGTCATATTAAAAAGAATTTTAAATTTTTAATAATAACAAGCCATAGTGTGTTGCTATGAGATTTACACCATCAAAATATCATGTAATGCTTTTTTCATGATATTAAAATCATTTTCACATTCATTAACAATAGTTAAGCTTATATAGAAAAACATTGATCATAATCATTAGAACAATAAAAAATATTTCAAAAGCTACTACAAAATTGCTTAAAAAACTATTTGAAACATTTTAAAATATTTCTTCCAAAATGATTGTGCAATAGCTTAAATAATGGCAAGGAAATTAGCTGTTAGATGGGATTAACGAGAATTCTTTTATCTAATATAGATAAGGATCTACATTTCTTATATAACATGACATATCTTAAGAAAAATATAAAAATTGAGTAATTAACTAGATTTAGCTTGTCCATAAAACTCAAACGAAGTTTGTTTCACCCAGATTGAACATCATTTGGAATAAGTACAAATTACCAAAGGAAATAGGCATAAAGAATAAATAGAATTTCTAATATTAAATAAAAATATATTAAAGCTGAAATATAATAAAATAACATAATTTATTACAATTAAGTCAAAGCAATGTAAATGGTACATAAAATAAGAACTAGAGTTTCATAGTAATATAACCAAATCAAAAGAAAAGATTTGAATAAATAAGAAAAATTATGCAAGAAAATTTCATAATATAATTCTAAGGATATTCAGTGTAACATTCTTTATTTTCTAATAAGATATGAATTGTAAGGTTTCTAAGGCATGCAAAAACACAAAAGATTAAAAAACCTAAAAATATAAAAAGAATGTTTAATTAAGTAGTCGTGGAGTCGAGCCTCAGGACATTTGTTTTACCTCCATTGCACCTCATACAGAATAATTATGAAAGGTAATTAAGAGTTCAATGAATGGTGATTTAGAATCACATAGTTCTATAACAAAATCAATCAAAAGTCCTTCAAGATACTAAGTTGTTCATGTATATTACTAACAGTTGTCAAATTAGGTACTAAAAAAAATGTATCATAAAGAATGTCAATGTTTAAGAAAATAAACTTTTAAAAATAAAAATATGATATTTAATTGGATAGAGCTTATTGAGTATAATCTAATGATATTTGCTATCAAAGTAAATAATTAAAAAATAACTATTTATTTTAATATTAAGTAAATATATGTTAAAGTTGAAAAGAAATAAATATAATACAACAAAATTAAAGTGTTGCAAAAGTAGCACTAAAAGAGTTTTGAGCTACATTGCAATACAGATAAATCACAGTTAAATATTTGAGGAGATGAGGCAATTTTTGTAGAAAGTTCAATAATGTTTGTTCCCAGTTGATTCATCATCTATTGGACTTTTCAAGAATAACAAAATTAATTAATGATAAACAATAATAATTTTTTTTTATATTTGGCAAGTTTATATTAGAACAAAAATGAGAAAAAATTAAAATAATGTAATATAACTAAATGCATGCATTGTAATGTTCACAAGATTGGAAAATTAAAGTTTCAAAGTAATATAACCTAATCATAGTGAAAACTTTGAAGAAATAGTATAAATTATATAGAAAAGTTATGTCCTAAGATATTAAGAACTTTTGGTGCAACATTATCTTTTGCAAATCAAGTATAAATCAAATTCTCATATAAAATGGGCAAAAACCTAAGAAAAAAGGATTAAAGATTAAAACAATAATTTTTAATTAGATAGAGCTCATTAGGTTGAGAATATTTCATCACAATAGCACCTTCTTTGGAATTCCTTCGAATTTTAAAAAAATTAATAAACTAAAATAACTAACTATTTTACTATTAATTAAATATTTAATGAAGCTTATATGACTTTAACTAATTCAATATAACAAAATTGAAGCAATTTAATTTTCACATAAAAGGATAATCAAAGTTTCATAGTAAAATAACATAATTAACAACAAATATGTTAAGAAATAAGATAAAATTTATGGAAAACCTATATTCCATTATATTAAAGGGATTCAATATAACATCCTCGTTTATCAAATGGCAAAAAATCTAATAGCCTTATAAAGCATGTAAAACTTAAACAATAAAATATTTAAAAAAAAAGAATATTTCATTTGATGGAATTCATAGGGATAATTATATCTTAACATGCTTAATAATAAATATAGGTATAAATGGAATGTCCTATAAAACATGTAATCTAGCAAAAATATATTTAGAATTTTTAAAAAATATATATTTAATAAAAAAAATCTTAAATAGAAATATTAAATATTTAATCAAAAAATAAATATTTTTTATAAATAGTAAATTTTTATTATATTAATACAAATAACTAAAATAAATTAGCATATGAAATGATAAATTATTATTTCAATATTAATTAAACATTTATTAATGATAAAATAAGATACATTTAAGCAATGTAAAGCAACTAAATCAGAGCGATGTAAGCTTCATATGAGGGGAAATTTTGAGGTAACATAGTAATATAACCAAACAAAAAAAAGTTTAAGAAATGGGATAAATTATATAGAAAAGAAATATTCTAAGATTTTTGGAAGAACAAGTATACCATGTTTGAATGTCAAATTAGGTACAAATCAAAATTTCTAATAAAATAGACCAAGATTATAAAAATTAAAAGATTTAAAAATTTTAGAGCTATTATTAAAATTCATAAAGCTTTCTAGAATGAGTTAGACAATATTTATTCAGTTTCCATGCCACCTCATTTGGAAATACAATGAATTACCAAAATAATTAAATAGAAATAGTGACAACTTATTGTTTTAATGTCAACCAAAATATTATTGTTAAAACGAGACACATTAATAATGGTAATCAAACCAAATTAAAGCGACATATAGGTAATAGGAGTGGAGAATTTGAGTTCCATAGAACTGCAAAAAAATGACAATAAAACATTTAAGTATGGTAAAGATATATTCCAGGATAGTAAGAAGACTGAGTTTTATATCCTCAATTATAAAATCAATTTCAATCTAAATATCTTATAAAATATGCTATATTAAAATAATTGTTTAAAAGTATAAAAAAAATTTAGTTGGATAGAGCTTATCTGGTATAGTAAAATGTTGTCTTTTGTCTCTTTCAAAATTAAATATATTCAGATTAATATTCAATTATAATAAAATAAAATAATGAAATATAACCAAAACAAAGTTATGTTTGGGCCACAACATACGAGAAATTGAGTTTTGTAGTAATGTAATCTAATTAAGGTGAAATATTTGAAGAAATTGTACAATAAAGCTATATTCTATGATAATAAAGGGGAGTGACAGATAGTAAAATTAGAAAAAAAGCAAAATGACGTGCAAGCATGCCAACAACCTAGAAACAAAAATAATTAAATATATAAAAGTGACATTTAATTATATAGAGTTTTTTTTTGAGATTAGTCTATTGACATTTGTTTCATTCTAATTAGATTACATTTAAAATCATACTGAATTGCCAATGTAAATAAACATAAATAATAATAAAATATATTTAAATATTAAGTAAATTTATATTAAAGGAAAAAAGATAAATTAACAAAACATAATATAACAAAACAAAAGTGATGTAAATGATACCTAAGAAGATATCTAGATTTATAATGTAAGATAGGAAAATCAAAGCAAACATTTTGACACATTGACATAAAATGTGTTAGAATGTTGCGTTCTAAGGTAATAAAGAGGTGGCGTGTAACATCCTTAATTGTAAAACTTTTTTTGAATAAAAGTTTCTCATAAGTATGAAAAATTTGTAAAAAATAAAACATCTAAAATTTGGAAATAAATATCTAGTTTGGTAGAGTTCATCAAGATGAGCCAAATAAGATTTTTTTTCTTCTCATGTAGACCTCGTTTTGGAATATATTGAGTTACCAAAATAATTAATCAATAATAATAATAAATTATTATAAAAGAAATTTATGCAAATATATTTTCGAGCTGAAAAGGGATTAATTGAATCATAGTAATTTACCAAAAAAAATATGATGTTATGACACATGAAAAGATATTTGATGTTAAATAGTAATATTACTGAAAGATAACAACACATTTAAAAAAAAATGAGATAAATAATATAATAAACTTTTTTCCCAAGTTTTTAAGGAGATTGAGTGCAACATCCTTGACCCTAAAATCATTTACAAAATAGAATGTTTCATTAAACATGCCAAGATATGACAAAAAAAAATTTTGGAAAATAAAATAATATTATTTAAACTATTTTGTCTTACTATAGTAAATTTCATAACCTTTTTTTTGTCCTAATGTTATTATCAATAAAAAAATAAAATATGCTGAAGTAATAATAAATTATTATTTAAATTTTAAGAAAAATATAGATTAAAATTGAAATAAGATAAATTGAAGTATCGTGACATAAAAAAATCAAAGTAATGTAAAGGTTACAAATGACGATATTTAGAGATATAAAATAATATAATAAAATTGAAACTAAGAATATTGGGAAATGCGAGAAATTGTTTGGGAAATCTACATCCCAAGTTAGTATAGAAATTGAATGTAATATCCTTAATCACCAAACCAGGCAAGAAATTATATATCCTATAAAGCATTAAAAATTGTTAGAAAATAAAATATTTAAAAATATAATAATGTATATTTAATTTAATGGACCACATTAAGAATAGTCTAATGATGTACTTTTGAACTCGTACTAACCTTGTTTTGAATTACGATGATTTACAAAAATAAATTAAGCTAACTTTTTTGATATTAAAGAAATAAAAATAGTAAAACTAAGTGATATTTTTTAGATAATGAAATATAAAAAAGTAAAATAATGTGAAGATCTCATGAAGGAGATTTAGAGTTATGAATGCAACCTCATCAATGCAAAAAATTTGAAGAAATGAGACATATTATCTAACAATGATGTATTATAATATAAAATTAGTTCAAGTGCAATTTCCTCCATCATTAGGTCAAGAACAAATATAAAAATCTTGTAAAATATGTAAAGGAACGTAGAAGATAAATTATTTAAAAATATACCAAATATTATTTTATTAGGTATGTATAATTGAGAATACTACAACAACATTTGTTCCATTCTCAATAAGCCTCTTGCTACAAATTAAAAATAATAAAATAGTAACAATAAAAAATTATAATTTCAATATTGTGTCAATATATATTAAATCAAAATGCTACAAATTTGAGAAACGTAATATAACCAATAAATGTCATGTAAAGGTGACTTGAGAGAAGAATTTGACTTCCATAGAAACATAACTAAATCAATGGAAACATTTAAAGAAATGAAAAAAATTATACAAGAAGTTGTTGTCAAAGATATGAAGGAGATCATGCGTAATATCCTTCATTATGAAATAAGACACAATAGAAATTCCAAAAAAACATGAAAAAATCCTAAAAAATATAAAATTTAGAAGTACAAAAATAAATGTTGTATCGGATAGTTGATGTCAAGATGAGTCTAATAAGGTTTGTTTCATCTTAATTAGACCACATGTGAAATTACTAGCAATTATCAAAATAAATAATTGTAAAAAATAACTAACAATTATTTTATTGATTAAAAAATTTGCATCAAAACTCAAAAAATAATAAACAAAAGGAATGTAATAATGGCAAATTAGTGTGATATAAAGATCACATGTGACGATGTTTATAATTACATAATAATATACCAAAATAAAATTGAAATATTTATAGAAAATGAGATAAATTGTATGCTATAGTTGCATCCTCAATTACCAAATCAAGTACAAATTGCAATTTCTCATAAAACAAGCAAAAACTGCTAAGAAAAAAAATTTAAAAAATATAAAAATGTTGTTTAATGGGATAAAGCCCATTGAAATGAGCCAAATGACATTTATTTATTGATTATTGCACCTAATTGTAATTAGTACAAATTATGGAAATAAATAAGCATAAAAATTAATAAGTTATTATTCTTTCTTCAAAAATATATATATTAAAGCAAACATTTCATTGAAGTGATTGAACATAACAAAATAAAAATAATGGAAAAATCACAAGAGAGGTGATTTATGATTATGTTTTGGTAAAACATAAGCAAAGCAAAACATTTGAATAAATGTGATAAAAGATATAAGAAAGTTGTATTCCAAGTTACCAAGGAGATTGAGTATAACCTAATTGGTCATCAAATAGGTATGGATTAAAATGTCTCATAAAGTGTGCCAAAACCTTAGAAAATAAAATATTTAAACTATAAAAAAAAACATGTAATTGGATTAAGCCTAATGTATAAATCTAGTGATGTATGTTCTATCACCAACGAACTTCATCTCTACTTAGTGATAATAAATAAATATTTTAAGCTTAAATAAGATTATATTTATTTTTAATATTAATTAGATATATATTAATGAAAAAATGAAATAAATAGAAGTTTTGTAATATAACTAAATTGAAGAAATTTGAAGGTCAAAAACTAGCAAAATTTGAGTGTCATAGTAACCTATCCAAAATGAAAATGTTTAAAAAATGAGATGAGTTATATAAGAAAGAATTATTCAATGGTACAAAGGAAATCGACTATAATGTTACCAGCCATCAAATAACATGCAAATTAAAATATCTCATATAAGGTTCTAAAATCCTAAAAAAAAATACTCATTCAAATGAATTCAAAATCTAATTGAAAAGAGATAGTCACGAACAGTATAGCGACATCTTTTTTCCTATATCATACTCTTTTTGCTATTATTGTGAATTACCAAATATGTAAACATGAATAACAAGATAATCATTATTTTAACATTAAGTAAATAGATAACAAAGAAAATGTTATAAAATATGCCAAACAAGCTTTTAAAAATACTAGGGAAATCAACTTTAACATCCTCGATTATCAAATTAGGTGCAAATTAAAATATCTTGAAAAACATGCCTAATCCACATAAAATAGTGAGTTTAAAAGTAAAAAATTGTCAGTTAGTTGAATAGCATTCATGTGAAATACTCTAACTATGTTAGTTGTCTCAATTGAACATAGCTTTGAATTAGTTCGAGTTATCAAATAAAATAAACACAAATAATTAATTACTACTCTAATATCAAGTAAATATTTATTAAAGTTTAGGCTAGATAAATTGAAGAAATATAATATTCGACAATCAAAGTGATGTAAAGCTCCCGCACAATGGTATTTAAAGTGACATTATTAATAACAAAATAAATGTAGGAAATTTAATGGAACAAGAAAAATAGTATAGGGAAGTTCTATTCTAAGATACTATGGAGGTCATGTCTAACATTCCAGATTATGAAATCAAGTGTCTTTTAAAATCTCAAAAAGCATCTCAAAATAGAAAATGAAATGTTTAAGCACATAAAAATAAATATTTAATTTCTTGGACCTCATCATGATGAGTTTATTGTCATTTATTTTTCTACCATTAGACCTTGTTAGGAATATAGCAAATTACCATAAGAAAAAAATACATAAATAAAAAAAAAATATTTTTTAAAATTAAATAAACATATATATTAATAGTAAAATAAGTTAAAATGATAAAATATAATACAACCTGATCAAATCAATATAAAAATTACATAAGAGTAGATTTAGAGTTGGATACTTATATAACCTGTTGGAAGAGGGAAATTTTAAGAGATGAGATAAATCATAAGAAAAAGTTGCATTCTCGAAAACAAAGAAGATTGAATGTAACATTCTCAAGCATCAAATTAGCTACAAATCAAAAAACTCATAAAATTAGAAAAAAAACATTGAAATAAAACATTTAAAAATATAAAGAAGATATTTAATTGATAAAGTTGTTCATGAAGAGTCTACTGATGTTTGTTTCACTTTTATCAGACAAATTTAGAATTACATAGTAATATTTTTTAAATATTAAGTAAATATTTATTAAAGTTTAAACAACATAAATTGACGTAATGTTATATCACACTGGTAGTGCAATATTAATGTCTCATGAAAAGTGATTTTGAAATACAATGTAATATAATGAAATCAATGTAAAATCAGATATGTATTTAAAAGCCTTAAAAAATAGATTAAAACTATTAAAAATTAAAAACTTCAAATTATAAGAAATAAAATTTTATTTGGATTATGGTTGTCGACATGAGTGCAACGATATTTGTTTTGCCTCCTCTAGAAGTCATTAGGAATTCATGCAAATTACTATTGAAAAATGGTGCAAATAATAATTGATTAAAATTTTTATTTTAACTAAATTTAAATCAAAGCTAAAATGTGGAAAAATTTAGCAATATAACATTACTAAAGAAAAAATGGTAAGGGCTAGAAAAGGTTTTGATAGACTTAAATATTAATATAAATAAATTAAAGTATAGAAACTTTGAAGAGTTGAGATATATTTTATTGAAAAGTTGTATTCCAATAAATTAAATAAATCAAGTATAACATCCTTGATCATTAAATGAGGCATGGAAAAATGCCTCATAAAGTATGCCAAAAGCTCAAAACTGAAAAAATATCTAAAAATTAATTAATTAAATAGAGCTCAACAAGATGAGTTAAATAATAATTATTTCATGTTGATCAAACCTTATTTGAAAAGAATACAAATTAGTAAAATAAATAAACATAAGTAATAAAAAATATTTTTTAATATTTAGAAAAATACTATTAAATCTTGTAATATTTTTTTTTTAAGAAAATTAATCAAAGGAAATAAAAAAATATAAATGTCATAGGAGAGGATTTTTGGAGTGATAGAGTAATATAAACAAATAAAGGTAAAACAGTTGAAAAAAGATATAAATTGTATAAGGAAGTTGTATTCCAAATGACTTAGTGGGTGAAGTGTAACAATTTTTTTATCAAATTAATTATGAAATAAAATGATTTATAAATGATACAAAAATCCATGAAACGTTCATGTCTAAAAATATAATTTTTTTTTAATTTTATAGAACTAGACAAGATTAGTCTAATGACTTCCTTCTATCTTGATTAGATCTCAATTAGAATTACTACAAATTAAGGTAATTAAACATAACAATAGCCATGTATTACTTTTGTGTTAAGAAAAAATATATTAAAGTAGAAATAATAATAATTGAAGAATTATAACATATAAAAAGCTTTATGCACTTCACATGATTGGATATTAGGGTTACATTATAATATAATTGAAAGAAATAAGTTTAATTGAATAAAAAAGTTATATTCCTTAGCACTAGGGAGATTTATGTGACATAATTGACATGAAATTAGCTACAAATTTACATGCCTCCTAAAAAGTTGAAAAAACCTTGAAAGATAAAATATTAAAAAAATATGAAAATGATAATTTTACTCGATGAATGCCTCAAGATGTGTCAAATGTCTTTTATTTTTTTCCATTAAATAATGCTTTGAATTAGTACAAATTATTGTATTAAATAAGAGCAAATAAAAATAAATTGTTATGTTAATGTGAACTCAATTTATTTTAAAACAAAAATAAGGTAAACTTAAAAGAGTAATATCACAAAATCGAAGTGATATAAGTTCTAACAAAAGAATAATTAGAGTTTCATAGTAGTAAAAGCAAATCAAAGAATCAATTTCAAGAAATAAGTTTAAGTTGGTAAGAAATTTGCATTCCAAGATACTAAGCAGATTAAATATAACATTCCTCATCAGCAAAATTGGAAAGAATAAAACTATCATAGAAATTATTTGAAAGTCATAGAAAATAAATATTTTAAAGTTAATATTATCTTGTATAGCACTAGTTTAAAGAAGTCCCACAATATTTGTTTCTCTTTGTTTGGAAAATGTTTATAATTTTTATGAATTAAAAAATTTAATAATACTAAATAAAAATAAACACTAAGTTTAAAAAGAAATAAATATTTATTATTGTTAAAATTAGGTAAATTAAAGAATTATAGTATAACAAAAAAAGAACATTTAAATTACAAAAGAGAAGAAAATTATCATATCATAATATCATAGCCTAATCAAAGCTAAGCGTTTGCCAAAAAATAAGATACATTATATGGGATAGCTAAATTTTATGTTGTTAGGGAGATCGTGTTATCCTTAATTGTCAAAACTATCACAATTGAAAAATTCAGGTAAAGTGTGTCAATGCACAAGAAAATATAATTCTATTAAATATACAATTGAATATTTATATAAATGGATCTCCATAATCTGAATCGAATCGCATTTGTTTAATCTCAATTTGTCCTCATTAAGAATTACTTCAAATAATAAAAATAGTTAATGATAAAAAATAGTAAAATATTATTTTGTTATCATCAAAAACTATATTAAAGATGAAATGAAATGACATGGAGCAATATAATGTAATAAAATCACAACAATATGGATGTTAGACAAATGTAAATTTTGAGTTACATCATGATATAAAAAAATCAAATGAAAAAACTTAAAAAACTGGGATAAATTTTACAGCATAGTTACATTCCAAGATACCAAGAAGATCGAGTGTGGCCTCCTCAACCATTAAATTTGGTACCAACCAAATGCCTAATAAAGTTTGGTTATACTTAGAAAAATCAAAGATTAATGAATATCAAATTGAATATTTAATAGGATAGACCTCTTCAATATTAGTCTCAGTATTTTTATTTACTCTAAATCATAAATTATTTAGAATTGCTACAAAATAAAATAATTAAATATTCTTGAACAAAAATAAATACTATTTTAATAATAAGTAAACATATATGAAGTCGAAATTAGATTAAAAAAATGTATTATAATTAAACTAAGTAGATGTAATGGTCACACAATAGAAGAATTCAAATTTCATATTAAGATAAGAAAATTAAAATGAAAAAGTATATTAAATGTGTTAAATTGTAAAATAAAATTATTTTCCAAGATATTGCAAAGATTAAGGGTAGCATAATTGACCATCAGTTTAGATATTAACCAAAATGTTTAGTTAAGCATGTCAAACCTATAAAAATACAAAAATGAAAATATAAAAATAAATATTCAACTGAACAGAGCCTCTTTTGAATTATTATGGAGCCCCAAAATAAAGAAGAATAAATAAGAATAAGTTTATTATTTTAATATAATGTATTAAATATTAAAGTTATATTGAAATCAATTGTTGTAATATTTTATAACAAATCAAAGCCATGTGAAATTCACACAACATGAGATTTAGAGTGATATATTAATATAACAAAATCATTACAAAACATTTGCAAAAATGGGATTAATTGTGTGGAAAGAATGTATTCCAACATTCTAAAAACATGAAGCATAACATACTCGATCGTAAAATAAGGTACAAGTTAAAATATCTTATGAACCATGCACAAATTCTAAAAACTATTTGAGAATTAAAAATTAATGTTTAAGTTAATAGCGCTTCTAGAGATGATCCCAGAACTTTTTGTTTCATCATGCCTCGACTTTGTTTACAATTTAAAAAAATAAAATATTAATTTAATATTAAGTAAACGTTTATTTAAAAAGAAATTTTTTAAGGTTAAGCAAAGTGGTCTATCAAATCAAGTCATTCTAAAGGATACATAAGAGTAGAATAAGTGTAGAATAGTAATGTAACCAAATCATAAAAAACAATTTGAAGAATTTGTTAAATTGCATAAAAAATTGCGTCTATAATGACCTTCATTTTATCTTAATCAAACATTTTTGAAATTTGTACAACTTATCGAAGTAAATAAGCATAAAAAAATAAAACATTGATTTTAATTATAAATAAATAGATAATTAATTCTAAAATGAGATATATTGAGGAAATGTAATATAGCAAATCAAACTGATGTAAAAGTCATATGAGATGAGATTTAGAGTTACATAATAATATAACCAAATGAAAGAAAACTTTTCAAGAAATGTCTTAATTTTTAAATTAACTTCACATCTAAAGGTTTTGTGAAGCATTCCAAACCTTTTAAAAGTAAAATATATCAAAACTTAAAAAATTAATATTTATTTAGCTAACATGCTATGAGATGAGTCAAAAGAGATTTGTTTCATTTTGATTTGTTAACCTTCAAAATTATGGCAAATTACTAAAGTAATAGAACATAAATTATAATATAATTACTGTGTTAATATTATATAAATATATGTAAAGTTTAAATTACATTAATCTAATTAATTAGATATAATAAAATAAAAATGATGCAAAGGTTACACGAGCCGAGACTCGATCTTACATAGTAATATAAGAAAATCAAAGACAAACATTTAAATAAACGAGATTAATTACATGTGAAGCTTTCGTTCTAAGATACTATGGAGATTGATTGCCTTCTTCATCATCAAATTAGTTACAAATATAAATTTGTCGTAAAACTTTTCGAAGGATAAAAAGATAAAGAATTTAAAAATATAAAAAAGAATATTAAATTTGTTATAACATATCAATACCATGGAGATTGATTGCTTCCATCAACATCAAATTAGGTACAAATATAAATGTATCGTATAACTCATCAAAGGCCAAAAAAACAAAGAATTTAAAAATATCAAAATGAACATGAAATTTGATATAGCATATGATGATGGTCCAATGATATTTGCTTCATCTCCTACAAACATATTTTGAACAACTATGAATTATCCAATTATATACACAAAAACAACAAAAAAATTACTATTTTAATATCAAGTAATTTTATATTAAATTTAAAATAAGATAAAATAAAGTATGGTAATATAAACAAATCAATGAAAAGTTAGGAGCCACAATAGAGGAGAATTAAAGTTTCATAGTATAATAATAAAATCATGGAGAAATATTGAAAAATTGCGATAAATTATGTCAGAATGTTCCATTTCAAGATTTCGAAGAGATCATGTGTACTTTCCTTGTTCATTAAATAGGTTAAAATTGAAAAAATTTCTTAAAACTATAAAAAAGTTTCCAGAAAACAAAAGTTTAGAAATAAAATAAATAAATTTTTAATTGGATAAATCTTATCAAGGTTAGATTAATGAACATCAATTGGGAAAAAAAACTAACAAAGTAATTAAACATAAAATATAATAAATATTTTTTTTAATTTTAAGTCAATATATTTTAGAACTAATGTAAGATAAATTGAAGCAAAGCAATATAACCAAGTTAAAATGTTATAACGGTCACATTAGAGAAGAATTAGATTTACATAATAATATTAAAAAAATCACAGTGCGTAATTTGATCAAAAAAATAGATTATTTGAAAAGGTTCTATCCAAAAAACTTATGAAATTGATTGCAATACCCTTGATCATCAAATTAGGTTCAATCAAAATATCTCATATAATAAACCAAAACTCTAAAAAATAAAATATTTATAAACATAAAAAATCAATATTTCATTGGATAGGGCTCCTTGAGACAAATATAATTACTTTTTCCTTGTCTAGATCCATCATTAATTTGAATTAAAGACAATAACTACGAATTACTAAAATTTAAACACAAAGAATAATACCTTATTTTTTAAATATTAAACAAATCTATGTTCAAGTTGAAATTAGATAAATTCAAGAAATACTGTACAACTAGATTAATGTGATATAAAGTTCATGAAAGGAGATTTGGTTTTTTTCTTAATATATCCAAATCAAAGAAAAATATTTTTCGAAATATATTAACCGTACGACAAAGTTGAATTCTATGATTCTAAAGACATTGAAATAAAATCTTCAATTGTGAAAATAAGTGGAAAAATAAAAAATAAAATATGTTAAACTATTAAGAATGAAAATTAAATTTGATAAAGCGAGTTTGGATGTGTTTAATGACGATTTATTTGTCTCTTGTCGACATTATTCTAAATTACTACAAATTCCTAAACTAATTATACATAAATAATTATAAATTATTATTTTAAAGTTAAATAATAATATGTTATATTAACAATTAAAAACATTTAAACAATGGTTTATAATCAACTCAATGCAATATAACAGACAAACTAGAGGATAACAAGAGTTTCGTTATTATAAAAGTAAGTGAAAGAAAAATATTTGAATAAATGAGATTAATTATTTAGGAAAGATGCATTCCAAAATAGTTATGAATAAAAAAATTCTTATTAGGCATGCTAAAATAAAGTAAAATAAAATACTTCAAAGAATACAAAAAGAAAAATTAATTAAAAAGAACTCATCAAGTCAAATTACAAAAATATGTTTATAATATGAAATAAATATATAACAAATATATAATTAGATAAATTGAAATAATATTATATAACCATTTGAATGTTATGTAATGGTCATATGAGAGAGGATTTATAATGATATCATAATATAATGTTATCAAAGAAAACAATTTGTATAAATGATATAAATTGTACAAAAAAGTTGTATTACAACATGTCAAGGTTTCGAGATAATATCCTAGGCACTTCTTAAAATGTTTTATAAACAATCAAAAAATTATGCAATATTTAATATTTTAAAAAATGTAAAAATAATATTTTTTTAATAATGCTCGTTGAGATAAGCCCAACAATATTTATTTCACCTATAACATTCCCTTTTCAAAATTATTAAGAAGCACTAATAAAAAAAATTATAATGACTTATTATTTTATTATGAAGTAAATATATGTTAATGTTGAAATTATGTCAACTAAAGCAATGCAATAAAAAAAATAAAAGTTTCATGAGGATCATAAGATGCGAGACATGGATTTACATCACAATAAAAAAAATTAATGAAGCATATTTAAAAAAAATTGGTAATTGATACAAAAATTATATTACTTGATCCTAATAAGATTGAGTGTAACCTGCTTGATTGTGAAATCATATACAAGCAAAACTTTCTCGTGAAGCATTGGAGAAAAATAGAGAATAAAATACTTCAAAATAAAACCATTATTTTTAATTTGTTAAAACACATCGAGATGAGCCCTACAACTTTTGTTTCATTAATATATGTCCTCTCTCTCCATTATTGTGAATTAAAAAAAAAGAGATAAACACAATATGCTATACTTTAATATTAAGTAAATAAATAGTAACGTTGGAAAGCTATAAATTAAAAAAATGTATCATAAGCAAATCACAATAATGTAAATGACACACGAGAGGAAATTTACAGTATCATTGTAACATAACCAAATATTACTAAAACTATTAAAAAAGTTAAGATAAATTATTCTAAAAAGATAAATTCAAAGATAATAAGGAGATCAAGGGTAATATCTTTTTATTATCAAATAAGATATAAACTAAAAAGTTTTATAGAACATGTCAAAATCCTAGAAAATAAAACTTTTAAAAATATCATCAACATGACTATAATGAAAATTTTTTTCATCTCAATCAGATGTTATTTTGATCTACTACAAATTACATTGGTAAATAAGCACTAATAATAATAGAGTTTTATGTTAAATTATGTGTGTATATATATATATATATATGTATGTGTATATATATATATATATATATATATATTATATTTGAATTGAGATAATTTGAACCAATGCAACATAAGAAAATCAAGTAATACAAAAGTCATAGTAAAAGAGCAATATAGTTTTAAGGAAATAAAACAAAATCAATGGATAATGTTTAACAAATGAGATAAATTAAACTAAGAAGTTTTCGCAAAAACACTTTGGTAATAATGTTTAACAAAAGTGATGTAAAATGAGACAATATAAAAATAATTATAAAAATAAAAATAAAAAATTAAATTGGCTAGAACATGCCAAGTCAAACATATTCATATTTGTTTTGTCTCAATCACACCTCGATTGGAATTATTGCAAATTAATAAAGTAAAAAGCCATAAATAAAAATAAACTATTGTTCTAATTTTTGTAAAAGTATAACATAGCACAAATGATATAAATTTAAGAGAAGTAACATAACTAATTTAAAATAATATAAGTATCCCAAGGCATGGGAAAAAGAAATCACAGTAGTATGAAAAGAGCAAAGATCAAAGTTTTAATTTTATGTAATGTGATAATAGTTTTGGGATAACTATGTTCTAAGGTACTGAGGAGATTGAGTGTAACATTCTTCGTAGCCAAAATTAGTGCAAATAAAAAATGCATTTTAAAATTTGAAGGTTCTTAAAAAAATAAAATATAAAAAATTAATAAGTAATTGTATAAAACTTGTTAAGACAAAGCCAATGTATTTTTTTTGTTTCAATTAGATAACATTTATAATTATAATGAATTATAAAAAAAATAAGCATGAATAAAAAGAATATACTATCTTATTATTAAGTAAATATATATTAAAGAAGAAATGAGCTAAACTGGAGAAATGTAACAACATAAAATTAAATGAAATATTCAAATGAAAGAAGATTTAGAGTTAAACTATAACATAACAATTTGAAATAAGAAATTAAAAGAATTGAGTGAAAAATTTGTGTTATAAGATAATAAAGAAAACATGTTTGACATGATCCATTATTAAATAAGGCATGAATATTGAAAAGTCACAAAACATGCAAAAAAATTGATAACTAAATGTTTAAAAAATAACAATTAATATTTAATAGGATAGACGATGTTGAGATGTGTATAATTATGTTTTTCTTTGTCTCAATTAGACATTGTTTGGAATTACAAAAAACTACCCAACGAATTAAGCTTGAATAATAATAAAGTATTTGTTTAATATGAAGTAAACATTTGTTAAAGTTGAAATGATTTAAAACCAACAATTATAATATATTCAAATTAAAATATTGTGAAGTTCAAAACATTGGCCATTTAGAGTTACACACTAATATAACAAAATGCTCATGAGATTGATTGTAACATGCATGATCACAAACCTAAGTATGAATAAAATCATCTCATAAAATAAGAGAAATTTTCCAAAAATAAATATTGAAGTAAAAAAAATTGAATAAAATTTAAATAACTAATTGAAAGCAATCAAAAGGTGAAATGAGAGTAGAACTTGAGTTTCATAGCAATAAAAGAAAATAAGGGCCAAATATTTGAAGAAATGTGACAGTTTAGATAGAAAAATTATATTTCAATATGCTAAAGAGATTGAATGTAATACACTAGATAAAAAACTCAGTTATGAATTACACTTCTCTCAAATTATGACAAAACCATAGAAACTAAAATATTTAGTAAAGCACATCAAGATGAGTCTAACAAAGATAATTTCTTCTTAATTTTATATTGCTTAGAAGTTTTATTAATTACCAATGTCGATAAATGCAAATTATAATAAATTATTATTTTAAAACTACCAAATAATATATTATTATTGAAATTAGATAAGTTTAAGTAATGTAATATAAAAATTCAAAGTGTTGAAATGGTCATCAATGATAGCAATAAGTGATTCATAATAATATAACAAAATAAAATTAAAAAATTTGAGGAAAAGTCCAAAATTATATAAGAAAGTTCTGGTCCAAGTTACTAAAGAGAATGAGAGTAACATCATTGACCTTTATATCAATATGAATTAAAATAACTCATAAAAGTGTGGTGAAAGTTTTAAAAACAAAAAATAAAAAATTTAAAATTTTTATTTTACCTTAATTGAATCTCACATAGAATTACTATGAGTCATAAAAGTAAATTAACTTAAAATAATAATTAATTTTATTACAATATGAAATAAATATATAATAAAGCTAAAATTTCATAAATATAATTGATATATTTCAACAAAATAAAAGCGATGTAATGGTCAGACAAATTGAGAATACGATTTAAATAGTATTATAGCTAAATTTAACTAAAATATTTAAAAAAAAGAGGTTAATTGAAAATGAAAGTTATATTCTAGGATATCAAAGAGAACGAGTGTGACGGTCTCGATTATCATAGGAAGAATCATAAAGATTCACTAAGAATGCCAATCCCATTAAAATAAAGGTATTTAAAAATTCAAAACTAAATATTTAAGATAGTGCACGTCAAGACGAGATGATTGAAACTTCTTTTATATCAATCAGACCTTAGTTAGCATTAGAACCAATAACAATAATAAATAAGAGACAATAAAAGATTATTTTTTAATATGAGGTAAATAAATATTAAACAAGATTGATATAAATTATAAAAATGTATTGTCAACTAATCAAAGTAATATGAAGGTCATAGAGGAGGAGATTTAATTTTCATGGAAATATAAACCATTTCAATGGAAAAAAATTGTTAAAAAGAGAAAACATTTGGTGGAAACATTGAATCTCAAAATTCTAAAGAGATCGAATGTAGTAGACTTGTTCATAAGTTACGTGCAAACTAAAATATCATATAAAACATTCGAATATCACAAAATATTAAACATTTTAAATTAGAGAAATAAAATTTGAAAATTATTATTTATATATTACCTAAACATTTACAAAAACAACGATGCATTAATTGAAATTAATGTAATATAACAAAAACAATGCAATGCAAATGACATGCTAAATGTGGTTTAGAGTTACACAATGGTGTAACCAAACAAAGCAAAAAATTAAGAGAAATAAGATAAACTATAAGTAAACATTCCATTTCAAGGATACAAAGGTCCTTGAGAGTAACACACTCAATTGACAACTCAATCATGTATCAAAATGTCTAATATTTTATGCCAAAGAAATACAAAAATAAATGTTTAAGAAATATAGTAACGATTTTTTTATTATATAGAGCTAATGTAGATGAGCCTAATAGTGTTTATTTCATCATGTTTAGGCCTCGCTTAAATTTTACAAATTATTAAATTAAATACACATAAACAATAATATATTATAATTTTCATATTACATAAATATATATATATAAACTAAAATGAGAAAAATTGATGCATTGTAGCATAAAAAAATAAAAATAATGCAAAGTTCATAATGTGGAAGAGTTTGAATTTCACAGTCATATAATCACATCAAAGCAAAACATATGAAAAAAATGAGATTTATTATATGAGAATTTGGCATTTCAAGATACTAAGTAGATCGTGTGTAACAACCTCGATCATTAAATAATGTACAAATTAAACTAACTCATGAAGCCTAACAAAAGATAACAGCATAAAATTTTAAAAAATAAAAAAAAGTGTAGTTTAATTGCATAAATCTTGTCAAGACAAGTCAAATGATATTTTTCTATCTCATCTAAAACTTCTTCAAAATTATTCTCAACAAAAACATTAAATAAGATCTAATAATAAATATATATATATATATATATATATATATATATATATATATATATATATTAAAATATATATTTAGCTAGTATAAGGTAAATTGGAGTAATATAACGTAACAAAATAAAAGCAATCCCGCGGTCACACAAGAGTTAAATTAGAGTTACATTTTAACAAAACTATGTCGAAGAAAAAGAATTTATAAAAAGTGATAAATTGTATAAGAAATTTTTGGACAAAGACCTATAAAACATTTAAAATTTTTTGCAATAAAAACCCTACGTAATAAAACATTTAAAATTTTTTGAAATGATTGCTTTATCAATTATATTTCATCAAGATGACTCCATTGATCATTTCTTCTAATTAATCCAACTTTGTTTGTGATTGCTATTAATTATCATATTTAATAAGTTTAAAAACTAACAAATTAAGATTTAAAAAAAACTAAATAAATATTGAAGCTTAAATAAGATAAAATGAAGTAATGATATATATATAAACAAAAATGATTTAAAGGTCACTTGGAGGTGATTTACATTACATAATAATATAGCAAAATCAGAGAAAAATATTTTGAGGAAAATGTTACATTCTTCAAGAAAGTTGCATTCCAAGATAACAAAAAGAGTGAAAGTAACATCTTCTATCATCAAATCAGGTACAAATCAAATGTCTTAAAAAGCATACAAAAGCCAAAGAAAATAAAATATCAAAAAAAATGAATGTTTAATTTGATGTATCTTATTAAAACTTGTCCAATAAGTTTTTTGAATAAATCAGATTTTTTTTGGAATTAGCTATGAATTAAAAAAATTAATAAATAGAAAGAATAATGAATTTATTATTTTAATATCAATTAAATATATAATGAAGCTAAAATCAGATAAATTTAGATAATATAATGTAATAAAATAAAATTGACATAATGGTCATTAGAGAGGAAATTTAAAAGTTATAAACTATTATAGATAAATCAAAATAAAAATTTGGAAGAAAAGGGATAAATTTCATTGGAAAGTTATGCTGCATGTCACTAAGGATCAATTATAACATACATGATCATCGAATTTTGTACAAATAAAAATGCCTAATAATGAAAGATAAAACCTTTAAAAAAATATTTAAGAAATTTTTGAATGATTATTTATCTCGTTAAGGCTCGTCGAGACAATTCCGGTGACCAATTTTTCAATTCGATTTGTCCTCATTTTAAATTTCCATAATTTTTAATGTAAATAAAAATAATTAATAATAATAATATTAAAAATTATATATTAAGCTAATATATGATAAACTGAAGTGATATAGTGTTAAAAAAGTTAAAGCAATATAAAGATGTCAAGAGAGGAGATTTAGAGTTACATAGTAATAAAAGAAAATCAAAATAAAAAAATTTAAGAATTTAGACAATGTTTTTAGGAAACTCGTAATGTTTGATATGTTGGACATTGAATGTAACATCATTGATCATCAAATTAAGTACAAATTAAAAATTAATATTTAATTTGTTATGGGTCATCTTGTTGAGTTTAGTGATGCTAGTTTCATCTCTATTATGCCTCATTTCAAACTACTATGAATTATTAAAAAAGAATAAAAAATAAAAATAGATAATTATTTTAGTATTAAGTAAATAATTGTAAAGTTGAAATGGGATAAAATAAAGCAATGCGATGCAACTCAACTAAAACCATGAAAAATTCACATGAGAAAAAACTTTTCATGACATAGTAATAAAGATAGAAAAGTTTAAAATATGTTGAAATGTACTAACATTTATGGAAACGTTACATTTTAAGATATTAAAGGCATCAAGTATTACATTATTGATTAACAAATATGGTAAAATTTTTATTATCTTGTGAAGCATGATACAACCCTAAAAACTTAAATATTTAAAATGATAATGTAATAAAAATTATTTTGTCTGATAGAATCTATCGAGATGCTTCTTTCAATATTTGTTTGATCTCAATCAAACTAAATAAGCAAAAATAATAATAAAGTATTGCTATAATATTATGTAAAAATATATTAAAACTAAAGTGAGATAAACTAAAAGAATATAATATAACCTCATAAAAATAATGTATAAGTCACATGAGAAGAGAGTTAGTGTAAAAAATATAAGGATATCAAAGCAAAACTTTTGAAGAAATCAAATAAAGTTTATGGCAAAGTTTCATTCCATTATACCAAAAAGTTTGAGTGCAAAATCATTGTTTGCTAAATCTTGTGTAATTGAGACTATCTCACAAAATATGCCATTAATTATATAGTGGTCATCGGCGTGTCCATTGATTTTTATTTTGTCGAGATTTGGGATCATTTTGAATTTTTGAAAATTACGAAAATAAATAACCATAAATAATAATATATTATTATTTCAATATTAAGTAAATTTATGTTAAAGCTTTAATATGATTAATTGAAGCAATGCCACGTTATCAAATAAAAATTATACAAAAGCTAGCTAAGAGTAGTTTTTTAGTTACATCAGAACATAAAAAAATCAAAGTGAAAAATTTGAAGTTATATTAGTTTAATGTCAATGTTGTATTCCAAGATACAAAAGTAACCATTTGTAAAATTCTTACTTGTTATATATGTTGTGAAACAAAATTTCCAATAAATAACTTAAAGCAATGTACAAAAAAACATTTAAAAAAATAAAACAAATTGTTAAATATATAGAGCTCCTCATGTGTAGTCTAATGACATTTGTTTCATCTCATTCGTATATTGTTTAGTGCATTACTACTTGCTAAAGTAAAGGAGAAAGAATAATTATATAATATTACTATGATATTAAATAAATACATTTTACATCTAAAATGAGATAAATTTAAATAATTTAAAGCCACCAAGTCAAAGCAGCATACCTACAATAAGAAATGGGATTTAAGTGTAGATAGCAATATATCCAAATTAGAGCAAAACATTCGTAGAAATGAGATAAAATATGTGAAACGTTGCATTCGGTGATACTAATGAGACAGAGTGTAACATCCGGATCATAAAATCATCTACGAATCCTGATATCTCATAGAGAATGCCTAACCACTAAGAAATAAAACATTTTTTAAAAATAAAATAGAGTAGTTAATTAGATAGAATGCATTGAGATTAGTTTCATGACATTAGTTTTGACTTGATCTGATCTTGTTGAGAAAGACTACAGATTGCAAAAAGAAGAATAAAAAATTTTATTTCAATATTATGTAAACATAAGTTAAATTTAAAATGTTTTAAATTCAAATAATATAATAAAATTAAATCAAATTGTTGTAAAAGACAGAGGAGAAGATTTAGGGTTCATAGTAACATAGCCAAACCATAACCAAAAAATTATGAAGAAATAAAATAAACTGAGTTGGAAAGATGCATTCTAAGATACTTTAGATATGAAGTGTGCCATCCTCTATCATCAAATAAGAAATAAATAAAAAATCTAATAAAACGTGTCAAAACCTTTGCAAATAAAAAATATAAAAATGTTTATGTAAAGGGATAAGGTAAATATATAAGTAAATATCTCAATAATAAGTAAATATTGATTAAAACTAGAATAACATAAACTGATATAACATCATATAACCAAATAAGGATAATGTAAAGGTCATAAGAGAAATCAAAGCAAAACATTTGAAGAATCAAGTTAAATTGTATAGGAATCTTGCTTTCCAAGGTACTAAGAATGTTGAACATTACATCACGGTTGTGTAATATTGTATGAATCCAATTATCTCTTAAAGCATAAGAAAAATAATTGAATCTAAAATATGTTATAAAAATATAAAAGAGAATCTTTAATTCAATAAAACTTATTGAAACAAGTCTAATGACATTTGTTTCATCTTGATTGGACATTATTTAAAATTATTAATAAAGCATTAAAAAATTTAAAAAACTATTATCTTATTTTAAAATAAATATGTATCAAAGCTAAAATGTGGCTAATTGTTGGAATATAATACAACAAAATAAAGGCAAAACAAATGTCAAATGAGAGGAGAGTTGGAGTGCCATAGTAATACAAACAAATCATATTAAAATCAACTATGAAATGAAATAAATTTTATCAGAAAGCTAAACTAAAAAACATTTAGTTGTTTGAGCAATTGAGCATAACATCATTAATTTTGAAATAAGGTATGATTTGATGTGTCATAAAAATGTAAAAAACTAAAAAAAGGTATAAAATATAAAAGTCAATATTTTACAAAATATAGCTCTTTGACACCAATCCAATGGATTTTGTTTCTTGACAAATCTAACAACATTTGGAATTACTATAATTTATTAAATTAAATATGTATAAATAATAACTAAATATTATTTTAAATTGAAATGAATATTTAACAAAAGTAACTTAAGTAAATTGAAGTAATTTTATATATCTAAATCAAAATGTTGTAAAGGTCATATTAGAACAGATTTAAAGTTACAATGTAATTTCTCAAAATCAACAAAAACTTCTAAGGAAATTGAGAATGATTATACGAAGCTTGTATTTTTATATGCTAAGGAAATTGTGTGCAAACAATCGATAATTAATAGAGGTACAAATGAAAATTTCTTGTAAAGCTTAACAAAACCCTCAAAATTGAAATATTAGGAACTATTAAAACATATATTTTTTTGGTTATGTTGTAAAAGACATATAAGTGAGATTGAGAGACAAGTACATACATAACAAAATAAAAGAAAATATTTGAACAAATTTGAAAAACTTTATGGGTAAGGTTCAAATGAATACACTAAAAAGATTTAGTGTAACGAGCTTACTTATGAAATCAGAGATGAATCAAAATATGTCATAAAGCAAGGAAAAAAATTGAAAATTAAATGTTTAATTAGATTAAGCATTTCGAGTAGAGTCCAATGATATTTGCTTCATCTCAATTAGACTTTGCGGAAATTTCTATGAGTTACCATAGCAAATAAGTAGAAGAAATAATAGATTATTTTTTTAATTTATATTTAATATATATTTTAGGTGAAAAGATATAATTTGAATAGAAATACTATTACCAAATCAAAGTAATGTTTTTGTCACGTGAAAGTAGATTTAGTGAAACATGAACATAACCAATTTCAAATGAAAAATTAGAATTAAGATATTTTGAATAGAAAAGTTGCCTTCAAATATATTTGATACATTGAGTATAGCATCCTCAATCATCAAATATGGTAAGAATTAGAATATTTTTTAAAGTATAGCAAAACCCTGGAAAGTAAAATATTTAAAAATATAAAAATTGAATTTGTAATTCAAAAGAGAAAGTCGAGTTGATTCAAATGATGTATGTTTCATATCAATCATACCATTTTTACAGTTATTATAAATTTATAAATTAAATAACCATAGATAAAAAGAAAATATTTTTATACATTTTATAAATATATACTAAACATAAAAGTGGATAAATTCAAATAGTTCCGAAAATATGATACAAATAAAAATTTCTAATAAATGGCACAAAAATCCTAGGAAAAACATTTAAAAATATAAAACTAAGTAAATATTTAATTGCATATATGTTAGCAAGTCTTCTTCGACGATGTTAGTTTCATCTCGATTAGTCCTTGATTGAAAATATTATGAACTATTGAACTAAATAAATATACATGATATAAATGCATTATATTAATATTAAATAAAGATATACAAATGTGATGAAAAGTTCACATGAGAGAAGATTTAGAGTTCCATAGAAATATAACCAAATCAAATTTAAATATTTAAAGAAATTAGATAAATACATAGAAGATTGTATTCCAATATAATAAAACAATCGAACATAACTTTCTTAATTGTTAAATCTGATGAGAATTAAAAGAACTTATAAAAATTACAAAAATAAAAAAAATTTATGTTTAAAAATATAAAAGTAAACATTTAATTGCATGGAGCTCGTTAAGGTAAGCCCAAATATTTGCTTCATCTTGATCAAGTATGGATTTGAATTGCAAGATTCATGAAAGGAAATAATGACAAATGATAAAAAATTTATTACTTTAATATTTATTTAAAAATGAAATGATACTAATTGAAGAAATATTATTTAACCAAATCAAAGTGATACAAAGGTCACAATAGAGGAGATTTTTTTGTCACATAGTTGTGTATCCAAATCAAAATAAAAATTAAGAAAATAACACATATTGCTTGGCAATCATGCATTCCAAGATACTAAGGATATCGAGTGTGATATCATTGATCATAGTAAGAGGTAAAAATTAAAATTCCTCATCAAGTAAGCCAAAACCTTTGAAAAAAATTTAAACGACATATTTAATTTGAAAGTACTCATTAACACGAGTCTAATGGCTTTTGTTTTACTTGATAGCACTCAATTTTTGGAAGTTTAACAAATTACAAATGAAAATAAGCATAAACCTTTTCTAATAATTATATTAATTTTAGGTTAACACATTCAAAAAATGTGAACTAAAAGAAATTAATGAAATTATTTCAATCAATGTGATTGAAGGCTACATACTATGTGAGAGTTAAAGTTACGTAGTATTATAATCAAATAAAAGAAATGGCTTTAATGAAATAATAAATTACATTAGAATGTTACATTGCATCAAAATAAGATGATTTAGCATATCATCCTCGATTATGAAATCATGAATGAATAAAAATGCCTTAAAAATATGCAAAACCTAATAAAATAGAATATTTCATATTATAAAATAGAATTTTAATTGGATAAAATTCTTGGATGTGAGTTTAATAGAGTCAGTTTCATATCAATTCGCATATTGTTTTGATTTTAATGAATAAAGAAAGTTTTACTCCAAAATTTTTAAGAGAACGAGTGTAACATCTAATTGTTTTGATCGAACATCATTTGTAAATATTATAATCTTCCAAAAAAATATGTATAAATAATAATTAATTTTTTATTTTATATGAATATTTAGAATAGTTGAAATAATTTTAATTAAAGCATTGTATTATAACCAAATCAAAGAGATGTAAACATCACACGAGAAAAACATTTGTGTTTTATAGTAACATAACCAAACTAAAGCAAAGCATTTGATGAAGCTACATAAAAGTTTCTTGTCAAGTAGTGAATAGTCATGTAAAATACATATAGTTAGATAAAGCATAACATGCTTGATCCTCAAATCATGCACAAATAAAATTTTAAAAAATAAAAATCAAAATTTAACTTGATGGATCTCATCAAGATGTGCCAAAGATTTTCATTTCACCTCTATCAAACTTGTTATTCAATAATACCAATTACCAAAGTTAATTGACATAAATAATTAAAAATAGATATTTCAATATTATGTAAATAAAGATAACAAATAAAATAACCAATTATTGGAATTTAATTAGCCAAATCAATGTTATGAAAAGGTCACATGATTGGAGATTTAGGGTAGCATAATAACACAATCAAATTAAAGAGAAGCTTTTAAGAAAATGAGATAAATTATACAAGAAAACTATCTCCCAAGACATTAAAGAGATTGGGTGTAACATCCTTGATTATTAAATAAATAAATAATCTTGATGAGTATGAAAGATGGAAAAATCCAAGAATATAAGAGATCTAAAAAAGTAAGAATGAATATTGGATTTGATAGGGCTTATTGATATGCTATGTAATGTTTGTTTCATCACAATAAAACCATGTTTTCAATTTCTATGAATTATTAAATTTCATTCTAATATTAAGAAAATATATACTATAATTTAAATAAGATAAATTATGGCTATATAATGCTACCAAACAAAAGCCAACTGAGATTCTCAAGAATCTACATTTATAGCAATATAGTTATATAACTAAATAAAAGAAAAAATTTTATGAAATGAGATATATTATATTTGAAAGTTGTATTCCATTATGAGATATATATAAATTAAAATTTTCCTAAAATATAAGAAGTCCTAGATAATTAAATATTTAGAAATATAAAAATATTTATTTAATTATATAGAGCTCATAGAGATTAGTGTAAAGGCAACGATTTAATCACGATTGATAACTTTTTTTTACTGACAATTAACAAAGTAAATTAACATAAAAAATAAAAAAATCTAATATTATAAATATAAAGAGAATACAACGTAAAAAAACTAAAATGAGATAAATTATAACACTATAATATAATAAAGTCAAATAAAAGTTGAGGTAAAACATGAAGAGAATTAGAGTTTCATCGTAATATAACCAAACTAACGTTAGAAACTCGACAAATAAAACAAACTACATGACAAATTCGATTTCCAAAGTACTAAAGGGATCACAGGTAACATTCTCAATCATCAAATGACGTATGAATTCAAAGTTTTCTGAGACGTAATAAAGGCATCGAAAGTAAAATATTTAAAAATATTTATGAATAATTTTAAAAGGATAGAGATTGTTGATGAGTCCAATGATATTATTTTTCTCTCAATCAAATCTTGTTGAGTTATTTAAAATCTCCAAAACTTAAAAATAAAAATAAATACTATATTATTTTTATTAATAACAAGCAAATAAATATTGAATTTGAAATTAAAAAAATTGAAACTATAAAATATAACATAATAAAAGCAAACTAAAGGTCACAAAGGAGGACAATTAGACCTTTTTAGTAATATAAAAAATAAAAGTGAAACAATTTGAAAAAATTAGAAAATTTTCATAGGAATATTGCATTCCAATATACTAAGGAGATCGAGTGCGACATACTCAATTATCGAATCATGTTCAAAATAAAATGTCTTATAACGTGTTTTAAAAAATTGATAAATAAAACACTAAAAAAATATAAAATTGAATGTTTAACTAGTAATAGCAATTACAAATGTGTCCAAAATAAAGTGATATGGGAAAAGGAAAATTACTCAATATTATTTCACAAGTTTGGATTGATCGATTTACTAATGGAAATTATATGACTATCCATTTTAGAACCAACAGATTCCCATCAAGAATACCTTGCAAATTGCATGCCCATGATCATAAGACACTTCATAATTATAAAAAACTTTGTATTAGTGCTTTTATTTTCAATTTCGTCAAACATTATGGATTAAAAACTACCTTTAATATTCAACATCTTTTGCATTATAAGGAATCACACCGAACACCTTTTGTTATAATATTACATTATGAAATATTAAGGGGAACACGTGTAACATTTTTTATCATCAGTTCTCATAGGAATTACCACAATTTACTCAAGAACATAAATAATAAAAAATATTTTTTCAATATTATGTAAATATATAATAAAATTAAACTTTGATATGGTAAAGCCAAAAAGATAAAATCAAAGAAATGCAATCATCAAATGAGAGAAGATTAAATGTTTTATTATAATATAACTAAATATAAAAATTATAAAAAAGAGATTAATTATGGGAAAAAGTTACATTTCAAGATACTACTGTGATATAGTATAACATTCTCAGTGATGAAAAAATGAACGAATCTAAACGCCTTGTAAAGCGTTTTAAAACTATTAAGAACTAAATATTTTATAAAAATTAATATAAATAGAGCTCATAGAGATGAGTTCAATCACATTTTTTTTTCTGCCCAAATGAGATCAATCGATATAAAACAAATTTTGTTGCGACAAGCTCTAATCAATTGAATTTTAATTTTTACATTTCATAATCTACTATTTCTAAGGTCTTTGGCATGTGTTACCAGGTATTTCCTTCATACCCTAATTTCTGATCAAAGATGTTATAGTAGTTTTCCTGTGTAACTTCAAATGCTACTTTCCTATATAGTTTATCACATTTTCAAATCTTGCACTATGATTTCTCTATATTATTATGAAACACTAATTATTCTCTTGTGTGGCCATTACATCATTTTCATTTCATTATGTTTCATTACTTTGGTTTATGTTATTTTAGTGTCAATTTATTTTTTAGTTAATATTAAAATAATAATTTTTTATTATATATGTTTGTTTACTTGGAAACTCATAATATTTATAAATCAAATCGGATTTTAACAAAACATATGTCAATGTCTAACCTCAACGATCACTATTTAAGTGAATTTCTTTTTAAATATTTTATTTTCAATGCTTATGGCAAGCTTATTGAGATATTTTAGTTTGTAACTTATTTGATGATTGATATTATTTCACTCAATCTTCTTAATATCCTTCAAAACAATTTTTACTTTCAATGTTTCTCATATTTCGTACTATTTACCATTGATTTCATTATATTACTATGCAATTCAAAATAAATTATCCACTGTCACACTAATTTGCTAAAACTTTGCTTCAATTTATCAAATTCTCACTAAAATACATGTTAATATTAACACTATGATTTATTATTATTTTTGTTTATTTACTTAGATAATTCATAAAAATTCAAAATGATGTCTAGGAAAAAAAAAATAAACATTGGTTCATCATCTAAACGAGTTATATAAAAAACCGACTTTTTTGTTTTTAAATATTTAATTTTTTAAGGCTTTGAAAAGTTTACAATAGATTTGGATATGTGTCTCATTTGATAATAAAGGATGTTACATTAGATGTTTTTAGTATCTTGGAATATAACTTTCCAAATAATTGATCTCATTTCTTTAAATATTTGACATCCATTTCGTTACATTTCAATCAAAAACTAATTCACTTCTAGTGTGAACTTTAAATTACTTTGATTTGGTTATATTAAATTTCTTCAATTTTTTATTTATATTAAATATATTGAAATAGTAATTTATTATTTTTGATGTTTATTTACTTGGGTAATTAATGATACTTCTTGACGAGGTCTGATGGAGACAAAAAAAGGTTGTTTAACTAGTCCAGATGAGCTCTATCAAAAGTAAAAAAGTTTGTCAATATTTTTTTATATTTTTTATTTTTTATGTTTTTCGCATGTCTTATGAGATATGTTTATTTGAACTTGATTTTTTACTCGAGGATTTGTTTCTATCTTCTTTGCAAATTGAAAAACAATTTTACATTTCCTCGTCACATTTATTCAAGTTGTGGGTTTTGATTATGTTATATTGAATAAACTTTAAATCTCCACCCCTATAAAATTTATATTTTTTAATTTAATATAATACATTTCCCCAATTAATCCCATTTTCAATTTAATATACATATTTACTTACTGTTAAAATAAAATTTTATCTTTATTTATGCTTATATTTATTTAAAAGTTATAAAAATTTAAAATAAGATTCAATTGAGAAAAGTGAACATGAATGAGCTCATCTTGATCAGACCTATCCTATTGAATAACCATTTATATATTTTAAATTATTTTTTTTAGGTTTTATTAAGCGTCATGACATATTTTGATTCGTACCTAATTTTGCTATCGAGGATGTCACACTCGATCTCCTCACTGTCATGGAATGCAGCTTTTATGCAAAATTTATCACATTTCTTCAAATTTTTTAAATTACTTTTATTTTATTTTAATTAAATTTAACTATACTCTCATGTGACATTTGGAATCTTTTGATTTTGTTAAATTACATTACTTCCATTTGTCTCGCTTCACCTTTAAATATTAATTTTCCATTCTTTTGGCATGCTTTATGTGTCAATTTTAATCGATGTTTATTAGTTAATCAAGAATGTTACGCTCGTCTTTTTTATCTCAGAATGGTGCTTTTCTACTAAGTTAATCTCATTTCTTTAAGCTTTTAGTATTTTTTGTTTTTATTTTTTTGACACATTTATTTTAGTCCAGTATGACATTTAAATCTCTTGTTTTTTTTTAATTAAATTACTTCAATTTAACTCATTTTTGCTTAGAATATATATTTGTAATGATAACAAACTAATTTATAGTTAGTTATGGCTAATTACTATAGTAAGCCTCAAATATTTTGAACAAGGTCTGATGAATATGAAAAAAATGTCATTGGAGTCATCTATACAAGCTTTATTTAATTTAATTTTTTAAAATATTTAATTTTTTATGTATTATGCATTTTTATGAGTTATTTTTTAGTAGTTGATTTTATATTGAGGATGTTACACTTAATGTACCTGGCATTTTGGAATGTAGCTTTCTTATACATTTTAAATTACTTTTTAATTTTTTCTCTTTCATTTTGTTATACTACATTGTAGTTATAATTGTATTCTTGTGTGACCTTCACATTAGATTTCTTTGATTATACAATATTGCTTTAATTTATCTAGTTTCAAGTACATTATTTTTTAAATATTAAAATAACAGTTTATTCACATTTATAGTTATTTACGTTCGTATACATTTAACTCAATTTTTGCTTTCATCTACAATATATGTTTGCTTTGATTTATACTTATAAGATAATAAGTTGCATAAAAAGAATATTCACTTTTATTTTTCTTAAACTTTTAATTTGTTTGGATTTTTCTTTCATTACAAGAAATTTCAACTATAACAATTTTAGTGATCAAGGATGTTGCTCTTAATGTTCATAATATCTTAGAATGCAACCTTACCATTTGATTTAGTTATATTACTCTATAACTCTAAATCTTTTCTAATGTGACTTTTACATCATTTTTATTTTGTTTTATTATATTTCTTTTGTTTATCAAATTTCTATCTTAACATTTATCAATTGAATATGAAATGAATAATATATTATTGATTATAGTTTTTTGCTATTACAATTTTTAGTAATTCCAAAAGAGGCTTGATTAAGATAAAACAATCATGTTCTAGCAATGAACCTTTATTAGATAATTTGTAAAATATCTGCAAATTTTTGTATTGATTAGATCTTTTGCTATTTTTCATTGTCCACACATGTGACCTTTATATCACCTTAATTTCATACTATTATGTTGTCATAATTTATCTCATTTTTGCTTCGGAATAATTTTTTAAATCACTTTCATATATGATTTACAACATTTACTCAAATGTTTCACTTTAATTTGGATGTATTGATATGTAAGTATAAATCTCCTCTCATGTAACCATTACATTAATTGATTTATATATATTACACTATTTGGATTTATCTCATTTTACTTTTATCCAATATTTTCTTAATATGAATATAAAAATTATTTTTTTTGTGCTTTTTTAGTTATGTAAACCATAGTAATAGGAGATGAGGTATGATAGGAATGAAACGTATATTATTGAACTTGTCTCACTTAGCTTTCTCTAATTAAAATTTATTTTTTTAACATTTTAGTTTGATCATTTTTGGCATGCTTTCCCTAAATGGTTTTATTTATTAAGAAAGAGACATAATCCTTAGAAAAAATCCTCTATGGAGGATCAAACAAAGTGTTGGACATTAACAACTAGGGAAGTGGCTTGGGAAGCGGCATTCCCCTATCCCAAGAACTATCAGAGAGACAGGTAGTGTGCATGGCCCAGTCCACCGAGGCATTGCCCTCTTCACGAACGTACGAGATGCATTTCATGCTGAGGCACAATGCATGCTCAATCACTGCAGAAAAGAAACCTGCCACAGGCAGTTGCTTAATGATATTGTGCCCCTCCTGTCGCACCAATATAGAATCCGTCTGTATCTCCACTTCATGGAACTCAGACAATGTGTTCCTCACCATATTGTGGGCCTTCATTATCGTCTATGCCTCCATAGCCTCATTGGAATGTGAGAAAAACCTACTGCTAGACACAAGCACGGGCTTCCCCAAATGATCTCTAACAAAAATACCCATACGTGCAATATCATTCCCAACGGTAGCATCGCAATTAATTTTTATCGATTCAGCAAGTGGGGGGACCCAATGAAAGGCTACTTTCAACTCCAAGGAGTTTTATGGGTTCCTGCTGGGCTTGGATGAGTATGCTTTGTATTGTTTCATTGCAATTGCAATCTACATCTAATCTTTACGCATTAAAAAGGTATTGCTGATAAGTGGCTCCTAATGCTTTCTCACATTCCTGCTCTCCCAAACGCAATCAACTATGACAGCAAATGTCACTGTTAGCAACATGTCGTTGTAGTGACTAAGCCCAAATGCCATCGCAGAGCAAAATTAGTGCTACAGGAAATCCTACCCACCGCATGCAGTGAAGCCAGTACCAAGCACCACAACGGTAGCACACGCCTGTCGTATGCACCAAAGCTCTTGCGCCCATGAGCACTTCCACAACATATGATGCAAGATCTTAGTAGTTTGCCACCCCAACTACAACTACTACTGTCGGTTCCTCCTCGGCGTGCTAGCCACGCCATCATGGGAGGATGTTTCTCATCAGGCGCCAAATGAACATGTGCACCCTAGGGATACCATCAATCTCCAAATCCACTTGAATTGATCCGTGTCAGCATTATAGCTACTTGCATTGTCTTTGTGTGCACTATTCCTTAAATGCATATAGAATCTCCCATTATTGACCACCATTGACTTAGTACGAGATTGTACCTATGTATCCTTGTTATGCTTATAAGCCCATGATAGATACATCACCCTATCGTACATTAAATCATTAGCCCATGCATAGGTTTTTTACTGATCCTAGACACCAACATGACCAATGCATTCTCCAACAATTGTTGGCCAGACAACATCCATATTTATGGAGGTGGACCACCATTTGAAAGGGAGGAATCCCATCTAATTATCCTCTACGAACTCAGTTGTCATGCTATCTCCAAGCCTCCAAACAAAGCAAGAAACTGAGCATGGCACCCATGACAAGCCTACATGCATGGGATGTGCTGCATAGGATTCTGCTCAGGTTGCATGCAGCCTGATACTTGCTTCTAATGATCCTGGCCCATGGGCTATCTTCATGCGAAAGGATCCTCCTAAACTGTTTCATTTTCAAACCTCACTGCTATATACGCAAATCGTGTATGCCGAGACCCCTCATCTCCTTAGGCAATGTGACGGTGCCCTAGTCAGCATAGTGAATCACATTCATACTATTAGCACCACAACAAAGAAACCTTCTAGTCATTTTTTCCACTTCATCAATAGCCTCCTTAGGGACCACACAATGCCTAACAACATGACTTGGGATTGCCACTGACACAATGTTGATCATAACAACTCGCCCCCACTAAAAATAGTGGCCTAATCCACCACTTAGTAACCTACTCCTTCTAAATGATGAAATTAAATTCTCCCTTGATGAACAACTTTGCCAAAATAGGGATCCCAAGATATTTGAGACTTTCCCTTTGCGACATGCATATTCCCTTTCCAGAATCTTCTTCCTTCAACCATTCCTCCACTTACTAAAATATAACTTTGGCTTCGCCTATTCACTTTTAGCCCCGCATGCTTGCCAAAATCCTCATCATTCATCACACCGCATGCACGGCGGCATGTGTAGCTGGCACATACAGTAGAATCTCATTTGCAAACAACAAATGCAAAACGGTGGGTGAGCTCCGCCAGTACTAAAAGCCCAGCAGTGTGTGCGTCTCACAGTTCTGCACAAGGAAGGATAAGCAATCAGACATGATCGTGAAGCGGTAAGGAGACATAGGACATCACGAATCCATAGGAGCCTAGCACAATTAAGGATAACTCCAAAACCTTAGCAAAAAAATGCATACATTCACCCAATTACACCAAGCCATACAGAAGCTCCAAAAACTCATCATGTTTATCACAAACTACCACTTGATGTTATCATAGGCTTCTTCCATGCCAATTTTTACTACCATCATCCAACCTTAGAGGTTGATGAATGCATCCTTAAAGCTATCTCTTGTACAAAAAACATATTATCAGTGCTTCTTCTGCCAGGCATGAAGGCCCATTGCTCCTTTGAGATGATATCTGGCAGCAACCGTTTTAGTCTCTCTACAAGTATCCTAGCCACTACCTTGTAAACAACATTGCATAAATCCATTGGTCCAAAATGTTCAGGCTTGTTGGATTCTTGCATCTTAGGTATATGAACAACAAAACTATCCTTCCATGACATAGGCATTTGCTTCTCCTCAAAAAAGGCCATAACTACACACACTATGTCCTCCAGAGTAATGTCATGGTAATGATGAAGAAACTCAGTGGTGATCCCATCCATCGTGGGTGCGTTATTATTCCTAATAGCCCTGATTGCAAACATGACCTCCTCCCTGGTCACCTTGAGGGTGAGAATAGTTTCCTATTCAAAACTAAGACACGTGCATGGCATATAATTTAGCTGGGGATAATCCACATATATTTTGCACCATTTGGCCACAAAGTAATGTGTTAAGGATTTTACTTATGCCCTCAGCTATGGTAGCAACCTCACCCATGTCATTCTTCATCTATATGACGTGGTTGTTGTGCCATCTAGAAGTTGTTGTAGTATGAAATAAGCATATATTCCTATCCACTTCACTTTAGCCCTCTGCCACCACCAACTTTCCTCTAATGTGCAACATCAATGAAAATCAGTATTGAGGTGGCTAACTTGAGAATTCTCCTCAGCATCCAAGCCAACTTCAGATTATTTTAATTGAAGGATGTTAATTTTGCTTTCTAGCACCATTTTGGTATTCACGAAAGCCCACACCTCAACCATACTCCAACTGTGAAGAGTGACTAGAGACCAACAAAACATGGTCAAATGCCTCTCCATCAAATTGCCCTTAGTGCATCTCTTCCATGCTTGGTGCACCACACTGTCCAAGACGTCTTGCCACATGCTCCCAAATTAAATTCTACTGCACCTAGCCATCCCATTCCCTCCCCACAAATCAATCACAAGTGGGCAATGATTTGAGCCAATTTGGGATAGATGAGTGATGATGGTTGTTGGAAAAGCTTGCATTCCCTGCATATTTATCAACACTCGATCCAATCTCTCAGGAATTTTCACAGCAACCAACTTCCCCATACACCATGTATACTTGTTGCCAAAAAAGCCAAGGTCCTCAAGCTATAATTCTTGCAAAATTTCCAAGATTCAAGCGGTCTCTACGTGCATAGAAACATTTTCGCCCCTTTTTTTCATCCTGTGACATAACTAACTTGAGATCCCTTGCTGCAATAAGAAATCCACCAGACCTTGCTTCTTCCCTCAACACTCTCCTTTTGTGAGGTTCCTTCATGCCATAAACAACACAACATTTTATCATAGTATCTCTAGTCATTGTCGCCACAACAGATAGCACGAGCATTGAAGTTCTTACAACTTTGAGGTCTGGTCAGCACCTCAACATCACAACGATCCCTACAGATTTCCTAGCCGAGGGTTCTGCTGCGAAATGCCAATCTCAGCCTAGCAGCAAGTTGGCATCTCTCCTACTAAAATTTGGCACTCTGGTCTCCACTAAGGCCACAGCATAAATGTTTCCATCTCTAACAAACCTCAGCAAATAACATCTCGATTTTTTCTGTTCGAAATACCCCTAATGTTCCAGTGGCAAGCTTGAATATTACAGTAAAGTAGTTGAGTAGCACCACATTACCACATCATCCTTGCAGCGTGCGTAATCCCCACGCATGTTCTATCTTCAATTATGCTAACTTGTATGCATTTCATATTTACTGCAATTTTGGAAGTTCCTTCATGCACTAGTGCCTTCATGCATTTTTGCATCCATGTGACACCCTGAGCCATGCACCCCATAAAACATCTCCAAGTCATCCCATCACGCCCTCCATTAGTAGGCTGCACCATTAAACAACTGAGTTAAAAATTAACATGAGCACAAGTGTGCATCACACGTGAAGCAGACCCCCTCAGCGCCAAATGGACCTGGGAAACATTAGCATCACATTGAGCATGGCACTGTCTCCCCATCATGTCCCCGAACACACGAACACATACTCGCCACGAATTTGAAACCACATTGTCCCGAACTAGGCACCACCACCAACACCTCTGCACCATCATCGTGATCACTGCAGCCTTATGCATTAATCAGCATAACATCCCACAAAAAGTGCTACACTCCACGAGATGTAGTCGAGAGGCCTCCCTCCTATCAAATGCATGATTATAGATCATCATAGCAAGTAACTCCCTCTGTGTGTTGTTCCACATGTTGCATTATCATTTTCCCTTTCCTGTCAAGAACATATGGTTCCCTTTCGAACTGCTTGCTAGTCGAACGTTGTGTTGTAAAAATGATACCCGCCATATCCCTTTAGTCCTTGAGGGACCAAATTATCCCAGGGTCCTCTCTCCCACGAGCGGCAGATGTACTCCTTCGCATATTAAGGCCCCCTACCTTCATAGTAACTTCTTTTGGTACGCTTTTCAAGTAACTTCTTTTGGTATGCTTTCCAAGTAACTTCTTTTTGTATCAAATTTGGATATCGAGGTTGCTACACTTGATCTCCTTAATATCTTTAAATGTAACTTTTCATCAAATTTATCTCATTTCTTCAATTTGTTTCTTTGATTTGAAAATATTACTTTACAATGAAAATGTTCTCTTTTGTCCCTCACATTATTTTTTGTTATATTACATTTTTTCAGTTTAACTCAAATAAATTTTAATATGATAATTTGTTATATTTACATTAATTTATTTTGGTATTTCATTATAATTCATAATGTGGTCTTATTGACGTGAAAAAAATGTCATTCGACTCATCTCGACAACAACATTTTTATGAGACCTTTTACATTTGTAGCTTAGTCCATGATATAACAAGTTGCATTCGATGTCTCTTGGATCACGAAATTCGACATTCCCATATAATTTATCATATTTCTTCAAATATTGTTTTTTCATTTTACCATATTCCATTGCTTAAAATTACCTATTTCGAGAATTGATGTATATTTAATATTTAAAATTAATTTATTATTTTTTTATTTACTTTTATTGTTGACATTCAAAAAAAGGTCAGCTGGGGATGAAACAAAAGGTTCTTGATACATCTTGATTAATTTTATCAAAAGAAATATTTGTTTTTATATTCTCAAATAATTTATTTTTTATCATTTTTAGATGCTTTATTAGTCCCTTTTATCTTTACCTCGTTTGACGATCTAGAAAGTTGCAATCAAACTCTTTATTATTCTTGTAATGCAACTTTCTTATACAATTTTTTTTATTTCCTCAAGTTTTTTGTTTTAAATTTATTATATTATTTTGAAATCATGTGACCTTTATATCTTATTGATTTTATTATATTATGTTACTTCAACTTATAAAAGTTTAGTTTTAAAAAATATTTAAATGTTAAAATAATAAATTAATATTATTTATGTTTACTTATTTTGATAAATCATAGTAACTCAAATTGAGGTTCGATCGAGAAGAAATAAAAGTCATTTGATCGTTCTTGATGAGCATCATTAAATTAATTTTTTTATTTTTTTATTTATAACTATTTTATTTTCGAAAGATTTTAGCATAATTTTTTAGACATTCAATTTTGAACATCATTTAGTGATGGATGATTTTAGACTCAATCTCCTTAATATCTTGGGATATAACATTCTCAAAGGTGTTTTCTCACTTCTTAAAATTTTTCCTTTTATGAGTTACGTTGTAATTTTCCTCTAAATCTTCTCGTATGCGACATTTACATCGCTTTCGTGTTATTGTATCATACTTATTTAATTTGTCTAATTTCAGCTATGATATGCATCTACTTCTTATTAAAACAACATTATATTGTTATTTCTAATTATATTTTTTTTAAATCGTAGTAACTCCAAATGAGGTCTGATGAAGACAAAAAAATTTTTATTGCTCTTATCTCAAGAAGTTATATGCGATTAAATTTTCATTTTAATACTTCAAAATATTTTATTTTCAAAGGTTTTGGCTTGCTTTATGACTCATTTCTATTCTTACCTTATTTAACAATAAAAGATGCCACACTCGATCTCTATAGCATGTTGTAATTCAACTTTTTTACATAATGTATCCAATTTCTTCAATTTTTTTTTAATTTGTTATATTTTTATCTAACCTTAAATCGTATCTGATAGTACCCTTACATCACATTAATATGGTTATATTAAATGTTTTTAGTTTTTCTTATTTTAGCCTTAATATATGTTTATTTAATATAACAACAATAATTTTTTATTATTATTATTTATGCTTACTTATATTTGCAATTTTGAACAATCAAAAGATGTTTGATTTAGTCACAAGAGTTGACTTTGCACTTATCTTGTTATGCTTTATACAACTGAATATTCATTTTTATATTTTTAGATATTTTATTTTAAAATGTTTTGAAATATTTTGTGTCATTTTTATTTGTATGTTATTTTATGATTGAGGATGTTACACTAAAACATCTTAGTATCTTGGAATTTAACTTTTTATACAATTTATGACATCTTTTTAAATGTTTGTCATTCATGGTGTTATACTTCCATGAAACTATAATTCTCTTCTACCATGGCCACAAAAAACATTTGATCTAGTTGTGCTACATTTCATCATTTTATATCCTTTTAGAATTATAACATATTTCCTAAAATAAAAAATAATTATTTATTAATACTTATTCTTATTTTACTTTTGCAATTCATATTAGTTCCATGTGATATCTAATCGATAAGAAATAAATAGCATTAAAACTCCCTTGTTGAGCTCAAATCAATTAAATATTCTTTTCAACTTTTCAAGATAATTTAATTTTTTTTTTATTTTGGAATGTTTTGTGAGGATTTTGATTCATAATTTGTTTCAATGAATGAGGATGTTATGCTCGATCTTTTTAGTATTTTCGAGTGCAACATTCTCGTAAATTTTATCTTATTTATTTAAGTCTTTGAACATCTTTTAGAAGTGTTGCATTCTCTATATTTACTAAATTTTGACCACAATATTTATTTACTTAAAATAATAATATTATGTTTTTTAAAAAATATTTATTTAATTAATTTGTAGTTTTTTCAAATGAGTTTTTTTGAAGGCAAAATAAACATCAATCACTTGCTTAGCAAACACTATGCAAAAAATTTTCATTTTATATTTTCAAATATTTTATTTTGTAACATTTTTTTTAAAAGTCATTTTCATTCATACAAGACATCTTGACTTTATTTGCACTTGATCTCTTTCAAACAGTGGAAAACAACTTTTTGACACAATTAATCTCATTTCTAAAATTTTTCACTTTGATTTTATTATACTACTACGTAACTCTAAATCTACTGTTGTGTGACATTTATGTTCAATTGATTTAGTTATATTACTGCACCTAAATAAATAAATTTTTATTTAATTATTATTTTTGTTTTAATTAGAATAAAAATTTGACAATATTTAGGCCTATTTAATTAGCTAAATTACAATTACTTCAACATGAATCTACTATTGTTGGACTCATGTTGATGAGCACTGTCTAATGAAATATTTATTTTTTGTGAATTCAAATATTTTTATTTTGAATGGCTTTTAATTTTATTAAGAAATATTTTCATTCATAATTAATACGATGATAAAGAATGTTAACCAACTTCCTTAGTATCTTGGAATTAAACTTTCTCATACAATTTCTATCATTTTTTCAATTCTTCAATTTGATTAAGTTTATTATTATTTAATTGTAATTTTCACTATGTGACTTTGACAACACTTTTTTGGTATATTTGCATTACTTCAATTCTCTTTAGAGATTTAATATATATCAACATAATGTTAAAATAATATTTTATTTTTATTTATTTTAATTATTTTGGAAATTAACAACAATTTTAGTTGATGTTCAATTAAGACAAAACAACATTTGGCTTCCTTCACATAAATTTTATTAAATAAAAAAATATTTTTTTATTTTTAATAAAATAGTTTCTAGTGTATCAGAATGCTTAATGAATCATTTCAATTTGTACATAATAGGCTGATCAAGATTGCTATAATCAATCTCCTTAGTTTCTCATAATGTAGCTTTCTTAATAGTTTTATCTCATTCCCTCAAACGTTTTCCTTTTATTTTCTTATATTTCTATGAAATTCGTACCACACTCTTCTTTGAGTTTTACATACTTTAATTTAGTTGATTTTAAATCACTAAATTTATGTTAGTTTTGTTTCAATATATACATATATTTAGAAATGATTGAATATTGTTATATTAATTATGATTAATTACTTTAATAATTCGTAATAATTCAAGATAAACTCCTGTAGAGACAAAATAATTATCATTCTAGCCATCTAGATAAGCTCTATCTAATTAAATACTTATTTATATATTGTGAAATAATTCATTTTATGTGCTATATAAGTTTTATAGGATAGTCTTTTAGAATTAATTTCATGAATAAAGATGTCACAATCAATTTAGTTGGTATCTTGGAAAGCAACATTTTCGTACATTTTTCTTTTTTTTTTCAAAATTTCCTCTTTGATTTGGTTACATTAATTTGTAATTGTGATTCTCCAATCATGTCATCTTTGCATAAGCTTGATTAGGTTATATTTTATTATCTTTGATTTATCTTATTTTAACTTTATTATGTACTTAACATTAAAAAATTAATTTTTTTATTATTTATTCTTATTTACGTCGTCATCTGATATAATTTGAAAATGTGATTTATCGAACTAAAACAATCACATTGGACTTTTGGCATTGAGTTTTACCTAACTAAATATTCATTATTATATTTCTCAAATTATAATTTTATATGGTTACTACATGTTTTAAAAGAAATTTTAATTTCTCATTTATACATGATTTGATGATCATGAATTTTGAAAACAATCACCAGAACATCTCGGAAGAAACCTTCTAAACACAATTAATCTCATTTCTTCAAATTTTTTGCTTTGGTTTGGTTATATTACTACGTTACTCTAAATTTATATTGTGGGACCAATATATCCCATTTCTTCTATTATTCATTAATCTTAAATTTATTAAATTTATTTTTAAGTATATCTTCTCATTTATAAAATTAATAGTTGTATGACCCTTAAGTTAATTTATATATGGAAATAAGAGTAACTCAAAACTAAGTTTGATTAAGATGATAGAAATATTATTAGAATCATCTTGATGAGCTCTATCTAATGAAATATTCATTTTTGTATTTATGACATTTTATATTTAATATTTTTGGCATGTTTTTATAAGATATTTTAATTTACTTCAGCAAATATTTCAAAAAATCAAACTCGATCTCTTTAGTATCATAGAATGGAACTCTGTTTTGCAATTTACTTATTTTTTTTAAAATTACTCTGATTTTTTTTATTATTATGTAATTCTAACTTTCCTCTTATGTGACATTTATACCTCTTTTTTATTATATTTACATTTGTTTAATTTGTTTCTATTTAGATTTAATACATATCCAAATAGTATTAAAATAATAATTTAATATTGTTTATTTCAAATTATTCTGGGAATTCATTGAAATTCTAATTATGGTTTGATTATGATGAAACAAACATGATTTGGCTTACTTAGACTAGCTTTATTCAGTAGATACTCATTTTTATATTTTTAAATGATTTCATTTTTTGCGTTTTTGCAACCTTTGTGAATCATTTTGATTTGTACTTGATTATATGATGGAGGATGTTACTCGATCAACATAATATCTCGAAATATAACATTTCTATAAAATGTATCTCATTTCTTCAATTTTTAACTTTTGTTTTTTTATATTTCTACGAAATTTGGATTCTACTCTTATATGACTTTTTGATCTTTTGATTTTGTTTAATTACATTGCTTCAGTATATCACATGATAGCTGAAATATATATATATATATATATATATATATATATATATATATATATATATATATATATATATATAAATATATATATATATAATGATAACGTAATTTTTATGTTAATTATTTTGATAATTCATAATAGTTTTAAACAAGCTCCAACACAGATGGAACAAATATCATTAGACTTGTCTATTTAAGCACTATCTTATTAAAGATTTATTTTAATTTTAAAATATTTTTATTTTATGTGCATTAAATATGTTTTATGGGACATTTTTTCTTATCTATTTTGATAATCTATCATGGCACTCTCGATCTGCTTGTTCTCTGAAAATGCAACTTATAATAAAATTTTTCTCAACTTTTCAAAAAAAAAATTTTCGCTTGGTTATATTACATTGCAATTGTAGTTCTCAATTCAAATTTATTATATAATCACTTAATATTAAAATATTAATTTATGTCTATTTATGCCCATTTTCTTTTGTATATGATGTATTTCCAAATGAGAACTAAATGAATATTCTTTTTCTTGTCGTTGGACGTGTGATGATGTGTTCTATCTGATTACATATTTCTTTTCATATTTTTTAATTTTTTTCATTTTATAAGATAACTTCATGATCTATAAGAAAATTCAATTATACCTAATTTTATAACAAGGAAGATATTACTCTCCATCTTCTTAGCACCATAGAATTTAACTCTACCATATATTTTATCTCATTTCTTTAAAATTTTCACTTTGATTTGGTATTGTTATTTTGAAAATAATAATATTTCTCTTGTGAAATTAACATCACTATGAATTTTTAGTATTACATTGCTTTAATTTATCTCATTTCTACATTAACATGTTCGTTAACTAATTATTAAAAGAATAACATATTATTTTTTATAGTTGTTCACATTTGCAATTTCTAGTAATTCCAAGCAAGAACCTATGGAATGAAAGAAATATCATTGGACTCATCTCGACTTGCCAGAATGAATTAGCGATTGATTGTTTTAAAACATTTTATATTTTTGAGTTTTTACAATTTTTATTAGGAATTTCAATTCGTACCTAATTTTATAGTAAATAAAGTTGTACTCAATAACCTTATTATCTAAGAATGAGCCTTTCTCCTATAATCTATCTTATGTTAGCAATTGTTTTGCTTTTTTTAACTATATTTATACCTAACTTTGGATCTCATGACATGTGACATTCACATCTCTTTAATTTTTTATTAATATATTTCATCAATTTATCTGATTTTGGCATCATAATTTGTTTGGTAATTTGTACTAATAACAATCGATATTCAATAGATAAAAAATAATAAAACATTATTATTTTAATTTTAACTTAATTTATATTAAAGCTGAAAAAGAATAAATTGAATGAGTGTAATAAGATAAAACTAAAGCGATGTAAAGGACACAGGACATAAGAATTAGGGTTTATATTAATGTATTAAAATGAATGCAAAACATTTTGTGAAACAAGAAAAATTGTATGAGAAGTTGCTCCGCAAGATGCTAAGTAGATCGAATGAACATCCTCAATTGTTAAATCAGGTACATATAAAAATGTCCCATAACATAACTTAAAGCAATGTAATGCATCCAAACAAAACAAAAAAGACAACAAAAATGGGATCAGTTCTTAGGGAAAATTTCCGAGATACTAAGGGGATCGAGTCTAACATGCACGAAATCTATGTGAGTCTAATGGCTTCTTATTTGACTTGATCATAACTCGATTGAAATTACTACAAATTACCATATTATATAAGCACGAATAAAGATAAGGTATTTTTTATATTAACGAAACACAAATATTAATTTTGAATGAGTTAAAGCGAAGAAATGAATTAAGTTAAAATAATAATACATTTTTATGTTAGTATCTGATAAATAAATATTAAAGCTCAAAAAAGATTAATTGATGAATTGAAATGCCACAAAATGAAAGTGATGCCAATGCAACATAAGAGGAGAATCAGAGTTTAATTATAATATTACTAAATCAACATGAAAAAGTTGATAGAGCTAATTGAGCAGTCTCCAATGATTTTTGTTTAAACTGAATCAAAATTTTTTTGGAACTACAACTAACTACTGATGAAAATATGTGCAAATAATAACAAAGTTTTTTTCATATATTGAGTGAGTTGAAGTAACGTAATACAACAAAATCAAAACAATTTTAGAGTCACATAAGTGGATATTTTTAATTACCTAATAATATAATTGAATGAAAACAATAACTTTGGAGAAATGATATAAATTGTATGAGAATATTACATTCCGTAATAATAAAGAGATATAAATTAGCATCATTGATCATGAAAAAAAATTTATTTGAAATTTCTAATGAAGTGTTAAAAACCAAAAAAAATAAAATATTCACAAACTTTTTAAAAAATTTTAAATTACACAAAAGTCATGAAGATAGGGACAATGATGTTTATGTTGTCTTAATTAGACCTCATCTAAAATTTAAAAAAATATGAAAATAAAATAAGAATAAATGAAAATAAAATACATTTTAAATATCAAAAAATACATATTAAAGCCGAAAAGACACAAATTTAGGCAATTCAATACAGCCAATTCAGGGAGATATAAGGATCACGTATGAAGAGATTTATAGTTGCTCTAAAATGCAACCAAATTAAGTCAAAAATTTTGAAGAAATGAGGTAGGGTTTAAACAGTTTCATTCAAATATGCTAATGAGGTTGAATGTAATATGATCAATTATGAAATTAGGTATGAAACAGAATATATAACAAGCATCATAAAATCTTAGAAAATTAAATTTTTAAAAATCTATAAATAAATATTTAATTGGATATAGCTCATCAAAATTGGTCCAACAATACTTTATTCCTCTTGAATGAATCTCATTTAAAATTATTATGAGTAATAAAAGGAAATAATAGTAAATAAAAGGAAACTATTATTTTAATATTACCAAAATATTTATGTTGAAACGAGATAAATTGAATCAACATAATGAAATAAAATCAAAGTGATGTAAAGGTCAATGTAGAAGAAATTTAGAGATATAGAGAAATATATCTAAATAAAAGCAAATAATTTGAATAAAATGACATAAAGTGTTACTAAAATTTCGCTCCAAATATTAAGGTGATCAAGTGAAATATCTATGTAGTAAAATTTTGAAAGAATCAAAATGATATATATAACATATTAAAACCCTAGAAAAAAAAATGTTAAAAAAAAATAAATACTTAATTTGATGGAGCTCATATAAATGACGCCAATGATCTTTGTCTCATCTCGATTAGACCTTGTTCGGGAATACTATGAGTTACCATAATAAACAAGCATAAATAATTAACAAATTATTATTTCAATATTACATTAAATATACATCTATGTAAAACTCATATAAATTAAAGTAATATATTTAAAGCAAAATAAAGTTGATTTAATGGTCACTTGAGAGGAGATGTATTGTATAATAAAATTATCAAATAAACAAAAAATGTTTGAAGAAGTCACAGATTTTATAAGAAAACCATATTCTAAGACGCTAAGATGATTGAGTGTAATATCCTCCATTATCAAATCAAACATCAATAAAAATGTCTTTTAAAATTCTAGGAGTAAACAATGATGAATAATAATACTATAATAATTTAATATTAAGTAATTAGATATTAAAGTTGAAATCGTATAAGCAAAAGAAATATAATATAACCTAATCAAGGCAAAATTCAAAATGAAATAATTTTATAAATGACAAAAGTGTGAGGGAAAGTTGCATTCCAAGATATAAGGGAAATAACATTTAAGATCCTTTGCCATGAAATTAAAGACAAATAAAATGCATTACAAAATGTGCAAAAACTCTTAATAATAAGATTTTCAAATATGTTAAAATTAATATTTAATTAGTTGATGCTCATAAAGATGTCTTCAACAAAATTGGTTCTTCTCAATTGCTCCTTATATAAAATTTCAATGAATTTCTAAATTAAATAGTTACAAATATAATAATAATTTACTATTTTCATATAAAGTAAACAAATATTAAAACAAAATTGAGATAAACTGAAGAAATATGAAATAAACAAATCACGTTCATGTAAAGCTGCAATAAAGGTGATTTAGAGTTACATAGTAAAATAACATATTAATACTTAAAATATTAAGAAATGATATAAAGTAGAATCAAAATGTCCTTAAAATCTTAACAAAACAAGAAAAAATACATATTTAAAAAGTATAAAAAAAGAGCTCAACATGACATGTCCAATGCTTTTTGTTTGCTCTCATTCACAAATTGTTCGGAATTAATGCCAATTACCAAAGTAAAAAAGCAAAACTAATAGTAAATTATTATTCTTGTAGAAAGTAAATGTATATAAAATAAAAAATTTGAGAAATAAAAGCAAAGATTATAGCAAGTAATGGCTCTCATGCGTTGATAATTAGAGTTACACTATAATATAACATCACGAAAGAAAACAATTCCAGACAAAAAGTAAACCTTACAACGTAGTTACACTCCAAGATACTTCAGAGAATATGTATAAAATCTACAAACATAAAAAGGGTACAAATCAAAATTTCTTAAAAAGTGTACCAAAATATATGAACAAATATTTAAATGCATGAAAAAAAATAATATTTAATTGGATAAATTTCATTAAGATGAGTCTATTGATAATTATTTCACCTGAAACATATGTCATTTGGAACAACTATGAATTTCAAATTAAGCAAACAAAAAAATTATTATTATATTATTAAGTTAGAATATAACAAAACTAAAATTTGTTAAATTGAAACACCATAATATAACTAAATAGAAATAGTTAAACTTCACATAAGATAGAAGTATAGATTAATAGTAACATAATAAAAAAATTGGAAAATTTGAAATAAATTGCATGGCAAAGTTATACAACAAGATAGTGTGGAATAAGAGTGAAAAAATTAGAAAACTTAATAAAATTGTATGGAAAGGTTAGATTCCAAGATGTTATGGAAATCGACAGTTACATTGTCGATTGCTAAATATGTTACGAATCAAAATGCCTCAAAAAGCATTACAAAACCTTATAAAATAAAAAAAATATAAAGATGAACATTTAGTTAATAGAGTTAATTGGGAAAAGTTTTATAATGTTTTGCCTTGTCCTAAAGTAAAGAATTTAAACATTTTAAAATATAGACTTATTTGGAATTATAACAAATTTACATTGTAAATAAGAATAAATAATTAAAAAATTATTATTTTAACATTTAAAAAATATATATTAAAGTTCAAAAGAGATTAATTGAAGGAATCGAAAATAAACAAATCAAACAAAAAAAGTTGAACGAAAGAAAAAAATTACATTAAAAATTTGAATTCCAAGAAATAATATAATTCGAGTGTAACATACTCAATCAAAAAATCATATAAAATTAAAATATATTGTAAATTATGGTAAAAACAAACTACATAATTTTTTTTATTAAATTTAAAAAATAAATATTCTATATTCTTGATCTCATTAAAGCATTTTTAAAGAAAGTAGTTTCATCCCTACAAGTCCTTTTATATTTACAATATTTTACAAAAGTAAAGAAATGGAAATAATCATAATATATTTTTTAAAATTAAACAAATATATGTGAAACCTAAAATTAGTTGAACTGAACCCATATAATATGACCAAATAAAAGGCAAGTAAAAGTTAAAATGTAAATGATTAATTGCAACCTAATAATATAACTATATCAAAGCTAAAAGAAGCAAGGAACAATGTGTCATAATGGTGCTAAAAAATTAAGTTGGCATAAATAATAATAGATTATTATTTATTATCAAGTAAATATATAATGACGTTGAAATGAAAAAAACTAAAGCCCTATGATATGACCAAAGTAAAGACAAGTAATCCTCAGATGAGAGAATATAAAGACTTACAAAGTAATAAAAGGAAAATAAAGTAAAAACATTTGAAAAACTAAAAGAAATTTTATGAGATAGTTTCATTCCAAGAAGATATGGAATTAAGTGCAAAATTCTCCATTATCAAATCAACTATCAATCAACGTGTCATGTAAAATTTTATAGTATTAAAAAAAATAAAAGAATAAAGTTTGAAGAGAAGAGATAAATTGTATTGAAAAGTTGCATTCAAGTTACTAAGAGGTTAGAGCATATTCTTTTTGATTTCAAGTGTAGAATCTTGGAACATCAAATTAGGCAAGAAATAAAATTATCATAAAAAGAATGCAAAACAGAAGGGAAAATATTTAAAAATACAACACTTAATATTTATTTTTTATTGACCTTGTCTAAAATATTTATTTTTGATTGACCTTGTCGAAACATTTCTAATGAGGTCTTTTCGTCACAATCATATCATGTCTAGAATTATGAAGAATTGTCATTTAAAGATGAATAAATAACAAAAAATACTTTTTTAATAAAAAGTAAATATATAATAAAATTGAAATGACATAATTTGATCAACTATATTATAACCCAATAAAAGTGATCTAAGTATCACACAAGAGAACAATAAGAGTTACAACATAATATAACTAAATTAAAGAAAATAACTGAAAAAAAGATAAATTATGCTATAAAGGTGCATTCAAAGATTCTACGGAGTTTGAGCCTGACATCCTCATTCATTAAATCCAGTATAAATTGAGATGCTGGCAAAATGACTAAATCACTAAAAAATAAAATATTTAAAAATAGGTTATTATATTTTTTCGAAAGACATGTTATATCTAAAATAAGATAAACCATTTTGATATAACAAAATCACTTTGAAGTAAATATCACACCAACTTAAATTTAGAGTTACATAATGATATTTCTAAATCTAAGTAAAAAATTTGAACAAATGAGAAAAATTGTAAGGTAAAATGTTGTCTTGAATTACGCTATGGAGATTTGTTGTAAGTTCCTTAATCATCAAGTCCAATACAGATATAATTTCCTTGTAAATCTTGTCAATGTCTTTGAAAATAACATATAAGGATACAAAAATAAAATTTTAACTATATAGTGCTTATCAGGATGAGTCAAATATCTTTTGTTTTCTATCCATTGGACTCATTTAAAAATCCTATGAATTACAATGTTAAATAAATAAACATAATAATAATTTATTATTCAAACATTAAATAAACATATATAAAAATTGAAATAGATAAATATATTCAACATGTTATAATCAAATGAATGTGTTGCATATGTTAAATTAGGGGAGATTTATAGTCACTTTATCATATAACCAAATGAGTGCAAATATTTTGAAAAAACATGAAAAATTATGTAAGAAAGTCAATTACATGGTAATAAGGTGATAGAGCATAACATTATTAATTATCAATTTAGGTATAAATGAAAATATCACAAAAAAATGCCAAAACCTTAAGAAATAAAATATTTAAAATTATAAAACTAAAATTAATTTGGAAGATGAAGTAAAGATGAGTGCAACAAAGTTCATTTCTTTATCAAAACTCATCTTGAATTACTACATTAAAAAATTAATTTAAAAAAATAAAATAAAATAACGTTTATGTATTAAATAATTATAAATTAAAGTTGAAATGTGACAATTGATGAAATTTAATTTAACAAAATTAACAACTTGCAAAGGTAATACTACTGATAAATTTGTGCTACATAGAAATTTCAACAAATGAAAGCAAAACCTTTTAGAAAATGTGATATGTTGCATCGAAATGTTTCACTCCAAAATATTAATAGGATTGAGAATAGCATGCTCCAATATAAAATTTGGAAATAATCAAAATGTCTCATAAAATAGGTATAAATTTACAAACTAAAATAATTAAAAATAAAACAATAAACATTTAATTAGATAAAGCTTATCAAGATAAGTCCAAAGCATTGTTTCCCTTTTCAATTACAAAAGTAAATAGGGATAACTAATGATAAAACGTTATTTTAATATTAAGTAAATGTATATTAAAACATTAATAAAATAATTTAAAAGAATGTAATAAAACCAAATCTAAGTTATATAGATGTCACCTAAGAGACAATAAGAAGTCACAAAGTAATTTGACCAATCAAACTAAAAAAATTGAAAACATAAGATAAATAGTACGAAAATTTTAAACTCTAAGATACTGAGGAGTTCTAACATGACATCCTCGATCATCAAAGCATGTACAAATCAAAATGTCTTATAAATCAAGGTACAATAATAAAAAATATAAAAAAATGAATACTTGATTAGATGACGCTTGTCATCATAAGTTTGCCATGTTTATTTCAACTTGAATGGACCTCATTTTGACTAATTGCAAACGAAAATCATAGTTATCAAATAAAAAAATTTTTGTAATTTCAAGTAAATATAAAATAGAACTAAATGACAGGTATTTAAAGGTTGTAATATAATTTAGTCAAAGAATTATTATGGATACATTCAAAGAGAATTGGAGTTGCAAAGTAATATTACCAAATAAAATAAACTTTGAAAAAATAAAATGAATTGTACGAGAATATTGCATTCATAAATGCTAAGGAGTTCAATTGTCACATCCTCAATCATCAAACATGTACAAATTAAAATGTCTCATAAAACATGTGAAAATTCTTGAAGATAAACATTTACTTGGATAGGATTGGTCAAGACAAGTCCTAAGACATTTTTTCATCTTGATTGGACGATGTTTTTCTTTACTATGAGTTATAAAAGTAAATAAGCATAATTTTTAACAAACCTCGATTAGAATTTCTATGAAATACAAACGTAAATAAGCACCAAAAAATTTAATATTAAGAAAATATATAAGAAACAAAAAAAAAATTGAAATAATGTAATATAAACAAATGAAAATGATTTTAAGCTCACATAAGAGTTGAATTAGATTTTCATACTAATATAACCAAATAAATAAAAAATTTGAACAAACAAGATACATTTTATGGCAAATTAGCATTCCAACTTATTAAGGGGATCAAGTTTGACATCCTTGTTCATCAAACTAGGCACGAATACAGTTATTGACGAATCATGCCAAAAGCATAACAAAAAATTTCAAAATCTTAAAAATTAATATTTAAGTAGATATAGCTTATAGAGATGAGTTTAATAATAACTTGTTTGCCTAATATTGACATCATTTGGAATGATTATCAATTATCAAATTAAAAAATCATATATAACATTAAATTATTGTTATAATATTTAGTAAATATATATATTAATGTGAAAATGAATTAAATTGAAGAAATATAATAAAACAAAAATCAATGCAATGTAAAGGTAACATTAGAGCAAATTAGGAGTTACATATTAATATAATAAAATAAAAGAAAAAATATGAAAGCATAAGGTTAGTTGAACAAAAAAGTTCCTTTCGATGATACTTAGTAGATCGAGTCTAATATTTTCTACTCATGAAATTAGGTACAAATAAAATGACTTTTTAAGCATCTAAAAAGCTTAAAAATTTTATAAAATAAAAGAATTAATATTTTACTAGATCAAACTCATCTAGGCAAGTGCAATAACTTTTGTTAGGTCATGAGCATACCTTATGTTAGAATTACTATGAATTACTAAATTAAATGAGCATAAAAAATAATATAATACATTTTTAATTTGATATAACCCATGAAGACAATAAGAATGACGACAATTACAACTCGATCAAATCTTGTCTAGAAGTTTTTGTTAATTATAAAGTTAAATAACAATAAATACTAATACAAGTATGTTTTGATATCAAATAACTATATATTTGAGCTAAAATAAGACAATTGTAGCAATATAATGCAATAAAAAAAAGGTATGTAAATAGCATATGAGAGGACATTCAGAGTAGCCTAAAAATATAATGAAATTAGGAAAACATTTAAAGAAATGAGATCAACTTATGAGAAATTTTAATTCCAAGATACTAAATTGATCAAATGTGACATATTTAATTGTTAAATGAGAAATGAAATGAAATGTATCATAAAACATGCCAAAATAAAAGACAATAAAATATTTAAAAATATAAAAAAGATTATTTAAGTGGGCATAGTTTATTGAGATGAGTCTAATGATTTTTGTTTCATCCAAATTAGACAATTTTTTCCAATTCTACGAGTCACTGAATTAAAAAAGAACAAGTAATAAGTAATTAACATTATGATATTAAAAAAATGTACAATAGAATTGAAATAAAAAATTGAAGCAAGCTAATATAACCAAAAGAGAGCCATCTAAAGGTGGAGGAATGATCTTCAGAATTACGAAATATAATATCTTATAATGTTTTCCAAAACAAAAAAATACTTAAAAATAAAAAAATAAGAAATTGGATAGAGTTTGTCTAGATGTGCCCAATATATTTGATTTGTCTTAATCTATCCTTGTTTGGAATATTGTCAATTACAAAAGTAAATAAGAAAAATAAATAACAATTTATTACATTAACACAAATAAAATAAATATTTAAATTAAAATTAAATAAGTTCAAGCAACAAAATATGACCAAATAAATAGAATAGTTTAGGTTTGAGATATTAATACGATCAGGTGTAATATCCTCGATCACCAAATAATGTTGGAATACAACTAACTCATAAAAAATGCCATAAATTTTTAAAATATAATATCAAAAAAATGAACTTTAATATTTAATTATATAAAGCACTTCGAGATGAGTCCAACATTTCTAATTTTATCTCAAAAGACACTCGATTGGAATAACCATAAAATACAAATGTAAATGAGCATAAACAATAATAATTTCTTATTTTAATTTGAAGAAATGAATATTAACACTAAAATTAGGCAAACCTAAGAAAACGTTATATAAATAAACAAAAGTTATATAAAGTTTGGATAAGTGAAGAATAAGAGTTTTATAAGAATGTAACAAAATCAAATTGAATTTTTTTTAAAAACAAGATAAATAATACATGAATGTTGCATTACAAGATATCAAGGATATCAAATGTAACATGCTTGATCACCAATGCAAATATGAATCAAATATCTCATAAATCATGACAAAAAAAATTAAAATATTTAAAAATATAAAAAGAATATTTAAATTCATAGAGAATGTCTACATAAGTCCAATGACGATTATTTTGTGTCAATTAGAAATCATATTGAATTATTATAAATTATCAAAATAAATAAACATAAATAAAAATACATTATTATTTAAATATTTATCAAATATATACAAAAGTCAAAATGAGATAAACTAAGGCATTGTAACATAAAAAAATCATAGAGACGTAAAAGTTATATGAGAGTAGAATTAGTGTTTCTTAATAATACAAGCTAATCAATATAAAAACATTTAAAGAATTGTGGTAATATATATAAGAATGTTGCATTCAAAGATACTAATGAGATCTAGTGCAACATCATCAATCACCAAATAAAATTCAAGTAAAACTCTCTTATAAATCCTAAAAAACTAAGAAAAAATTGAAATAATTATATTTAATTACATATCGATTATTTAAACAAGCCAACAATGTTTATTTCGTCTTGTTCAAAATCAAGCAAAAACTCTTCACCAAATGAAATATAAAAATGGTATATTTAATTAGATCATTTGGGATGAGTCTAAGGATGTTTGTTTCAGCACAATCAGATGTCATTTGGAGTTACTAGAAACTATAAAAAAATAAGTAGGTAAACATATATTAAAGTTTAAATGAGCTAAATTGAAGCTATATAACACAGCCAAATCAAAGAAAATTTGAAGTAACACAAGAAGAGAATTACAGCTTCAAAGTAATATCACCAAATTGTAGTGAACATTTTGAGGAAATGAGGTAAAGATAAAATCCTTGATCAACAAATAATCAAAATATCTAATAAAGTATGACAAAACCATAAAACTAAATCTTTTAAAAAAATTAAAAATAAATGTAATTACATGGAGCTCATGGAGACTAGTCCAATGATGTCTATTTTTAATCTTAATTAGACTTTTTTTAGAGTTATTGTAAATTACAAATATAAAAAAGCATAAATGATAATAAATAATAATAATAATATTTAGTAACAATATATTAAGGATTTGTTGAAAATAAGTGAGAGTAATTAATATATGCAAGCTAAATTTTTTAAAAGGTCATAATGAGAACATTTATAGCAAAAAGGTAATATAACCATATCAAAGAAAAAATTTGAAGTTATGAGATAAATATAAGGGAAAGTTGCATTCCAAGATACTTAGGGGATAGTAATATCATCAATTGTCAAATTATAAATATATCTAAATTTATTTTAAAAAATGAGAAAAATTTTGAAAATAAAATATTTAAAAATAAAATAGTTAATGCGCTATTGAAAAGACCTCATCAAGACAAGTTCGACAATATATTTTTTAATTTCGAGCGGGCCATTTATTGATTTACTACAAATTAAAAAAGTTAAATGAGAAAAAAATTTATTATTTCTATAATTTTATTTTAATAAAAATTAATTTTTAAATTAGAAAAAGTAATATAATGTTAACAAATAAAAGAAAAATAATGCTTAAATAAAGGTAGATTTAGAGTAACATAATAGCCTTACAAAATCAAAGTAAAAAAGATGAAAAAATTTGGGAAACATTAGGTAGAAGTTTTATTCAAAGATACCATTTATTTGAGTGTAACATCCTTGATTACCTAATCAGGTATAAATCAAAGCCTCCCATTAAGCATTCTAATGATACTTTGTCATCTTAATAAGACTTTGTTTGGAATTACTAAATATTTGAAACTTAATAATAATAAATAATAAAATATTATCATTTTAATTTTATGTTATGGTACACTAAAGTTTAATGATATAAACTAATGAAATGTAATACTACCAAATAAAAGAAATGTAAAGTTCACATGAGATGAGATTTAGTGTTAATTAATAATATAGCCAAGAACAAGCAAAAAATTGAAGGAAATTACATAAGCTTTATGGGATAGTTTCATAAAGTGAAGCTTAAATTATTATAATTGAAGCAATGCAACAAATAAAAATAAAATGGATGTAAAGGTCACATGTGAATAATTGAAGTTTCAATGTAAAATTACCAAATGAAAATAAAAAATTTTAAGAAATGTGATAAATTTTTTGGGAAAATTACATTCTAAGATAGTAACTTGTAAGTGAAATATGAATCTAGATGTCTAAAAAAATATGTTGTAATCTAAGAAAACAATAGACAAAAATATGAAGAAAAAAAATGAGTATGACATCCTCAACAATGAAGAAATGTATGGACTAAAATGCTAATTATAGTGTTCTTAGTTCTTAAAAAATAATATATTTGAAAATGTAATGAAGAATTATTAAGTTGATTGAATCTTGTATGGATTTACTTTGAAATAATAAAGTAGATAAACACAAGTAATAATAAATTATTTTTAAAAATTTAACTATATATTAAAACTAAAATGAAATCATTTTAAAAAAAGTAGTATAACAAAATAATAGTGTTCTTATGTTTTTAAGAGAGGAGGATTAGACTTTCTATGTAATATAATCAAATCAAAGCATAAACTTTGAAGGAATCAGAAAACTACAAGAATTTTGCTTTCTAGTATGCTAAGGAAATTGAACGTAACATCCTTGATCATCAAACATAATCTGAATCAAAATTTCTTATCAAGTATGAAAAGATTTTAGTCAAATAAATCTTTTAAAAAAAATATATATTTAATTTGATAGAGCCCATCTAGATTGCTCTGTCAACATTTGTTTTATCATGATCTAATTACAAAAAAGTAAAATTTAAATAATAACAAAGTGCTATTTTAATATTAAGTATAGTTATATAAAAGCAAAAGTGAGATAAATTCAAGCTATAATATATCCAAATCACTAAATTATAAAGGACATAATAGAGGAGATTTAATGTTAGATAATAATGTGACAAAATAAAAGAAACATTTAAATCAATTAGATTAATTATTTGAGAATGTTGCATTCAATGATTCCAAGAAGATAAGGTGTAACAAGATGGATTATCAAATTAGTTATGAGTGAAATATCTTATAAAATATGCCAAATCCTTCAAAAATAATTGAAAAATATAAGAATTAAATAAACATTTATTTCATCTGAATTGAACCATGTTTGGACTATTAATGAATAACAAAATGAAATACACGTAAATAATTATCAAATATTACTTTAACATTAAGAAAAATATAAAATAAAGATAAAATAAAGTAAATTAAAGCAATGTAATATAACCAAATAAAAGACATGTAATGGTCACATTTCTGGAGTTAAGAATGTTATAGGTGTGCTGCCAAATTAAATCGTAAAATTTTAAGAAATAAGATAACTTTTATGCAAAAGATAGAGTCCATGATTCAAAGAAGATCGACTACAATATCTTCAATCATTAAATGAAGCAAAAAATTATTTATTAAACAATAAAAAAATCTATATAAAATATAATATTAAAACTATAAAAAATAATTTAATTAGATAAATCTCATTAACATGAGTCCAATAATGTTTGTTCATTTCTATTGGACAACATTTGGAGTTATACTGAAATAACAAAATAAATAGCTATAAAAAAAATAAAATTTTCTTTTAACATTAAGTAAAGGTATATAGCATAAAAAAATCAAAACAAACCAAAGGTCACATGAAATGAGAATTATACTTTCTATGTTATATGTAATCAACTTTAACAATCATCAAATCAAGTGCAAATAAAACTTTATCATAAAAAATGCAAACAATTTAGTCAAATATAATATTTATAAAAAATGGATTTTTAATTTGATATTTTTCATGACAACACATTTTACGATATTTTTGTCTCAGTTAGACCTTTCTTCAATTTTTATGAATTAAAAAAAGAATTAAGCATGGATAAAGTTAAATCATAATTTTATATATTAAGAAAAGTGATATAAAATTCACACTAGATGACTTTTAATGTTAGATATTAATACATACAAATCCAAGCTAAATATTATAGAAATTACATAAATTGTATGGTAAAGTTGCATTCTAATTACTAAGGAAATCGAGTATGTCAACAACGATTATCATTTCAAGTACAATTTGAAATCCCTAAATAAAGTTAGCAAAAATTTTAGAAATAAAGTAGACATATAAAAAATATTTATTTGAATAATACTCACTCAAACAACCTAATGACAATTGTTTAGTCTCAATCAATCCTTATTTCAAAAAATAATAACAAATTAATATTCTAATATTAACGAAATATATATTAAAAATGAAATGCGATAAATTAAAGTAATATAATATTTCAAATCAAGGCAACATAAGCGTCAAATGATCAAAGATTCAGAATTACATTGCAATATAAGAAAATTAAACTAAAAACTTTGATAAAATGAAGCCAATTTTACGAGAAAACTGCACTCCATGATCCTATTATGATCGAGGGTAAAGCTTCCATTATCAAATCAAGTAAGGCTCAAAATATGTCCAAAAATATGCAAAAATATTTTAAAATAATAGATAAAATTATATAAAAAAATAAGCTTTTAATTATATAAAGCTTGTAATAATGGGACCATTGTTGTTTATTTCATCTCAGAGAGACCTTATTAGGAGTTAATGCCAATTATGAAAGACAAAAAGCATAAATAATTATGTTTTTTATATTAAGTAAAATTACATTGAATCTAGAATAAGAAAAATTAAAATAATGTAATAAAAAATGTAAAATAATGCAAATGCCACGTAAGAGGTGACTCGGAGTTATGTAATAATATAAAAAAATCAAATAAGACAAATTGAAAAAAGATAATAATTTATATAAGAAAGTTGAATTTCAAGATATTAAGTAGAGAGAGTGTAACATTCCTAATGAACCACTCACATTGAATCCAAATGACCCTAAACTACATAAAAATCTAAGAAAAAAAAGTAAGAAATAAATATTTAATTGGATTGTGGCCATTAAGACAAGTTGAATCAACTTTGTTTTGTTTAGATCATGCCTCATTTAGAATTACTATGAATTATAAAATTAAAAAAGTATAAATAATAATAAATTATTATTTAATATTAAGTAAATATATATTAAAGCTAAAATAAGATAAATTGACCCAATGTAAAGCAAAAAAATCAAAGTAATATAAAAGTGGCACAAGAGAGTGTTATAGTTTCCTCAAAATATAACCAAATGAAACAAAACATTTTAACAAAACAGCTAAATTTTACGACAATGTTGTATTCTATGATACTAAGGAGTTTGAATGTGACATCAATGTTGGTCAAAAAAAATATAAATTTAATTGTCTTGTAAAGGGTGTAAAAATATCAGAATGTAAAATATTTATGTAACACAAAAATGAATATTTAAAGAGATAAAGCTTATCAAGGTGAGTCTAACAATTTTTTCTTAATATTAAAATAATATATTAATATTAAGTTAATTTATGCTAAATTTTAAATAGCACAAATTAAAGAATTATAGTATAATCATACAAAAAATGATCTAAAGGTGACATGTGTGGTAATTTTTAATAACATAATAATGTAGTCAAATCAAAGGCAAATATTCTGGGAGATCAAGTATAACATCATTCATAATCAAATCAATATGAATCAAAATAACTAACAATGCATACAAAAACAATACAAAATATATAATTAAACATAAAAATCAATATTTAATTTGCCACCACTCATTTAGATGTGTTCTTTGATGTTTGTTTTTCTTGATAAAACCATATTTAGAATTACTATTGAAAATAAAATAAAATAACAAAAGTAAGAAAAAACTTTTAATTTAAATATTAAGTAAACATTTATTAAGATAAAAATTAGATAAATTTTTACAATGTAATGTAACAAAATAAAAAAAAATAATATGCGAATCAGATGCAAAGCAAAGTTACATAGTAACATTTCCAAATATAAAAAAAAAGTTAAAAAAATGAGATAAACAAGTATAAGAAAGTTGCATTCCATGACACTAAAAAGGTCGAGCACAACATCCTTGATTGCTAAATCATCTACAAATAAAAATATTTCATAATGTATTTTAATACCATAGAAAATAAAAATATTTAAAAATATTAAAAAAACATTATTTCACTAGATGGAGCGTGTCAATATGTGAGTCTAATGACATTTGTTTGATTTTTTCAAACCTCGCTTGAAATTATTATAATTAACAAATTAATAAAAGTAAAACAATAATAATTTTTTAATAATAAGAAAATATATATTAAAAACTAAAATAAGATAAATATAAGAAATGTAATACAATAAAATTAAAGTCATCTAAAGTTCACAAGAGATGAGAATTAATAATGTAAATAACATAATCAAAGCAAGAAATTTGAAAAAAAGTGTCTAAATTGTACAATAAAGCATCATTCAAAAATTCTGATGTGATTGAAGGTAACATCGTTAATCATCAAATCACTTGGGAATTAAAATTCTTTGTAAATCTTCACAAAATATAATAAAAAAGTATTAAAATAAAAAATTAACTTAAATTACAATGGTAATTAAACAAAAATATTAATAAATTATTTTTAAAATATCATTTTAATTTATATCAAAGATGAAATCAGATAAGTTAAAATAGAATAATTTAACTAAATCAAGCTAATGTAAAGGTCATTTGTGATGGGATTTATAGTTGCATAGTTGAATAACCAAATAAGTACAAATCATTTGAAGATATGCAAAACATTTTCAAAATATAATGGAAAAGGTGAATCCCAAATCATTGCAAAATATTTTCCATCATTAAAAAAGTTGCATTCCAAGTGTCTGAGATCCAGTTTAACATCTTACATAATGAAATCAAGCATGAATCAAAATCTCATATAAAGATTCTAAATCCATAGAAAAATTTTTAGAAATAAAAAAATAAATATTTTGCTTGATATAACTAGAGACAACTCAAATTACATTTGTTTCCTGTCGACCGCTCATCATTCAATATTAATGTCACATACCAAAGTAAAAGGGATTTAATAATAAGAAATTAGTTTTTAATATTTAGTGGATATGCACTAAAGCTTAAACTAGATAAATTAATGTAATATAATCAAATTGATGCAAAAGCCATAGGAGATATTGTTTGGAGTTATGAAGTGCTATAGTGAAATCAAAGAAAACAAATTCAAATTAGATAAATTATATAAGAAATATGTTTTCCAGGATATCAATCTATTAGAAATAGAATTGTCTCATAAAGCACAAGTAGCATAAATAATATAAATATTTAAAAAAATTAAAACGAATATTTAATTGGGTAAAGGTCGTTTAAACCAATCCCTTAATGCTTGTTTCATCTCAATCAAACCAACTCGAGAATTATTGTAAATTTATAAAGAAAATATGCATAAATAATATTAATTTTTCATTTAACTCAAAAGTTAATCGTTATTAAACTTGAAATTATTTAAATTGGAGCAATGTGATGTAGCAAAACATAGCAATGTGACATTACATGGTAGGAGAAATAGAGTTTCATTATGTGATGTAGCCAAATCAAAGGAAAAATTTTGATTAAATAAAATAAATTACACATGAAAGTTACATTTGAAGATATCGGAGAGTTTGAGCATAAATCCTTCATTGTCAAATTTGCTTTAATAAAAAATTCACATCAAAGTAAGAAGAAACTTAAAAATTAAAAATTTTAAAAATATAAAAATAAATATTTAATTTTATAGAGCTCTTAGAGATAATTCAAATGATGTTTGTTTAGTCTTGATTTAACCTTGTTTAGATCTATTATGAATACTTAAATTAAACAATCATAAATAATAATATAGTATCACTTAATATTATATATATATATATATAAAAGTTTAAATTAGATAAAAATAGTAATGAAATATAACCAAATTCAGGTGATGTTAAGCCTATAGGAGAGGGTAATTATAATTTCAAAGTAAACAACATGATCAAAGAAAATTTTGAAGAAATAATGGAAATTTTTTCAAAACTTTTCATTCCAAAAACAAAAGAAGATCGAGTGTAGCATCCATGATTGTTAAATCACATGTGAATCGTAATGTCTAATACAACATATCTAATACAACTTATCAAAATCGTAGAAATTAGAATACTTTAAAATATAAAAACAATTGAATAGAGCTTCATCAAGACAAATTTAATGACATTTCTTTTGCCTTGATTGAACATTGTCTGGAATTGTTACGAATTACAATAATAAATAAGCAAAAAATTAGAAATTTCAATTTTAAAGTTAAGTAATTATATTTTAAGCTAAAAATGTATAAATTAAAGAAATATAATATAACCAATTTAAAGGAATGTAAAGATCAAACTAGGGAATATTTTGTGTTACAAAATAATAAAATAAATTCAACGTAAAAAATTTTAAGAGACGTTATAAATTTCACAAGAAAGATGCAATTCAAGACGATAAAGAGATCAAGCATAAAATTCACAATCTTCAAATATTGTATGAATTTAAATCTCAAAGAACATGCACAAAAAATTGAAAAATAAAATATTTAAACATATAAAGGTAAAAAAATTAATTTTGTAGAGCTCATCCAGACAAGAAAAACGAAGTTTTATTCGAATAAATCTAGCATTGCTTAGAATTAGTGTGAGTGATAAAATTAAATAGCATAAATTAAAAAATATATTTTTTAAATTTGATATAACTATATAGAAAATCATAAATTAGATAAATTAAAGAAATATAATATGACTTAATCAAAAGTAATGTAACTCACATGAGAGAAGAGTGAAATTTTTTAAAAATGAGATAAGTTCTATAAGAAACTTGTAATTCAAGATACTTAGAAGTTCAAGGGCCATGACCATCAAATCAAGTTAAATTAATTGCCCATAACCATTCCAAATTTTTAAAAAGAAATAATCAAACATATAAAATTTTTTTAATTATACACAACTTATCGAGAAATTTCCAATAATGTTTTTTCATCTCATTGGACCTCATTTGCAATGTTTGAAAATTATTAAAATAATTAAGCATAAACGATAAAAATTATTTTTATAATATTGAGTATGTATAATCTAAATCTAAAATAATATAAATTTAGGAAATGCAACAGAAACAAATGAAAGAAATGTAATGGTATCCCCAAAAATGATTTAAGGTTCATAGTTATATAACCAAAACAATGAAAAATATTTTTAAAAATGAGAAAAAGTATGCAAGAAATTTTCTTCAATGATACTAAGTAGAGTAACTACAAAATTTTTGATCTTCAAGCTAATTATGAATAAAAATGTTTATGATACATAACTAATCATAAAAAATAAAATATTTAAAAATAAAAAATAAAATAATTAATTAAACAAAAGTTGTTGTGATAAGCCTTATGATATTTTTTTATTTATTTGATGTTGTATAAAATAAGCATAAATAATAATCCACTATTATTTTAGCATCATGCAAATATTTACCCAAAATGAAATGAGATAAATTGACTCTATGTAATAAAACCACAGGAAAGAAACCTAAAGGATTAACGAGAGGAGATTTCGAGTTACATATTGATATAACAAAATGTAAAAAAAACTTTAAAGAAATAAAATAAATTATATTAGAAAGTTGCATTAATTTATATTAAAGAGATCAAGTATGATGCTCTCAATCTTCAATTTAGGTGTGATTCAAATGTCCTATAAAGCTTGTAAAAACTGTAGAAAATAATTGCCAATAAAATATTAAAATGAACAATTAATTGGATAGAGCTAACCAACATGAGTGCAAAGACATTTTCTATATGTAAATTAAACCTCATTCGGAATTATTGTAAATTATAAAATAAATTTATCATAGATAATAAAAAAATATTATTTAAATATTAAGTAAACATATATTAAAACTAAAGAAATATATATAACTATTTTAAGGCAATTTAAAGGTCACATTATATGAGAGATAATTTTTCGCAGCAATATAACTAATTACCATAGATTGATTGTAAAACTCTTGATTATAAAATAAAACAAATATTAATTGATTTTCAAAAGTGTTCTAAAATCATAAAGTAATTTATAAATATCTTTTAAATTACTAACAATCACTAAATTAAATAAGGATAATAAGATTATTATTTTAACATTAACTAAATATATAACTAAGATGACATTAGATAGATTAAAGTAATGTATTGTAACCAATTTAAAGTGATAAAAATCTCACATGATCGAAGAATTTGAGTGACATTGTAAAATAATATAATCAAAGTGAACACTTAAAAAATGAAATAAATTTTACATAAATGTAGCTCTCGAGGATACTGAGGAGATTGACTGTAGGTTCTTAGAATTAGAAATTAGCTACAAATTAAAATGCCTCGTAAAACAAGCATAAAAGATTTAAAATAAACTTTTTTTTAAAAAATAAATTTTTAATTATGGAAAGCTTATCGTGATGAATTCACTGCCATTTGTTTCATTTTCATCAAATCTCTTTTTTAGTTTCCATAAATTACTAAATTAATGATCAATAAAAATAACAAATTATAAGTTTAACAGTAATTAAATATTTCTTCAAGTTGAATGGAAATAAATTAATCAGGTAATCGAGTAAAAATTCATTGGTCATCAAATCATGTATTATTTGAAATATCTCATTAAACATACCAAGATCTTAAAAAATTAAATTTTAAAAAATACAAAAGAAAACATTTAATTGTGTGGAGCTCAACAAGATGTATCGAGAAACGTTTGTTTCATGCTAATCAAACATTGTTTGGAATTATAACAAATTACCAAAAGAAAACAACATAATTATAACAAATTGTTATCTTAACATTATGTAAATATATATTAAAAAATTGAGATGAGCTTGATTTAAAACAATATGTCTTAATAAAATTGATGAAAATTTAATACAAGAGGAGATCTACATATACAAATTAAAATAATGAAATCTATGTAAAAAAGTGAAAAAATATGATAAATTAGACAAAAATGTTGCATTATAAGGCACTAAAGAGATTAATCATAACATCCATAATCATCAAATATGGTATAAATTTAAATGTCAAAGAAAGTGTGCAAAAAAAATAAGAAAATAAAATATTTAAACATATAAAGGTAAAAAACATTAATTTTATAGAGTTTGTTTACACGAGAAAAATGAAGTTTTATAAGAATAAATTTATCCTTACTTTGAATTAGTGTGAGTGACCAAATTAAATAGGCATAAATAATAATAAATTATTACTTTAATTTTATGTAATTATATAGAAAATCATGAATGAGACAAATTGAAGCAATATAATATAACATAATCAAAAGCATTGTAGGGTCAAACAAGAGAAGAATTCAATTTTCATAATAATATAACCAAATAAAAGTGAAACAATTGAAAAACTGAGATAAGTTCTGTAGGAAACTTATATTTCAAGATACTTACAAGTTGTAGAGGACTTCCTTAACCATCAAATTTGGTGTAAATTGAATGTTTCATAAGCATGACAAATTACTAAAAAGAAATATTCAGACATGTAAAATTTAATTATATACAGCTCATGAAGAAATTTCAAATTATGTTCTTTCATCTCGTTGGACTACATTTGCAATGTTTGTGAATTTTTCAAATAAATAAGCATAAATGCTAATAAATTATTATTATCATATTAAGTTGATATAATCATAATCTAACATCACATAAATTAATGAAATTTGATAGAAACTAATAAAAGCAAAGTAAAGATATCTGCAAAAGAGATTTAGAGTTCATGGTAATATAACCAAATCAATGGAAAACATTTTACAAAATGAGAAACATTATGAAAGAATTTTATTTGAAGTTACTAAGGAGAGTGACTACGAAATCTTTTGTCATCAAATCAATTATGAGCAAATATACCTTTTGAAGGATAACTAATCATTGAAAATAAAATATCTAAACATAAAAAAATAAATATTTAACCAAAAAAATCTTTTAAAGACAAGCCTAATGATATTTGTTTTATCTTTATTAGGCCTCGTCTAAAATTATTTTAATATTATGTCAATATATATTAAAACAAAAATTAGATAAACTAAAGCTATCTTATATAAATACTTCGTGGTCACATTATACAAGAAATAAAGTTTCTTATTAATATAACGAAATTAAAGCAAAACATTTCATTAAGTGTCATAAATTATTTGAAAAGTTGTACTTCAAGATAGTAAAAAGATTAATGATAAAACTCTTTATTATAAAATAAATTTAAAAATATTTTAAAAAATTTATTTTATTTTATATATCTCATCAAGGCAATTCAAATGATATTTTTTTATCTCAATCAAATCACCTTTTCAATTACTACCAATTACCAAGATAAATAAGCATAAATAATAATAAATATTAATTTAATATTAAGTTAATATATAACAAAGATGAAATGAGATGGATTGATGTAATAAAATGAAACGAATTTAAAGTAATAAAAATGTCCCATGGTGGAAGAATTGGAGTTAAATTGTAAAATAACATAATCGAAGCAAACTTTAAAAAAATGAGTTAAATTTTACATGAAAGTTGCTTTAAAGGATACGGGGGACATTAAGTCTAGGTTCTTAGAATAACAAATTAGCTACCAATTGAAGTGTCTCATAAAACATGAATATAAGCTTTACAATAAAAAATTTTAAAAAGTGAATATTTAATTGCAAAAATCTCATTGAGATGAATTCACTAACATTTGTTTCATCTTGATTATATCTCATTTTTAGTTCCAATTGATTATCAAATAAAATAATCAATAAAAAACTAATTATAACTTTAATTGTAAATAAATATGTCTTAATGATGAAATGAAATAAATTAAAGCAATATAATATAAATTAATTAAAAAAAATGTAAAGTAACATGAGAGGAGAATTAAAATTTTATAGTAATATAATTTAAAACAAAAACATATGAAAAGGAATGACACGATTTGTATGTAGGATTGTTTTCATGATAATAAGGTGTTCAAGAAAAAAGTCCTCGGCCATCAAGTCATGTATGATTTGAAATATCTCATAAAACATGTCAAAATCTTAAAAAAGTAAAATTTTTAAAAATATAAAAGCAGACATTTAATTGTGTAGAGAACTCCAAGAAGTATCCAATAATGTTTGTTTCATGTCAATCAAATATTGTTTGGTATTATAATGAATTACCAAAAGAAATAAGCATAACTATAATAAATTGTTAATTTCACATTACGTAAAAATATATTAAGAAAATGAAATAACTTGATGCAAAACAAAATGTTTGAATCAAATTGATGAAAATGTAATACAAGTGCAGATATAAAGACACATATTAATAAATTCAAATTTATGTAAAAAACCTAAAAATTAGGTAAATTACAGAAGAAATTCTTATTCCAAGATACTAAAAACATACAGTATAATATCTAGAGTCACCAAATCATTTATGAACAAAGTGACACATAAATTATGCTAAAATATTTCAAAATAAAATATTTAAACTTAGGTAAATAAGAAATAATAATAATAATAAATTATTATTTTAATATTTGGTATATATAAAATAAATGTGGGTTGAGATGAATTTAAGGAATATAATATAAATAATTTGAAGTGATATTTAAGTTACATGAACAATGAATTTGGGTATCTGTGTGATATAACCAAATAAAACTGAAAACTATGATAAAAAAGAAAAATTGAATAAAAAAATTGCATTCTAACATTATAAAGATATTAAGTATAATGTCCTTGATCATATAATTAAGTATGAATTAATGTTCTTATAAAACAAGATAAAAGCATAACAAAAAGGTTAAAAAAATAAAAAGTAACATTTAATTGGATAAAGCTTATTGAGGCAAGTCGATTGGCATTAGTTTATTCTTTATTAGATCTCTTTTGGAATTATTATGAATTTAAAAAAAAAATAAGCATTACATAAGAATAAATTACTATTTTAAAATTTTGGAAAGATATATTAAAATTGACATAAAAAATTATGCAAATTTTGTATATCAAATTTATAAAGCTTGCCAACACTCTAAAATGAAAATATTTTAAATATAAAAATAAATATTTAATTAGATAGATCTTGTTAATGTGAGTCCATCAAAGTTCGTTTCCTCTAGGTCACACTAAGTTATAAATTATTACAAATTACCAAAGTAAATATGCATAAGTAATAATAAATGAATATTTTTACATTACATAGATAAATATTAAAGCATAATGACATAAATTGAAGCACTGTGTTATAACCAAGTCAAAGTAATATGGTCATCTGATCGGAGAATTTATTTTTCATACTAATTAACCATATTCTAGCAACAAATTTAAAGAAATGGCATCAACTATATCGGAAATCTATACTCCAAGACACAACGAAGATCGATTATATTCTTTCTCAATCGTCAAATTAGGTGTTAATTTATATACCTCATAAGCATGTTGAAATGTTAGAAAATAAAGTGTTTACAATATAAAAATGAATATTTAAATTGAAAGTGAGATCATTTTAATAACTTTTTATCATTTTATCTGGCATCATTCAGAAATAATCTAAATTACTAAAATGAACTTTTTTAAAGAGAAATAAATAAATATTCTAGTTTTATTTAGATATACACTAAAGTTGAAATGAAAAAAAAAATAGGTAATATTATATAACAAAATGAAATGATGAAAAATTTATAGTAGATGAGAGTTAAAGTTTTATAATGTTATAACAAAATTTAAGCAAAACCAATTTAAATATATAAGATATATAATATGCGAATGTTATAATCCAGGATACTTAAGAGACCGAGTGTAACATCATTGACCTTCAAATCTATTATAAATCAAAGTGTTTTGTAAAACAATTAAAACCATTATAAAATTCAGTATTTAAAAAAATTGAAATAAATTTTTTAATAGATAGAGCACATTGACATGAGTCTTTGAAATTTGGATACTCTAAATTAGACTTGGTTTGTTATTACTTTAACAAATAAAGTAAATGTGCATATATAATAAGAAATTATTATTTTATTATTAAGTAATGTGATACAATACCATGAAAGCAATGTGAAGGTCACCTGATTGGACAATTACATATTTGTGGTGATATAAATAAATCAAAATAAAAAATTATCACACAACAAGAGAAATATTGTTTCATAGTAAACTAGCTAAAGCATAGCAAAACATTTACATAAATGATATAGATTAAACAAAAAAGTTGCTTTTGAAGATACTAAAGATATTTAGTTAAATCTACATGAATCAAATTTTGCTATAAAATATTCAAAAAACTCTAGTAAATAAATATTTTAAAATTTAAAAACGAATATTTAATTCAATAGAGCCCATAAATTCAATTGCTTTTAAATTTGTTTGGTATTAATTGGACCTAATTAAGAAATATGATGAATTAATAAATTAAATAAGCATAAATATTAAAAAAGTAGTTTTCAAATGTTACATAAATATATATTATTACTTAAATGTGATAAATTGATATAATATAATATAACCAAGTTTAGGTTATGTCACAAGATAAGAGAATTATAGTTCATAGTAAAATATCATGATGATAGAGACAAATTTGAAAAAAAATTTAAAATTACATGAGAAATTTGCATTCTAAAATAATTAGATGTTGGAGTGTAAGATCCTCGAAAATGAAATCATGTATGAATTAAAATGGTTGATAAAATATGAGAAAATGTTAGAAAATAAAATCCTTTAAAAAAGAATATTTAATTCGATAGAGCTCATTATGATGTGTGTAATGTTCCCTAATTCAGTTTTATCATTCCCACTTCAAAAATACTATGAGTTGCAAAATTAAGTAAGAAAAAATAAAGGTAAATTATTATTTTAAAGTAACTAAAAAAAACAAAATGTCTAGAAAGAGATCAATGTAAGCAATGTAATATAAAGAAGCAACATTATTTTAATATTATACAAATATATTTTAATTTTAAAATTAGAAAATTTCATGGAATAAAAAATAATTAAATCAAATCTTTGTAAATGTCAAATTAGATAAGATTTAAAAGTATGTTCTAACATACAAAAATTAGATTAAAAAATTAAAGAATTAAGACAAATTACATAAGAAAATTTCATTTGAATATACTATGTTGAAAGATTACAAGTAGATGCATGAAAAAATAAAGTAGCATACATTGACTTAGATCATGTATTTCCTTTTCTAGTGAATGAAATTTTTGTATTTTTTCTTTAAATAAAGAATTTCTTCACTTAACATATCATTCTCTAGCTTTAGGCATCATTGCATGCAATATATTTAGAATATTCATTTTCAAATTCTTTACCCAAAGAATTCAATTGTGGTATATTAGAAATATAGGTATGAGCTTGATAAGTTAAACAAATATTTTCTTCATTAAGTGTATCACATTGTTCATTGCCATTCAACTATTCTAGATTCATATTTTGTACAAATATTATAAAGATAAATGTATAAATTGATTTATTTTTTTATTTTTAACAATTAAATTACTGAAAGAATTTGATATTTCATCACAAGATTCAAAAGTAAACTCATGTTTAGAATTAATAGTACTTGATACAAGTTTATCTCCATCATTGATCTCTAAATTGAGTTTCTTCTTCTTTCCAATCTTCTCCTCATTCTTTCTATGGTTCATCTCCTCCTTATCTTCACTAATATCTTTAGATTCTTTTTTACCATATGACCAATCCAATCTCTACATCATCACAAAACAAGTTGTACCCTTACACACTCTCACACCAATTTCATGAGACAACATACAAAAAAAAGAAATTTATTCTTTAAAAATTTAATTGAATTAACATTCTTGATTTGTCACTTTCATCTTTAAGAAGTACAAAAAAGGGAATAAAAGATCTCACAAATTACCATCAATCTTTTGCATAAAATTTTTAAAGTCTTCTTTTCCAAATAAAACAATTTTTATCCTTAAATAAATAATGGAGGACAACAAGATGAATATCCTTCCATTGACATTTCATAATTACCAACTATGGGTATAGTCATCATTAAATTAATACATAAAATGAGTGCAATAACAAAATCAAGCAATTTGATTTTAAAGTAAAAAATTAAAAAATTAAAAATCATATTAATAAAGAAACAAATTAGCAAATAATTAAAATTATTAACATAATTAATTTTCACATATAAATAAATGATCACCCTAGTGATTTTACTCAATGTTGGGAGCCCATTGTGATACCAAGTGATGTGAAAATGTGTATGCAAATCCCATAATAGAGGATAAATTATGGGTTTTAAAATATTTTTTCTAATTTTTATATTTTATTTATTTTAAAAAATTTTCTTATTATTTTTTTATTTTTTATAAATATATTAATTTATAAATTTAATAATTAAATAAATTGAAAAATTAATTAAATTGTTACACTAAATTTTTACGTGATTCGATTTAAACTAGAACTACATCGACACCAACTAAGGTCAACAAAAACTCTATTAGTAAAAAGGTTACAGCTTGAGATTTTTTCTTATGATTCACCTTTAATCAGCTAGCGTTTATTTGTTCAATTACAACCAATGCTTTTATCAGCTCAACCTTAACTTGACTTTTTACAAGATCAAACAAAAATCATGTTTTCGTAATTACTTGGCTCTCAACCAAAGGAAACAAAAGTAAAATAACAAATAAAGTTTTAACAAAAATGTGCAAATTTGTTTATACTTAACTATTGAAATGTACAAAGATCTGGAAAATTTCATCACTTTGTATGACATTTGGAATGCTCAAATGTCAATTTATAAAATTGACAATGTTCTTATCCACAGGAGTCAAAATGGATTATGCCGAGCCATACAATTCGACAACATAAATTTCATAAATAATACAATTTGATGAAGTCAAATAAGACCATGGTCATGGAATGTCAAGCAATGATTAATTGCTTATAGTTGATGATTTAGTAATTGTCTAATCACCCAATCAAATGGATGATTTGATTGATTAAGATCACTATTTAAAGGAATAAGCGGTCTTCATCATGTTATTACAAAAATGCATGATTAGACAATGTTGAGTAACTTTCAATTTTTGAAGCAAGGAAGCTCCAAAAGTTTAGTTCCACAGTGTTCAGTTGAAAATTGATTTGAAGTTTATAAAACTTTGCATAAGAGATTGTGAGAGCCAAACCAAGGTTGGCTCCCACTTAAGTGCTCTCGATTTAATCACCTAATTCAATCATTTGGTTACAAGATTGTTGTTTAATTTTTGCTCTTATGTTATCCATAAAACATAATGTCTTACCATAACTTGTTTCAGAACTACACGAAACCAGGATGAAGCCTCGGCCAAACATGTTTCCAATCGTTGTTCTTTAAACATTATGAATGCCCAGTTAGCTTGCTCAGCCCAACAACTTTGCATTCAAGTATAGCTTGGGATATGGTTTAATTTTTTTAATTTTGAAAATTTAAACAAATATATATTTAGATTTAATTTATCTTTAATAATAAATCAAACAAAAATTTTGATAAAGATACATATGTAAGATTTAACTAGAGAAAGCATAATTTAAAAATAGAATCATATATTTTTTAAGTTGAAGAATGGTTTAAGTAGGATTTCAACCAAGAATAGAATGATTGAAAACATGGAATCCCTTACATTTTCAAAATCAAGGACATGATTGAACCATTAGATGCTTTGAGTTAGGATTTCAAAGTGGGATGAATGGAGATGTGCCTTGAAATTAATAAGTAAATATTCTATTTCATAAAAAATGGAAACTTTTTAAATATGATCATATGTCTTTATTCTTTGAAACTTACTAAACACTCTAAAATACATTGAAGACCACTAATTCATCATCTTTAAAAATGCATGGTTTGTTTTTTAAATGTAAACATATTTTTAGATTAAAAAAATTATTAAAAAAGCTAAATAATTAAGTTTTCATTCATAAAAAACAAAGATGGCTTAACAGAAATAGTAATTTAGAAGAGTAAGATCATGTAAAAAATATTTTTAAAAACATTATAAGTATCATTAAATAATAAATATTTATTAATAAAATAAAGAGTATGACATTGATTTTGTGAATGATTCTAATTGGTTTTAGAGAGTAACGAAAAAAATGAATGACTAAAAGATAAAGAGGGAGTACAAGTGAAAGAAAGAATGTGAGATTTGTAGAGATAATGAAAAAAATAAATAAGAAAGAGAAAATAATGTAGAGTCGAAGGAGCCAAAGGAAGAGTGATAAAGCATGAGATGAAGGTATAGCGAGTGAATTATAGAGTTATGATAGAAAAAGAAAAAAGAGGATTTAAGAGAAAATTGGGCAGATAAATTGATAGAGAGGTAAAGTGAGAGATAAAATCAATGACACAAACAAAAGATTGATAAAGAGATTATAGGAGCAATGTTTTAAAGACACAAATAAAGAAAAAGTTAAGAGATTCTAAAAGAGAGATAAGACATAGAGTGATAAAGGAAGTTGAAGGAAGGGACAAGATGGAGAGCAAAATGAGTAATAAAGAAGGTGTAGAGAACACGGAGACAATAAGAGAGAAAGGATGACATAAAGTAAGATATAAAAGAGTAAGAAAGGAAAGATATCACTATGCAAGGTAGATAAGATAAAGAAGAACGACAGATTGAAATGATGAAATGTGCATCAAAGTTAAGAGAGATGGACTATAGAGACAAATAAAGAGGGCAGAGAGATGATGGGATAAAGATTGAGAGATAAATAAAGAGAAGCAAAAGAGGCATAATGCATTAGACAAGAAAACAAAGAAAGAGTGTGAGAATCATAATGAGGCAAACGAAAGCATGAATGAGATAAAAAATGAGCAAAGTGAGAAAGATATGAGACAAATGTGGGAGAAAATAATGAGAGCTATGACTGAGAGAAGAAATTAAGAAAAAGTCAAGATGAGGACAAAGATGTGATAGAAAGTACAAAGAGAAGACATGTCAAAAAAGAGTGAGACGACATGAATGTGACAAAAAAAGTGGTACGAGAAAGGAGAGAAAAAATGGATAAAGAAGAGAGTATGATATAAAGGAGGAGGCTTATTGACTTGTTTCTTGAGAGGACATAAAAAAATAAATTAGGATGTAAAGGAGTTTGATGAGTAATAGAGAGAATAAAATGCATTAATAGAGAAGGCTTTTAGAAAGTCAGAGACAAAAAAGAAAGAGTGAGACAAAGACAAAAAGAAGAAGAGAAACAAGAACAAATGAAAAATGAGCCTTAAAAAGAGACAGACATCAAATGATAGAAGCAAAGAAGAGAGAGAAGAAAGAACAAGTGATGGAAGGAGAAGGGCAAGAATGAAAAAGAGAGTTGTTGGAAATAGAAGATAAGGGCTACGAATGAATGTTGGAGAGAGACGAACAAATGTTTTGTAAGAGAAAAAATATAAGATTAGCATAAAATTAATAGATAAAGGGAATATATAAAGAGAAAGAGAGAATATTTATTCATATGGATTTCAATTGTTAGTTATTGTTATAAAAAGTAACACTTTGTAAAAAGAACAAATTTTATATCATTTTTTTAATAGTTGTAATAATTATTAATTTCCTTTATAATTCTTGAGAATAACTTTTATTAATTATGAATAATTATTATAATAATTCTTATAATAATTACTCTTTCACTTTTAAAATCGTCATAAAAATAGGTGATAAATACTTTAAAACGAATTCTTTTTAATTGTTCTTGATATCTTGTAATGCTTTAATTAAATTACAATTAAATATTAATTAATAATTAATTATTTATTAGCATAATGATAAATTTAATTTAGTAAATCTTTCATTTAAATAGTTAACACTTACTTGCATATAAAATATTGAATAATTAAAATTTATTTTGAACAATTATTAATTATTATTGAGAATATTTTAAGAATCAGTTTCAAGAACAATTGTTAGAAATACTATTGAATGTAACAAATAAAAATAGCTCTAATAATCATTTAATTATATAACTCAATTAACATGTCAATTATAATCCTAATATTCTTAAACAATAAGTTAATGTCAATTTTTATTATTATTTTTATGCTAATTAAATAATTTCAAGAGCAATTTATAATTAATTATAATGTTATAATAATCATTGTATTCATGATGAATGTTGTATTTGAATCTTATAAATATGGAAATTATATCTTAAGAAAATATGAGACATCAAAATAATATTTTTTATTGACTATTCAATTGAAATTTAAAATAATTAAAAAATTTAATGTATGGACAATTCCAAAATAACTAATAAAAATATTTTGTTATTCCTTTCCTCTAATGTTTTAAAAACTTATTACTTTTATATCAAAAAATATTTTAGAACTTAATCAATCAATTATTTAATTATAATACCTATAATTGATAATATGTTTCCTAAATACTTTTATTTTGTTCATATTTTTAAATACAATAATGTCATTAAGAAAGCAAAACTATGAAGGTGTTTATAAAAAGAGGTTTGACAAAAAACGAATAAGAACACGTAGAACACAAAAATGAACATGATGAAGGGAATAATAACAAGAACAAAAAAAGAATGAAAAAAAAGAAAATAATGCAAAGAAATCAAAATGAAAGAAGAAACTTTCTAAAGATATTTACAAGAATGCGAAGAATTAGAAGAAATGGGTTTGGTTTAATAAGAAGAAAAAAATATAAAGAAATGGAAAAAATATTAATAGTTAATATACCTAAATATAAATGTTTCTTCAAACTTAGTAATAATAGCAATAATCTTAATGATTAATAATTTTTTAAATGTTTCTCAATAAAATAAATATTATTTTAAAATTTTAAAAATAATTGTTATTTTAAATTATTTTTTATTTTATTTATAATTTAAAATACTAATTCATTTTAAAAATTTAATAAAGTTGAAATAAAATATTATTGTAAATTTTATTATCAATAATTATATTATAGTAACTTTATTTATGATTGTTGTAATAAATTTCATTTTTCATTTTCATTTGAATAGGAAAAATCTATTTTTTATAATAAATTGTAAATATTTTAGTATAGTGTGATATGTTGCACTAATTTCAATTTATAACTTTTTGTATTATAGTAGTAATCATAAGCTATAACTAATCTTCATCATAATTGCAAGTAGTTTTGATAATCATTAAATGTTTCCTTATTTTTGTAGGAATATTTGTTAATTATTTTTATTTTTATTTTACCAATTTTAATATTTTTAATCACATTATTCTTCATTTGGCTCATTTCATTTTTTCAAATTCTCTTTTTTAATTTTCTTTTGAAATAAGTAATTGCAGATAGAAATATAAAAATATAACTAAAAATGAAAGAGTGAAACAAAGAGAAAATAAATTATCTTAGAAATGATATACAAAGTAAATATAGAATATACGTAGTTAAATAGAAATAAATAGGCTCAAAGATAAGAGATAAATAATAGTGGGTGATAGATAGCAAGAGAAAAGATAAATGATAAAGTCGAAGTACTAATCCGAGAGAAAGATAAAAGAGGTTGATATTAAGAGATAAAAAACAAAAGAGAAAGGAAAAAGAAATAAAAAAAAAGAAAAGAGAATGAAAGAATGTTAGGGATTGAGCTAAAGCATGAAAAAGATAATTATTAAGGGAGAAAAGAGGGATGAAGCATCAACTCATGAAAAAGAAGGTTGTGTGATAAGTAGGACATGAGGAAAGAAGAGCAAGTTGAGATAAAATAATGTAAGAAGAGAGCTAAATAAAGAGAAGGTAACTAAGGAGATCACGATTTGTTCAAACTATAATAAAGGAAATCAAGATAACAAAAATAGGAAGACATGGTGATGAAAAGATAATGTATGAGACAGAGGAGACAAAGTTAGATTGACAACAAGAAAGATAAGTAAAGTGGGACATAGACAAAAATAGACAACATAAATAAAGTGGTATGAAAAAAAGAAACAAAGAGAGAGCAGAGATATGAGAGAGGATTGATGAAAGTGAGAAAGAGGGATGGAAAAATAAGATTGATACGTGTGTAGTAAGAGAAATAAAGAAAAGAGGGAGGAGGAGATAAGAGAGTCATAAAGGATGAGGGAAATTAGAAAAGAGATAAAATAATGATGGTTAGAGATGATAAAGAGAGATGGAGGGCAAGAAATTATAGGAATGAATTAGATGTAATTAGAGAGAAGACAAATGGGAGGCTAAATTGATAAAGAATAGTGGGAGATATAATGGAATGAGAAATAATGAGTGAATGAGGACATTTAGACTAAAGCTAAAGAAGTAGGTGAGGGGGACTAAAGACTCATCGATGGATAGAAAGACAAAGGTAACAAATTAGACTAATACAAATATACAAAATATGTAAAGTGGAAAATAAATACATATGAAAAGGAAAGGTGTACTATACTGCACAAGAGATAGAGATAAACATAAAATGAGACATACAAATATAAGCAATGTGATTGTTAAAGAGGAATAAGGGACAAGATTGAAAGATATATATCAAGGGAAAAATAGAGAAAAGTAAGAAAGAAGTGTGACATTAAAGGGAGAGAGACATTTTGTAGAGATAAAGATACATTAAAGAGAGAGAAGATAGATGTAGCAAAAAGGAGTGAAAAGAGATAATATAGAGATATCTACACAAATAGAGATATATATCGCAAAAAATGAAAAGGTAATAGAAACAACATAGGGAGATAATGATGAAATAGAAAAAATATAAGTACCTATGAATGTGGAGAAAGATAATTTTTCAAGAAACATAATTAATATTATGTTTTAGTAAAATATTGTCAAAATAAGTGACAATAATTTTCTTTTCTTCTTTTTTAGTTTTACATATTCTTAAAAACGATAATTTGACTAAGAAAGGGAAACCTTCAAGGTATAATTATGAGAAACAACACTCCTAATAAGTAGATTAAAAAAATGTAGAGCACAAAGATGAACCAGAATATGAGAAATGTTAAAAACAAAAAATATTAGAATTAAAAAAATAAGAAAAATATTAAAATTATATATAAATTATTTGAAGTGTAAATAGGACAATAAATGGAGCTGCAAGAAACAAATAAAGTGAAAGAAGACCAAAAGTAATAATAGGAAGATGAATAAGAATATTTATAATTAATAAGAATAAATATAATATTTTTAAATTATTAATAATGCTATTGATGATTATCATATTTTTTTATTTTCCATTTATTATTATTTCAAAATTCATAACATAATATTTAAATTTTTTTAATATTTATAATATTAATAATAAAAAATAATAACTATTGCTAATAATGTAAGAATAATTATAAAAGTGTTGCTCCATTTACTATGAAACATTAATCATTTAATAAAAATTGTTAAATAAAACTTTTGTAATAGATTTTACTATTCATTCTAATTACAAAAAAAATATTTTTAAACATAATTTAATTATTTTATTCCAAAAATTTATTATATATTTTTCAACTTATATTAATATTTTAATATTAGTAAAAAAAATTAAGTTTCACTTCTAGTTATTTACAAGATATTTTTATTTTTATTATGAGTTATTAAATATTTTCTAAATTTTAATATCGTAATAATTAATAATTTTTGTACTTAGTTTACTACATTTGTTATGTTTGCCTTATCATTCTTACTATGATTCATATCATGTTTCTATAATATATTTCTTAATTTTATTATAAAATAAGATATTAAAAGTAGACAAACAACAAATGATATGGAAATAGATAAGGAGAGAAAGAGATTAAAAAGAAAAAAATATGAGGGAGGTGAGAAACAAAGTAAAAAAAGATATCTAGAAAAAAGAAATAGAAAAGATGAAAAGAAAATCAAAATATAATAATAATAGAAAGATAGTAAAAGATAGAATGCATGATAGAGTAAAGGAGCAAGAATGAGCAAAAGAAAATGATAGAAGAAATTGATATATGAAGAGTGGAGAGGAAAAAAGAACTAAAAGCATGAAAAGTGAGAAGGTGAGTCAGGGAGCGAGGTAGAACAAGAAATGGATTATAATTAAGAGTGATAGCACAAGAAATGACTATGAGAAAACATCAATTTATAAAATAAGATGGTGGATTTATAAGGCGGAGATAACAAACGAGAGAGTGTCATAAGGGAGAGTAGGTTTAAAGAGAGACAAACAAAGAGATATAAGGTAGGAAAGGGTGTGAAAGTGAGCATGATTGATAGAATGTAGTAGGTAGTGCTTTCGAGAAGAAAATTAAAGAGAGATAAAAATTGTTGAGAGAAAGGATAGCTAAAACTTTGATGTAGACAAGATAAAAATTGAGAGACATGAATTATGAATTAAAAGAGAGATATGAAAGGAAAGTTATTGAAATGATTTAATGGTGAGAGTGAGAGAGACAAGAGGGAAAGAAAGCATTAGAAAGAAAAAGATTTACACAAAATAGAATGGAGAAAGGAATAAAGTGTAAAGAGAAATGAGTAAGAGAGAGATAGAGGAGAGAATAATAATGTGGGAGAGTGTGATTAGAGAGAAGTGGATGAGGAAAAGTGATATAGTGTGCTATAGAGGGGTTAGGAAAGTAAAGTGAAACAGATAGAAAAAGTTTGCATGAATTATTTATAGTTAAAATGAAATAAAGAACACTAAGTGAAAATTGTTAATAATAATAGAAGCTAAATTATAGGAGAGAGAGTGCATGATAGACAGAGAGCAGATAAGTAAGAGAGAGATAAAGGAGATTATTATAAGGAGATGACGGAGATAGAGAGAGAAAAATGAAAAATTACAACGACAAAGAGAAAGAGAATGAGAGATAGAGAAAGAAAAATACAATCATTAACTATTTCAAAAGTAATAAGTCAAGGAGGAAGCATCAATTTATACAATTAGTTTGTGGAGTGATAATTTGGAGATAATGGAAGAGAGAGTAAGTTAAGATTGAATTGGTTAAGTGACTTAGACAAAGAGAGAAGGCTAATGTGTGGAAGAGAGCAAGATAAAAGAGTGAGAAGGATGGAAGTCTTAAACAAAGAAAATAAAGACATATAAAAATGATGGAATGTTGAGATAAGTGAAGAGTAGGATTAAATGAGATAAAAATTTTTAAAGTAAAAGAGAGATTGAGTCACAATGAAATAAAGAGAATGTTAGGAAGAGTTACCTTATGAGAAAGAATACATTAAAGAAGGGGGCATGAAGAGATTTTGAAGGTATAAAAAGGAGAAGCAGTAAATTGATGAGAAAATAGAATAGCGTAATACTAAGAAGAGATAAGATAAGGAAATAAAGATGCAAAATTAATAAAAAGTAGATAGAGAAAATGGAAATGTGATGTTAGAATGTTGAAAAAGTGAGTGTAAGAAAGAGGAGAAAAATCTAAGATAGTTTGATAAAAAAAAGTGAAATAAATAAAGAAGAATTTATAGAGAGATAGATAAATAAATGAAATGGTTGGGAGATAGAGGTAATGAATAGTATATAAGAGATGTAAGATAAGAGATGACTGAGAGAAGTTTGGCACAAAAGAGAAGAAATAAAAGAGTAATAATACAAGAAATAGAGAGAAGAAAGAAGAACAGAGAAGGGAGTGATAAAAGATTAATAAAAATTATTGGAGAGATAAAAAATGATGGATATAGAACATAAAAAGAGATTAAGACTAAGAGATAGTAGGAATAGGATTAATGATATTAAAGAGGAAAGCACTAGAGGAATAAACTAACAAAGAAAATAGGAAGATAGTAGAACAAGAATGAATGAACAAATGAGGAGGTTGAGTTGATATAGATAGCAATCAGGTCATGGAGAGTGAAAAGTGATCAAGTAAAGATAGTCAAAGAAAATGAATTAGTGTAAAACATAAAGACAAAGAAGTAAAGAGGTAAATAAATATTGAAGGAGAAGCAAATGTTAGAATATATAATAAAATGTAGCAATTGAGATTAAATAGGCAAGCAATCATAAAAGATTTGACTAGTAAAGAAGTATAAGAAAAGAGATAAAACAAAAATGATGAATAAGTTAAAGAGAGAGAAGATCAAGAAAGAAGAGTGATAATAGGGAGAAGATAAAGACCACACTAAGAATTCAAAATAGAGAGATTATATAAATTATGATAAAAATAAAAATAGGAAAAGTGAGGGACAAATAAAGGGATATTAAGTCAAAGGGTCATAGAGAGTGAAAAAGAGTGGAAAAAAGAGATAAAAAATAAGGAGAAGTGGGAAACAAAAAGGTAGAAGAAATTTGTTAAAAGAAAAAGTGAATAAAGATGAGAAAAGGTTGAGAAAAAACATTTCTAAGAAGATAGATATAGAAAAAGAAATATATAAAGTGCAACAAAGAAAAAAAAAGAGAGAGAGGCAAGGAACATGAGAAACAAGAAAAAGAAAAATAAATGATTAAGAGATTGATGAAGAAAGATAAAGAGATAAAAAGTACAAAAAGTAAGAGCAAAATCCTAAAGGATCAATGATATGAAAGAGGAGAAAAAGCGGGTAACAAGTTGGAGTGAATAATATGAAAGAAAGTTTAATGAAACTAAATGATAAGGAAACTTGATTACTTTGGTGATTCAGGAATAATAAAGGAAAAGACAATTAGAATTAGAATGTTTTTTAGGGAGGAAGAAAGATGAGAACAAGGAAAGAAGATTTAGGAGAGATAAAGGAAGGAATGAAACAACATATAAAAAGGTGAGAGAAAGAGATTAAGAGGATGATATTTAAAGTGACAAAGATAGACTTTAAGATAGATTCTTATAAGAAAAAGAGAAAGAAAAAGAAATATAGATGATTGATGAAGAGACAAGTAGAGAAAACAAGCAAAAGATTGAAAGTTAGTTTTGTAGGGACAACTAGGGAGAAATATATAATAAAGTGCAAAGAGTTCAAAGTGAAGGAGAGAATGTAAGACTAAAAGAACGAGAGATAAAACCAAGAGGAGGATGAATTTAAGAGAGAAGAGAGATGAAAGAGGTGGTAAAAGAAGTGAGAGAAGAAAAAAATACGAAGTGGCATAGTTAAAAATGAAATAGGTCATAGAGAGAAGAGATAAAGAAAGAGAGTTAGTCATCAACAATTTTATTAAAAGAGAAATAGGAAGGAAGGAGAAATGTTCCAAAATTTGTGAAAAGGTTTAGAGAGAAAGGGTATGTTGTAACAAAGGAGAAGTTGGATAGGAAAATGTGGCAAAGAGAAGGAGAACAAAATAAGAAGGTATTGAGAGATAAAAAAAGATTGACAAAGATAGATTAAAATGATATGAGAAACAAAACTATGATTGATAAGTAAGAGAGAAGAATTACAAAGTGAAAACAAGATGAGTGAGTAAGAGTAAAGAGAGATCGATTAGAGAGAGTGTTGAAGAGGGTAGAAGGATAATGGGACAATGATGGAGAGATCGATAAAAAGGCAATAAGGAGATTGATTTATTGAAATAGAAAAAACAAAGTTATAGAAAAAGATAAAGAAACAAGTGAAACATTGCCCATGGTAACAAAGTTAAGCGAGGGAAGTGAGAAGGTGAGCAGAGAGATGGATGAGGAAATGTTGAGAAAAAGAGATGAAGAGGTGCGAATAAAGATACGAGAGGAAAAGGATTAACATGTGAGATAATTGTAAAGGAGACAGTATAATGATACATAGAGAAGATACAACTAAAAATGCGCTATAAATTATTGGAATGATGTAAAAGGAAGCGATATAAGGAGGGAGGAAAAATTGCATAAAAAAGAATGAGATATATAGAAGAGAGAGACTCAGTGAATGATGTGTAGCTTAAGAAGAGATAGAGAGGGAAAGCGGAATGAGACAGATTGGTTAGTCATAAAGAGAAGCTAACATATTAATAGATAATTCTATTAAGAGAGACGAAGAAGAAGAGATAGCAATGCAACGAAACAATTTTAAAATCACACTAATCAAATGATAAAGAGGACTATTAAGGAGGGAGACACAATAAAAAATGAATGAATAAGGCAATGGTCATGAAAGAAACACAAACAATTTTAGGAAAAAGATGAGAGAGGTTATGATAAATAATGTGATGGAGGGAGGCCTAAATATTTTGTGATAGAAAAATTTATTGACAATGAGATATAAATATATGAGTAATGGTTAAAACATGATTGATTAGAAGAATATGAAAATGTGGAGTATAAAATGAAATAGAAGAAGTGAATGATAAAAATAAAAAACTTAAAATAAAAGAAGAAAGTAAAAAAAGGGTAAAATTAAATATGACAAATTTTTAAGTGTAAGTAAAATAACTAAAGGAGTCGAAAAAAGTAATTGTAAAGAGAAAAAACAAATAAAGAAGTGAAGAAAGAGAAAGTCAATAAGGGACAATGATGGAGAGATAATAATTAGGAGTGAGAGTAACGAAAACAAGTAGGAGGGTGCATCAATTAATAGGATAGGGTTGATTGATAAGGAGGAGATAATGAAAGAGATGGTGAGTTGAGAGATAATAGGTTTATTGAGAGAAAGAAAAAGAGATATTGAGAAGGAAAGTGTGTGGAATTATGCAAGCAAAACAACAAGTAATATGTAGTCCATTAGAGACCAAAATTAAAGAAAGACAAAAATGATAGAGTAAAAAGATAGCTAAAACTTTTATATATGTGAGATAGATATTAAAAGACATATATTGAGAAGAGAAAGAAAGAGACATAAGGGAAGGGAAAGTGATTGAAAAGATTTAATGGTGAGAGTTAGAGAGAAGTGGGAAAGAAAGAGTTAGAAAAGAAAAAAATTATAGACAATAGAATAATGTAAGGAACAAAGTGTAGAGAGGAAAGAGTAGGGTAAAGATTGCAAACAGGATAATAATGAGAGAGAGAACAATTAGATGAAGTGAAACTAGGAAGAGAGGTAGAGTGTGTGATGTAAAGGGGTAAAGAAAGTAAGGTGAAATAAGTAAGGTAAGAGAGAGTTTGACAGATAAAAATTTAGAAAAAGTTAGAAAGATATTCCTCATTAGAGAAAGAATTTAGTGATAGAGTCATCAAAAGGTAATGAAGGTATAAGAAAGCTAGGCAACAAGAAAGTTGAGAGAAAAAAGTAAAGAGACAGAGTAAGATAAAGAAGAGAAAAGGAAAAAAGCGATAACAGTTACATATAGGAAAGGTGATTAAAAGCATAAAAGCAAAAGTGGGTGGTGAAATTATAGTGTAAGAGAGAAGAGACATAAAGAGAGAGGGATTCAAAGAGGGAGATAAAGGGACAACAAAAAGAGACTTAAGTAGTGAGACATAATAACTTTCATATGAGGGATATAATGTAAGAGATTAAGGAAAGAGAGAAAGTGAGGGGAAAAGATTGGATAAAGAAGTGCAATAGCAAGAGTCATAAGGATAAGTTAGGAACAAGGAAGAGAGATAAAGTGCTGAGAGAAATTAAGGTCATTATAGAAGAATAAGGATAAAAAAGATAAATTGATGTGAAGAGCAAGAAATAATGGGAATAAGATAGATATAATTAAAAGGAAAAGAAAAGGGAGGATAAATCTAAAGAGAATAAACAAAGATATGTAAAATGAGGAATGATGAGTTAATGACAAGGAGGTTATGATAAGAGAAAAGAGTTAAGGAGATATAGGATAGTGAAGGCTCATCAAGAGAAAGAAAGATAAAGATAAAAAATTTAAGTTAATACAAATAAATAGAAGAGTAAATAAGCAAATAAATTCATAGGGAGAAGCAAAATGTAGGATGTAGTATAAGATGTAGAAACAAATATAAAAATGACATTCAAACATAAACAACATGTGTGGTAACAAGATTAAGAGCAGAGATAGAAACTTTAAGTGGGAGAACTAAAAAAAGAAACTATCAAGAAAGAAGTGAGACAATAGTGGGAAAGGAAAGATAGAGAAAATTACAAAGGAAGTGTTAAAGTGGAAGATATAAATTGAGGCATAAAAACAAGGGAGCAAAAACGAAAGAACCACTAAGTGATATAAAGCGAATGGGATAGAGAGGGGAAAAGAGTGTCAGAAAAAAGAGAAGAAAAAGAAGTTGGAAATAAGAGGGAGAAAGTGAGAGATAATGAGATTGAGATATGTATAGATAAAAGATTATGTGAAGAGACAAATGAGAGATAATTGAAATTGAGAGATAAAGAAAAATGTGATAGAAAAAATGATATAAAAGAAATATATAGATATATATAAGAAGATAAATGCAATATGATTAGTAGAGATGAAATGAGAAATACAAAGAGAAAACAAATAGCTACAACGGGAATGTTAGAGAGGAAAAGAAACAAAATGAACAAATGAAAAAGGAATATGAAAGAGAGAGTTCAATGAAAAAGATTATTGATGATAATGATGATAAAGTATTGAGAAAGGAATACAAAAATAGAATTAGGAGAAGCCTTCGAATATTAAGAAGAATGGTGCCATAGAAGGAGAAAAGATAGAGAAGAGATAAAGGTGGGAGAGAGAAAAGAGATAAAGAGATTGCAAAAAAGGGAACAGTGAAGATTAATGGGTGAGTCGGAGAGAGATAACGAAAAAGTTATAAAAAATAATTATTTATAACTATCAAGTAATGATATAAAGATAATTAAAAAACACTATAAGAAAAGAATTACTATTAATGAAAAGTACTATAAATAAAAATTACTATTAAGTAGTAAATATTTATTTTTCAAAAAGAAAGGAAGAGAAAAATTTTGAGATAGATTTTGAGGGGGAAGAGAGAGATCGAGAAGCAATTCATAAGGAAAGGGACAAGAAGAGAACACAAGTTAGTGAAAGGAAGTGGGATTTACATAAAAAAGAAGGGAAAATATGCAATAAAGAAAGAAATAAATGTAGTGAAAGAAAAGAATGGAAGAATAAGAAATCAATAGAAAAAAAGTGAGGTGTGTTAATTAGAGTACAAATAGAGTGGAAACGAAAGAAGGAGTAAGAGAAGGGATAGAAGATTAAACAGAAAGAGACACAAAGTGAGAGATAGAGTGAGTGATAGAAAGAAGACAAAGATAAAAAGAGAAAAGGAATAGCAACATGGAACATACATATAAAGGGAAAGAATGAAAGTGATTGAAATAGAGAGAAGGTTGTGAGACAACTAATGGAAGTTGTAACAATGGAGAAGAGAAATTATGAAATGTGGTAAAGGGAAGCAAAGAATAAGAAGACAATGATAGAAAATGAAAGACATAGACAAAGATATAGAAGAGTGAGAGGAGAAAGTCATAGCTATTATGATTAATAAGAAAGAGGAAAGATATATTGAACAAAAAAGATTGAGTGAGAGTAAAATGAAGACGGATTAGAATGAGTGTTAAAAGGGAATTTGGAAAGTTGGACACTAATGGAAAGAGTGACAAAGAGAGATAAAAAATTCATTATATGATATAATGTGTATCAAATAGAGAGAGTAAAAACATATAAGAATAGGTCATTGAAAGCACAAAGAAATAAAGGAAAGTAAGGGAACTCAAACAGTGATGAGGGTCATTAGACAAGAAATAATGAGACAAGTTGGAATTGCAGAATAGATTAAGGATGATAGAAGAAATGGAAAGAGATAGAGAAAGTGTAATAGAGAAAGCACAACGTTGTAGAGAGAAGAAATAGCTCAAAGAATTGAAAGAGATAATAAGAATTAGATAATAAAACTGATATGAGAAGAGAGAAAATGTCACAAAGAAGAGAAGGTGATACAATAGAAGGAGAGAGAGAGAGAGACTAAGTTTATTATATATAGTTTGATAGAAGATAAGAAGAGATAAGTAGGTGAGAGAGACTAATGAATAAACAAAAGAAATAGTAATTAATGGAGCTTCTTATTTAGAGAGGAAGGAGAACGAGATAAAGAGGAAGACAATTTGAAAGATTATAAGATAGAAAAATAGAGAGATAGAGAGATATAAAGAAAGTGATTGGAAGAGACTTTTAAAAAGTAGCATACATCAAATGATGGAATGGCAAAGAAGACAAGGAGAAGAAACATAGAATGAAATAACAAGTGTGAGAAGATTAAGAAAAATATTTGAAAAAAGGACGATGAGCAATGAAAAAGAATGTCATAGGGAGGGGCACAAATGTTTTGTGAGAGACAAAAGGTAACTCTAAGTGAAATGGTAATGGATAAAGGGAAATAAATTAAGAGAGAAATTTAGAATAAAGTTGGATAAAGACTATGAAAAATAGAATATAATGAATAAATTAAAAATCTTATAAATCGATTGTATTGTGAGGTGAAATATAAAAAAATACTTTTTAATAATAATTATTAAAAATTCTTTTAAATTGTCATTTTTTGTAGTAAAAAATATTATTTTTTAATAAAAATAACAATTATATAAATTTTTGCTAAATAATTATAATAATGATTAATTAGCATTAACTTCTTTTGAAACATTTTCTATTAATAATGAATTACTAAAATGTTTTTTCTTATAATTCAGTTTCTCCTCTTTTCATTTTTTTCTCTTAGAATTTACTATTAATTTTGTTAACAAAAATTAAAGTAAATTGTTCTTAATATTAAATAATAAGTTAATAAAATTACTTTTAATTTATAACTACTGAAAAAATATTTCTTTGTAAAATTAATATTTAAATTTAGTACCCTTTTGTTCTTAAATAATTATTCCGTATTTATATACCTAATTTTCAATTATTGTTGTTATTATCAATAAAAATTAGTTATTACTAATTGTAGTTTATGGGCAAGGGTGGAATATTTTTGACTAATACTATCGAACATTAATAAAAATTGTTATGACCATCATCTACATATAAATATGCTATGCATAGGTTAATTGTATCTTTAATCTTTTTACACAAATAAAAAATAAAAGTTAATGTCAACAATTATTATTGTTGTAGTTATGTAATCCTAAAACATTTATTTTAAGAATACAATTTCCATTTTAAAGGATATAATGATAATCAATCTATTAATGATATATCTTATAATTTAGTCTAACATTTTTTAAAATTATTTCTAAAAACTATTAAGAATAGCATCAAGATAAATGTTTCCAAATTGTTAAACTATCATAAAAATTATGAATATTTTTCTGTAAGCATAAACGTAAGGTAACAAAAAAATATATTTTGTTAATTTTTTGTGAATTTTATAAAGACAATACGAATAAAAATTAGGAAACAAGAATAACATCACATTATAAAGCTAAAATAAGAAGAAGAAAGGGAGTAACTTTCTATGTTACTATTATCTTATTTATATCAATCACAAATTAGGACTAATAGTTTTTAAATTAATATAATATATTATTGCGTTATAGTATTATTGCTTAAACTCATTTTTGAAATGAATACATTAAAAAAAATTAATAAGAATTTTCTTCACCACTTTTTATTTTCTGTGTTCTCTAAAAATTAGTGATGTGATTGTGAAAGAGAAACTATGAATAAAAGTTATTATAAAAAGATTATTGATAAGTAGAATAAGAAAAGGTAGAACATTGAATGAACTAGAGTAAAAGAATAATAATTTGAAGAACAAGGATTAAAAAAAGAAAATATGATAAACAACAAAATGAAAAACATAAAAATTTCATGAATAAGTACAAGAATAAAAGGTATAAGAAGAAACTAATAAAATAGAATACGAAGAAAAACAACACGAGGAAAACAAATAGGGATATTACTAATTAAAAAAACAAATACAAATTTTTGTTTCAAATATTTAATAATAACATTTAGAATTTTTTTATATTTTTATTACTCGTTATTATTTGTTTTCTCCTAACTTCATTAAATATTCTTCTTTTTTATGACTATTTTATAATGCTAACCAATTAACTTAGTAATTCTAATTAATAATAAAACAATAAGACTATTAGTATAGTTAAAGCCATTAAAATGAATTAAAAATTTTATATTTATTTTTTGTTACAAATGGTGTAAAATGTTTTTTTATAATTTAAAATTAATATTATTTATTAATCTATAATGTAATTATTTTATTCTAAATAACTTTGTCATATTTATTTCAATTAAGAAAAAAGATTTTTTATAATATTAATACTATTTATGACCATTTGTGATATTAATTACTAGTGATGTTGTTAACTCCTAAAAATTATTGATGATTTTCTTTGTTTTAATAAAATAATAATTAATATTTTTATTCTTTATTATACTTCTTTTAAAAAAGAGAAAGATAGAGACATATAAGAAATATTAAGAAGTTTGGAAGAGGTGAGAATCAACATTGATAGAGAATATATATGGTCAAATAAAATTGGAAAAGGTTGTGAGAAAAGAGAAAAATAATAATGGGAGATAAATAGCAAGATAGGGAATGCATGATAGGGTGAGAAACAAAATGAGCAAATGAGATTTATATAAGAAGATGGGAGAGGAAAGTGGAAAAAAGAACAAAGAGAGAAATAGAATATGGACTAAGGTAATTCAAGAAATGGATAATCAATTAGAGAGAGAAAACTTAGTGTGTGAGCATTAATTGATAGAATATAATGGATTGATATAGAGAATATCAGGGAAGAGTTGATAAGATGAGATAAGATGTGTTAAGAATAGAACAAAACAAAGAGATGTAGGGATGGAGAGAGTGTGAAAGTAAGATAAAAGATACAGTAAAAAGAGAGTAAGAGAAAAAAAGAAAGATAGAAGTTAAGGAGTGAAACAAATGAAGAGTTTTATATAAATGAGAAACAAAATTGAGGGATATATACTGAGAGGGTGTTGTAAGAGAAGAGAAAGGGAAGTCATATCTAAAATTTAGTGGAGAGAGTGTAAGTGAAAAAAAGAAAATAAAGAGTTATCAAGAAAAATAATTTAATGAGAAATAAAAGAAAGTAATGAAGAGAGAGGAGAGAGAAAATAGTAGGTTAGAATCAAAGATAAAAAAATTTGACATAGGCAATGATAAAAAGAAGTCAATAAAAAAAGTAATGAAAAAAGATATAGAAGGGAAGAGAGAGTGGAGTGAAATATAGAAGATAATAAAGAGATTGAGTAGTAGAGATATAATTAAACTTTGAGATTAAGAGAAGTCATTTGGAAATAGAGACATGAAGAGATAATGAAAATATAAGAAATAGAGACAAACATACAAGTAATAGAAAAAACAAAGAGAAAAAACAAGATGGAGAAAATAGAAAAGATATAGAGATAAAGTTTTGAGATAAATAAGAGAGTGGAAATAGAGATAATGAAAAAGGCAAATTATAGTGTAAAAAAGATAGTTTGTGTGAGATAAGTGACATAACGATAAGGGGACAATAAGAGGGAGATAAATAATGAGAGGAATAAATAGTCATAAATAGGGAAAATTATAATGGTAAAAAAGGAGAAAACAAAGGGCATATGAAAGATATAAGAGAGGAGACAGATGGAAGACAGAATTTGTAGAGAAATGATGAGATAAATAAGACTAATGTTGAAGAAATAGACTGAATAGAAAGGAAGAGTGCATTTGAGTGATAAAGTATTAAATAAAGAGAGATGGAGAGCAAACTATTATAGAAATAAGATATAAGAATTTAGAAAGAAGAGAGGAGTGATGATGAATTGAATTCATGAATAATGAGGTTGATATGTAAGAGAAAAATGTAAGCACATGAGGGAGAGTGAAGAGCCAAAACAAGAAACGAGGACAACGATAATGAATTAAATTAATACAAAGATTAAAATAAGGTAAAGAGACAAATAAATACATAGGGAGAGGAAAAGTGAAGCATATTTCGTGAGAGGTAGAGATAGAAATAAAAAGAGACATGTAAGCATAAATAGTGTGAGAGGTAGAGAAGTGTAATAGAAGATGTAAAAAGATATAAAAAAAGAAGAGAAAAAGAAAGAAGAGCGATAATAAAAGGAGAGAAAATAGAGATTATGATAAAGAATTAAATAAAAACCATACCAATTGAGACATATAACGATAATGAGAGATATTAAGCCATAAAAATTAAAATGATCATAGATATATAGAGAAAGTTAGTCAAATAGATGAGTGAGAAAATAAAGAGATTTGAGAAATAATAGAAAGAATAAAGGAGAAAGAGATATGATAACATAAAAGGTAAAGTTATTAGAAAAAGAGAATGTAAAAGGGAGAGAAAAGTTGTATTAAGAGAGATAGATGTGCAAAACAAGAGATACAAAGTGCAAGAAAACAAATAAGGAGATAGGAGAGAGAATGAACATAAAGATATAAAGTAAAAATCCAAAAGAAGTATAAATAAGAAAAATTTGAAGATAAATAAAAGGAGAAAAAATGTAAAACAAAAAGTAGAGAAATTGTTGAGAACAAATGATGAAAAGGAAAAGAAACATAGGGAACATGAGAGAGTCTAAGAGAGTTAAATGAAAGAAATTGAAAGATACATTGAAAGACTGTGGTGATAGTGGACTGATAAAAAGTAGAGAAATAAAAATAGAAAGTTACTTAGAGAGATTGAAAAGAATTACAAGAAACAAGGAGAAATGAGAGAGAGGGGATAGAACAGGGAGAGAAAGAAAGAGAAAGCCTATTAGAGACATGAAGAAAGAGAGGGAGGTTAGGACAGAGTGTTGGGAGGAGGCGAAGAAAGAACTAAAAGAAAAAATAATTTGTAAAAAAAAAATTTTTTTGTAAATAAAATTAATAATATTATAGGAAAAACTTTAATTATAAATTTTTTATTTTTAAATAATTAATATTTATTATTTATGTAAAAGTAAGAGAGTTAGATCATGACATAGATTCTAAGGAGATGAAAGAGAGAGAAAAAGAAAGAAATGATAGATATAGAGTAAGAGAGAACATTAGTGAAACAAACAAAGTTAAATTTATAAACAAAATGGGAGAGAAATAGGTAATAAAATAAGTAAAATATATGTTGAAAGGAGAGAATGGAGGAGAGAAGGAAAATGACCAAAAAAGAGTTGAGTAAATTATAAAGTGAAGTGATAAAAGAGGAGAAAAGCAATAAGAGAAGCGACAAAAGACAAAACAAAAATTGCAAAAAAGTGTGAGAAAGAATTCAAGGTAGAGAAAGGTAAGAGATCAAGAGAGTAGGGGCACAAACAATGTGAAAGTCATAATTAATAAGAAAGAGGAATAGAGATTTCAAAATGGAGGGAAAGTGCATTGTGAACAAGGAAATTTAAGGAAGGTAGAATAGAGAAAGGGAAATGCTACTAAGAGAAAGTGAATAAAATAATAAGATAGTGAGAGAAATAAATAGAGTAAAATTAAGAAGAGTGAAACTAGAAAGTCAAAAATATGATAGATAAGATGAGAGTTAATAAATAAATAAAAGATTAACAAGAAGATAGTGTAAGATAGAGAAGAAAGAGAATATAAAAAGATGTGAAAATGGGACATATAAGAGAAAAGAGATATATTAAGTGAAAAAGCAAGATAGGGTGCTTAAGAGAGAGATTGTGAAGAAGAGGAGATAGAGTTAGTTAATAAGACGAGAAGAGAGAGATAGACAAAGAGAGATCTAGAAAGGGCAAGAGAGACAAAATAGAGATGCAATGAGAGAGACAATAAATAGAATATAAGAGATATAAGAGAGGAGATAAAGGGAAGAGAGAAAATATGGATAAAAAGTAAGAAAGACGAGGATCATAAAAAGAGAAAAGAGAGAATGAAAAGTAAGAGAGAAGAAAGTTAAAAATTATTGTAAAACTTGTTAGGGTGATAGAAGAATGATAGGTAGAGAGGTTAAAGAGAGATGGAAAGTAAGATATAGAAGAAATATGATAGATGCAATTAGAAAGAAGAAAAAAAGGTAAAGTGAAAAAGAACAAAGTGACATATAGTAGAATAAGAAAGAACGAGTGAAATAGAAAGAGATTTTGATAAGATAGAAAGAAGTGAGGACATGAGGGATAATGATGATTTTTTAAGAGAAAGCAAGACAATGACAAAAAAATAAACTAAAACGAGAAGAAATAAGTAAAGAGGATACTAAGTACGCATGGATGAGCAATGTCTATGGTATAGCATAAGAGGTATAAATAGATATAGAAAGAGATATGCCGACATAAATAATGTTAGATGTAGAGAAGAGTACGAGGAGAGATAGAAACTTAATAAAGAAAAAGGTAATGAGAGAGAAGAGCAAGAAAGATGTGGGATAGTCGTGGAAGATAGAAGATATAGATAATGACAATGGCTATAATAGAGAGCCACCATATAGATTGTGACAAAAAATGACAAACAATAAAAAAGAGAAAAGGGTAAGGTGATTTAAACTTATAGGGCATTGATAAAGCGAGAAAGAAAGTACAAAAAGAGAATGAGAAAGTAAAGTAACAAGAAATAAAATAGATAAATGAGTGATATAATGATATGAAGCGATAAGTGATAGAGTGAAGAGTGGAAAGGGAAAAAGGAAAAGGGAAAGAAATGAGATAATGCGAGATATCGATACATAAAGTAGGAGATATAAATTGCAAAGAAGAAAAAAGGAGATAAGAGACAGATTAAAAAAGAATATAAGTAGGTAAAGAACAAATAGAAAACTTTAGAAAGGAAGATAAATGGAGAAAGATTAGGTGGGAAAAAATAATAGAAGATGAAAAAGATAAACAACCATAGGGAGAGAGATAAAGAGGTAGAGATGTACAGCGAACATGATGGAGAGAAGTGTGAAAGAGTGTTAAAGCAATAAAATGAAAGAAACAATGGAAAATTGTCATGTTACAGGACTAAGAATAGAAGAGATAAAAAGAATTAGAAAGTGCTTTACAGTGATTAAGAAGAAAGATAGGGATAGAGAATAGGTAAAGAGGAGAGAGAGAGAAAGAGAAAAATTGAGTAGAAAAGGGATATAAAGAGATTAAGAAGCTACATTAGAGAGGGATAAAGAACAAATTAATTGAAATAATAATTTATTAGAATAACTCATTATTGTTAATATAATTAGTAATATTATTGGAAAGAAAAAATAACTACAAATAATTGTTATCATTAAATAATCAATATTTACTTTTAAACAAGGGAAGGATAGATTGATTTTAAGATAGATTTTTGGGAGAAAAAAAGAAAAATTTAGAAATAAGTGATAGTTAACAAGACAAAAAGAGAATATGAATGAATGAAATAATGTGAGATTTATTGAGACAAAGAGAGCGAACAAGGTAGTAAAAAGAGAAGAATAAAGAATAAAGGAGAGAATGTGAGATTTAGAAAGCAAGAGATAAAAAAGTGAGGTGGGGGAATTAGAGAATGAAGATAGAAATGGACAAGTGACATTGCAAGAAAGGAGAAAAAATAAAATAAAAAATAGTCAAAGTTAGAAACAGAACGTGTTATGGTGACAAAAGAGATAAAGTAAAGAAATGGTAAGTAGAAAGACAGATAATAGGAAAGGAGAGAAAATTCAATACAGAGAGGTAGAGAGAGCTAAAGGAAGTTGTATGAAGGAAAAAGGGAGTGGAAAAAGTGGCAAAGGAGGGGAGAACAAGTACATTGTAATAGAAAATGAAAGACATAAAGCAAGATAAAGAAGCATGGGAAGAGAACGTGATAGCTATAATAAGTAGATAGGAAATAGAAGAATAATGGTGTGAATACATAAAGTGTGGGTGAGAGAAAAAGCAGGATGGAGTTGACAGACTACTAAAATAAGGTAGATTTATAATGGGATAATGAGTAATAGAGAAACAAAGGAGAGATGACAAAGCCATTATATGACAAGAAAGGAAACAAATAAAGAGAATGAGAATGTTAGAGAAGTGTGAGCATGCAATAAGGAACAAATGTTCGTGACGAAAGTGAGTGAGCAAAGAGCTGGGAGCAAAAAGAGTTGAGGAACTAGAGACCCAATCGACAAATCTATTCCAGCTATCAAAGAATTCAAAAGACTTTAGGCAGAATTGGGATTGTAATTCCTCTTACTTCTCAAACTATGATGACAGATCAAGAAGCCTAAATAGAAAAAATTTGAGAAGAAATATTTTATTTTTTTTAAATATTTTATTTAGAGTAAAGATTAAAGAATGGAGAAGAATATGACAATATGACATGAGAAAGAGTGTATGGGATATAATAGAAAATGATGGAGAGAAGAACAATAAAAAGGATAACAAATAATAGGAACAAGATAAAAAAGATAGCAGGCATGAAAAGGGTGAAAAAAAGTGACATGAAGAGAAGGTGATCTCAAAAAGAGAGAAACTAAGTGAGGGATAAGTGCTTCAGAGGAGATTGAGAGATATATAAAAGTGAGAGTGATTAATAAGTCATAGGGAGGGAAAGAAGACCAAAAAAATAAACTTTTGGGAAAAGTTAGATAAATTCTACAATAAAGAATGTGATAAAATGAGGAAAAAATTGTTTGTGAAAGATAAATGGTTGGACAAAAAGAAAAAGAGAGGAAGAGCAAGAAAAATGAACTAATAATCATATAATGTGATGTTACTGTGGGAAGAAAAAGAAAAAATTTTATTTCTAAAATATAATTATTAAACACTTTTTTTAAGTATTATCTGTTTTTATAAAAAATAAAAATTTTAAAAAGAATAACCATTGCACAAATTTTTCTTAATATTAGTATTAGATACTTCTACCATTAACTTTCTTGGGAATATTTTTTTATTAATTATGAGTTACTATTATTTTTCTTCTTATAATAGTTATTTTTTCAATTCAACTTTCTCATAGACAGTATCATATATTTTATTAGGAATAATTCTTATAATTTAATTATAAGTTAATTAATTTATTAGAAATAATAATAAAAATGTAATATTTATTGACATAATTAATATTTTAATTTATTTAGTTTTTGTTATTATATAATTTTTTATTTATTTAAAAAATTTATTATTTTTCATAATAATGATATAATAATGAGTTTTTATGAATAATAGTTTAAGAATTTAGATAGAATTAATTGTTTCCAACACTACTGACCATAACTGATAAAAATTGCTCCAAACGTTATTTAAATATAAAAATATTATTTGCACATCAATTATGACTCTAATAGTTTTCCACAAATAGCTCATAATTATTTATTTCAAAAATAATTTTTTTTTTTTTATTGATATACTAAAAAAATTATTTTTAGAACAATTTATAGTTACGAAAAAATAATAATAATCACAATCTTCATGTTAGATCTCGTTATTTAAGTTTATAACTATGAAGTTAATTCTCAAAGATTATAAGGACATAAAAATAATAAATTTTATTATTTACCAAATTTTATAAATAGTAATAACTACTTTTATGGTAAGGATAATTCAAAAACTAATTTAATAGAATATTTTATCATTTTTATAATTTTTAAAGATAATACTTGAATTAATATTAATTAATAATGTAAAAGACCTTAGAATAAACATAAGATTAAAAGGAAAGATAATAATGTTAAACATTATTATAATCTTATTGTAAAAATTACTAACTCAAACTAATATTTTATGAGTTAAATTAATTAATTTTAAAATCAAACAAAATTTAGTTAATGTTATTTTTTGAAAATATGGTTAAAATAATTAGCTAAAATTTTATTTCTAATTTTATAAATTCAAAAAAGATTAATATGAAATACTCTTTAGTATGAATTAACATAAAGTTTCCTTTAGCATAACAAATAATATTATTATTTGTTACTATTATAGTATTTTTAACTATCATTCATGAATATTTGTTTATTAAATTCATAAAAAAATTGTTTTTTACTATTATTATGATATTTGTAAATTAAAAAATTAGTTTATTAGCAATTTCAAAGTAATACAACTAAGTAAGTTATAATAATGGTAAGCGAGGAAGTGAGGAGAGAGATAGGAGGCAAAAAAGAGTTGGAGAAGAAGAGATATATAGAAAGATAAAAGAAGAGAGAAGAAAAGGACAAAGCCCAAATAAAAAGTGTGTCAGATATAATACAAAACGATTAGAAGAAGGAAAACTCGAATGAGATAAAAGAATAAGAAATATAAGAAGTGTGAGAAAAAGGAGACATGAAGTGAAATGGTAAGGAAATGTGAGAGACTGAAAGAGGGACAAGTGCTTTGGAAGAGATTGAGAGATATATGGAGAGAGAGATTAATAAGTCATAGAGAGAGGGTGGAAGGGAGGTAAACAGAGAGAGAATACTAAAGATAACTACTTAAAGAGATAATGGGAAATAAGATGAAAATGATAAAAATAGAAAGATTTAAAAAGATACAAAAAGGAAAATAAGGAGAGAACAATGGACAATAATAGCTTCAAAAAGTGACACATTAATCAAACTGTATAGACCTAGAGAAGAGAGAGACTGAAGAAATAAAAAAAGAAAGAATAAGTCAAAAAGATAGTAGTTTAAAGAAGAGACTTTTTGGAAAAAGAACATAAATGCTATAATAAATAATGTGATAAAAAGAGGCACAAATCATTCATGAGAGATAAAGGGTTGGACAAAGAGAAAAAGTGATAGGTATAGGGATTAGAGTGAAAGAGAGAATGACATTGGAGAGATAAAAAAAAATAAAAAATAAGAAAAATGAATTAATAATTGTATAAAGCAGTATTATTGTGCAAATCACATCAAATATATAATTCATAACAATTATTAAAAAAATCTTTTTTAGTTATTAATTATTATTATAACAATGATAATAATTGAAATAAGAATAATTTTTATACAAATTTCTCTTAATATTTGTTATAATTACTACTACCATTAACTTTCATTGGAACATTTTTTATTAATTATAAATTACTATTATTTTTCTTCTTATAATAGTTTTACCTTTTGATTAAATTTTCTTATAGCAAGAATAATATATTTTATTAAGAATAAACCCTACAATTTAAAAATAAGTTAATTAGTTTACTATCAATAAAAAATCAAATATTTGTTATCATAATTAATATTTTTGTTCATGTTTTTTCGTTATATAGTTGTTAATTACTTTTAAAACAAATTATTAATTACTATAACTATGACAAATAATAATGAATTGTTATGAATAATAGTTTAAGAATTTGAGATAAGGACAATTGTTTCTGATGCTCTTGACCACAACTGACAAAAATTGCTCCAACAAATATTTAAGTAAAAAAATATTATTCACACATCAACTATTACTCTAATATTTTCGTACAAATAGCACAAATTATTTACTTTTCAACAATTATTGTTATTTATGTTATCAAGAAACTGAGCAACTTATTTTAGGAACAATTTATAGTCACTAAAAAAACATTAGCAGTCACACTTTTCATAAAACATATTCTGTTAAAGTTTATAATTATGAAAATTAATTCTTAAAAATTTTAAGAAGAAAATAAAAAATTATTATTTAATAAATTCTAAAAATAGTAATCGATACTTTTATTATAAGGATAACTTAAAAATAAGATATTAAAAAGTTTTATCTTTATTTTTATAATGTTTGCAGAAAATATTATTATTAAAATTAACTAATAATGTAAAAGAACTCATTTTAAACATAAGGTTAAGATGAAATGGAATAATTTTATATTTTTTATTTCATTATTTTAAAACATTTTTAATTTAAACTTATATTTTATGAATTAAAATAAATAAAAATTAATTAATATCATTGTTTAAAAATATTTTAAAAAATTAACTACCCTTTTATGTTGTAATATTTTAATTTCAACAAATTCGTTAGAGGAATAATATGATTAAGAAAGAAAAATTATAAAGGAGTAATTATAAGAAGATGAATAAGAAAAATAAGAACACAAAATTGAACTATAAGAATAAAATAATAATAATAATAATAATATTATTATTATTATTATTATTATTATTATTATTATTATTATTAAAATGAATAAAAAAGAAAATAAGATGTAGATCAAAATGAAATTATAGAAGTTCGATAAATAATTGCAAGAATAACAGGAACAATAAAAAATAATTGTGGTGCAATAACAAGAAATGTAGATCTATGAGATTAGTATTAATAAAACTCCTAAATATGAATTAATAAAATATTTTTTAACTTATTTATAATAATTATATTTTAGCTATTGTAATATTTCTTATTATTATTCACTAATAATTTTTTATTAAATCCATAAAATAATAGTTGTTTTTATAGTTATTATAATAGTGCTAAATTATCAAAATAGTTTTATTAAAAACATAAGAGTATTGTGACTAAGTATTGTTGTAATTATTAAAGCACATTGATTATTATGTTATAATTTCTAAATATTAATGGTATAAAAAACTTCATTATTCACTATATTTATGATAAGAAAGAACAATTTTTTGATAATATAATTTTATTGTTTTATTATAAATATATATATATATATATTAATCTTTTTCATTTCTATAACATTGAATTGTTCTTTTACCAAAACTACAAGTTATTTTGATAACTATTAACAATTATTAAAACCTTTCTTCTTTTTAATAGAATAATAAATGATAGATTTTTATATGTATTTTTCCACTTTTAATTTATTTGTCAAATTATTTTTTTCTTTTAAATCATGTTTCTTATTCTATTTGTCGATCTTTTTTCAAATAAGATGTTGTAGATAATCAAAAAATGAATGAAAAAAAAGAAGTTTGAGAAGAATAACAAAGATAGAGAAAAGTCGTAAAGGCTAAAAGTGGAGGTGGGTTTGAAATATATATAGATAAATTGAAATAAAGAAGACTAAGATAACAGAGCTAAACAATTGTGAGTGATAGACAATAAAAGGGAATGTATGATAAAGTGAGAAACAGAATGAGCATGTGATAAAGATAAATGAGATAGACAAAGGGATGAGGACAAAAAGAGCAAAAAAAACAGTAAAAGGGTGGTTTGAAACTGCACGGGAGTGAGGTGAGGTAAAAAGATTTAATCATTGTGCCTGAGAGAAAAGGAATCAAGAGAAAAGGAATCAAGAGAAAAGTAAACTTGATTGATATGATAAGAAGGTGGAGTGAAAAGTGGGGATAAAGGAAAAGGATTGGTTTGAGATAAATTAGTTAAAGAAGAGAATTAAGAAAAGAGATATAAAGAAGGATAGAGTGTGAGAAAGGGAAAGATAAATGGGACTAACAAGTATAGAATTAGAGAGCAGAAATATATAGGAAAAAGATAAAGAAATGAGAAAAAAAAGAGTTTGACATGAATGACATGCAAATTGAGGGAGATATAGAGAAAGAGGAAGTGAAGTGGGGAAAGAAAGAGATAGGAAAGATTTAGCTAAGATAGTAAGGGGAAAATAGAAAAAGATGGAATTTTAAAAGAAGAAAACTTTAATTAGGAACAGAGTAAAGTGATGGGAGAGGGAAGTTAAATTAAAAAATTGCTTATGAGAGAGATATTGTTGGGGGAGTGGGAGCATAGTTTAACATAGAATGTCAGAGAAGGGTTGTGTAATAGAGAAATAGAGAGAAAGTTAGATTGAGTTTTCTAGTGAGATATAAGGCATTTAGAGATATAGACATGAAGAGATGGCAATGGTATATGAGTGGCAAGGGGATGAAGATCAGGATATATGAAAAAAAATACAAAAGAGATACGATGAAAAAGGGAAGAAAAATTTATTAAAACATGGATTGTGAGATAGAAAACATATAAAGAAACATGGCACCAAGGGAGAAAAAAATAAAGGAACCTAGAGAGAGATGGAAAGGGATAAAAAGTGTAGTATTACGAGAGAGGCAATAAAGTTCACAAGAGAGATATAAAAGATGAGATAAAGGGAAGAGATAAAGTTAAGAGAAAATAAAGAGACAAGAGTGATAGTAGGAGAAATAATGAGAAAATAGAGGAAGAGTGAAGCGAGTGATAAATTTTTAAAGGAAATTACGAGAGAGATAGAAGATGACGGATGGAGAAGATAAAGAGAGATGGAGAATAAGAGATAACATAAGTGAGATAGATATAAATAGAGAGAAGAGAAATAGGATAGTCAATATTCTATTAATAATGGGAGCTACAGTGGAATAGGAAAGAATTAGTGAATGAGAATGAGATTGTAACATGCAAGAAGAGGTGAAGAGGTGAAGGGGAGTGAAGCACCATGAAGAAAAAGCATGACAAAGATAAAGAATCGAACCAATATGTAGGGAGAAAACTGAAAAAGGCAAATAAATACATGAGATGTGAATTGTAAGACATAACATGTGTGGCAGAGATTAAGGAAGAATGACACATTCAAACATAAACAAAAAGAAAGAAAGGATAATAGATTGAGATTTTTCGAGATAGAAGGTGGAGGGAAGAGAGATAATAGATGGAGAGAGAAGGTAAAGATTATAGCAAATTCTACAATATAGAGAGACCACAATAACATAGTGATTTTTTTAGATAAAAGATATAACGATGAGTTAGAAACAAGATAAAGGAAGTGATGGAGAAAATAGATAATGGTTGACATGGAAATAAAAAGAAAGAGATATAGTGCAAGAAAAAAGCGGGAAAGACGAGAGAAAATGAACTTGAAGGGTTAAGAAAGAAATATGGAAAAACATAGAAAGGAGATAGATATAGAAAAATAAAAAGTGATAAAATGAAAAAACAAAAAAATAAGATAAAAAACTTATGGACGAATGATAAATAAGAAGAGAAATAGAAGGAAAAAATGGTAGAGGAGTACAAGATATAACGAGTTTAATGAAGGAAAGTGAATGACACAATGGAGGAATGTGGTGATAGATGATTAAGAAGCTAAGAGAAAAAAAGAGTGCCTTTTAGATCTTAAGATTAAAGCTAGAAAAGAAGGCATGAGGGGGAGAAGAGATAAAGGAGGAGAGTGATGGGAAGAGAGGGTGATTTAGATGTTGAATTATAGGTAATCAATCAAAAAGTCATTACAAATTGAAATGAAAATAAGAATACAAAAAACTCTATATTAAAACAATTACAACTTGAGATTGTTTCTTGTAGTTCACATCTAACCTACTAGCTTTTATAGGTTTAACTATAACTAAGGCTTTTGTGAGCTCAACCTAAACTCAATGTTTAATGAGATCACTTTTAGCTTAACTTTCATTATTGTCAGGCCAATAAGCACCAAAATTTAGAAGTTTCATTATTAGTAAGAAACTCAATCTAACTCATTATTAGTAAGAAACAAATTTTATTTAAAATATAGAAGTTTTCATATTCTTGATGGATAGAATGGCACAAAAAGCTCAAAATTTGAAAATAATTGACAAAATGAATGCTTAAAAAAATATGACTTTGCAATAAGAATTTGAAATTTCTTGTAGTTTATGTTGTAGCCACTTTGAGGAGAAATTTCTACATTTAGAATATTCTATAGTCCATTTTTTAGATGTTAAAATCTTGCTCATGTAATTTTTTATTTTATTTAGAAGGTTTAGACGTTTATAAAAAACTTTTGGTTATAACCATTAGAAAGTGTTGAAAATCTATTTGAAAAGTTATTACAAAATAGTTTCAAAAGCTTTTCAAAATAGCTTATATATTCTTCAAAAACACTATCCAAAATAGAATATGTAAGGATTACTAAAATAGCTATTAGGTAGGATGAATATCAGTGAATGGATTTGCTTAAAAGAATTCTTCACCATCTGAATAAATGTTGAAAAGGTAAATGTGTTATTGATGGTTAAGTCATAGTGGATTTGATCTACATAATCAAATCACATAAGATGAGATCTAAATTAATCAATTAATCAAAAACAAATCAATAATGATCTCTGTTGTAGGAGTTAAAATGCACTATTCAAAATCACTAGATTCAAGAAAAGATATTTCATAAGAAAAGCCATTTGATGAAGCTGGATGAGATCAAAACCATCAGATGTCAAGCAAGGATTAATACTAACAATGGATGAAGCAGTAACCATGTGATTAGCTCATCAAAAAGATGACTGCATTGATTAAGATCACTATTCAAAGGTAGAGGTGATCTCCACTATGCAATCATGAAAATGTACAATAGAACGACATTGAGATACTTTTGATTGAGAGAGCCAACAAGCACCAAGAGTTTAGTCCCACATTGCTAAGTAGGAAATTGATTTGCACTTTATAAATTTTTGTGTCAATGAATTATATGAGCCAAACCAGTGCTGGCTCCCCCTTGTGGCTCAAGATCAAATCACATAATTCAATATTATAGTTACAAGATTACTGATAAATTGTGGGTCTTAGTTGTCCCTTAAAACACAATATGCCTTGCCCAAACATTAGATTTTATCAGGCCAAGATCAAGCCTCAATCCATATTGGTTCAAGTCATTGGTCCAAAACATTACAAATGCCTACTCGAGCTTATCACATGTACAATTTGAGATGTGGCTTAAGTTTTATTTTAATTTTGAAAATTTTAACAAAATCATTTTTTGATTTAAGCAAGATTTAGCAATCATCAAACTGTACAATTTTTAAAGAAATACATAATAATGATTTAATGAAATAAAGAATGAAAAATAGAATCATGTGCTTCTTAAATCAACAAATGATTTAAGAAAGAACAGAACCAAGAAACAAATGATTGAAAATATAGAATCCTATATATTTTCTTAATGAAAGACATGATTGAATAGTTAAACGCTCTATGTTAGGATTTAAAATTGAGTGGAATAGAAATATGCATTGTAATCAAAAACTAAAATTCTATTTCAAAACAAAAGGAAAACATTTTGAAATTTGATGCACATGTCTTCAATCATTCGAATTTGTTAAATACTCCAAGGTACTTTAAAGACCACTAGTTCACCATGTTAAAAATTGCATGGCTTATTCTTTAATATAAACTCTTTTATAATAAAGAAACACATTAAATAAAGTGCTAAACATTTCAGGTTTCTCCCATAAAAAACATAACCCAACAACTTCTCCCTTTTTATTATCGTAACACGTAATTGTTTAGAGAAAAATATAACAAGTAAAAATATATATTTAATTAATAATAAGAGGTATTAAAGATGAAATAGATATGCTCTCTGCTGCCTTATTCTCTCTTTTAGTACATGCTCCTCCTCACTTTATGACTATTCTATATTTTATCTTAACCATGATCATTCTCTCCCATGAGTCCATCAAAAGGGAGGTCTAATTTATATAATTTTAATTATTCCATTGAAGGAGTTTGACAAATACATAGTCCAATTCTTACTTTACAAATACATACTCTAATTCTATTAATCCTCTAATAACAAAATCTTAAATAAAGTGAAAACTTATATTTTTGTAATTTCTTTTCTTATAATGAAGAAATTAATTAAATACCCTCTAGAACAAGCTTAGTCATATCTCCAATTATTGATTTTTATATAGTTTTTTCTAGAGTACTAATTTAGGTTTAATGAATTATTTACCACTATGTCTAAGAATTAAATCTTATACATAATTTTTCTTAAGTTTATCTTATTATCAATTCTTAACATGATCTATAGCCTTTAGGGCTTCTTCACTAAATGTACTTTTTTTATGAGAAATAGATATGTAATATGATCAATATCTCTCATAGAAAATTTGTTCAAACTCCTTGTATACTATATCATTTATTTTATTTCTATAGATTTTGATGCTACCAAACTCATGGTAGTTGTTCACTAATTAGTTCATCAAATAATTCAACTTTTTCATTAATTAATTTTGTAACTGACTCTTTCGAATGTTCAAATCAAATTACAAAGTTTTTAATTCTCTCTTTCCTAATCACAATAAAATAACTAATGTAAATCTAGAAAAATCATGATCAATATCAAATTATACTAATTTCTAAACACATGATAAATTATCCCCAAACATTTAATAATTATTATTTTTATTTTTATGGCTTATATGCTTTTCTATGTAAGAGATATAAATTGATCTGCTATTTTCCATTCCTTGTAACAATGACATAGATATTTATTTTTATAATATATTAAATTAAAATTATTTTATCTTAATTTCTAATCAATGAAACAAAGCCTATGATGGGCACATTTTTATTCTTATAAACTTTAACTCTAGTAAAGTTTAGAAAATCAATATCAACCACAATTCTAAGCTTCTTAACATCTAAGGTTAAGATTTGTGTGTCTAAAAGAAATTATACAACTTATTCTTTGGTCATTTAAAAAAAACGTCCTACATAACTTACCTTTGTTTTGCCTTTTTTATATTTAATTCTTTAGTAAACTCTAATTTAACTATGTGCTCAAACATTTCCATTTTTAATATCAAATCGCATGATCATTCAACAATATTTCATCAAAAAATATCATGGAAAAATAAGGTATTGATGTGCTATCAATATTTGATATATCATCACGCAACAGTTATACAGATTGACTAGCAAGCTCCAAATGGGTAATATCCATTAATAATAAGTAAATCTAAAAAGATTTTTTCTCTATGCTTAGATAAGTGAGCCAAGGACCACAATTTTGTAAGTCAACTGCACAAAGTTATAAAGCAAGGCTTGCCTCCATACGTCCTAAAATATGGAGACATGCTTATAGATTAACCAAGTATTAATTTTAGGAATCCAAACCATCATAGGTTCAAAAATTGTAGGGTGCTAATGTTGTGGTTTTTTATTTTTGGAGTTTTTAATTAGGCAATAAAATGTAAAATGTCTAAATTTAGAATAATAATTGCATATGGTATTATACTAACTTGATAATTAGATGTACACAAAGAAAGAATAGGCAATGTATTGAAAAAATGGATATATGTTTTATCCAATCTATGATTATCATGAAACATACATTTTTTTTATCACATGGTTTTAAGATGAAACTTGCCTAAGTGCCTATGAAGCTTCAAGTGAACATTATTCTTTTTACATAATTGAAAAAAGTATTGCATGAAGGTACATGTGAATGATTACAAGTGGATAACAAAATAAAGTACCATACTTTGACTTTAGATCATGTATTTCCTTTTCAAGTGAATCATATTTTTCTGGTTTTTCTTTAAACAAAAAATTTTCTTCACTAAACTTATCATTCTCTAAGTTTAAAGCATCATTGCCTATAATATAATTGGACAAATAATTTTCACATGCATTTTTTTGAAGCATTCAAATATGACATTGAAATATATGCTTGAACTTGATAAGATAAAAAAATATTTTCCTTTTTCAATGCATCAATTCTTTCATGCCATTCAATTATTCAAGATTCATGTTTTGCACTAATTTTCATAAATTATCATATAATTTTTTTAATTTTTTATGCCTAAAAACTAAATTACTAAAAGAATTTTATATTTTATAACAAGATTCAAATTTAATATATTGCAAATGTCTAAATTATCTCTTAATTATTAATACTTTATGAAATGATAAAGATGTCATAGCACTCATATTATTACGAAATAAGAAAAAAATTATAAAATAACATTAATAATAATCTAAGATATTAATGCTAACATATGTTAGAATAATTTATCGTTCACTAAAAAAGGAACGTTGTGAACAAACATATTTAACTTGAGGACTTCATAAGAGGACACCCATCCAAATGCTACTTTCACCCAGGAATACTTATATTTGGCCTTCAAATGAGGCCCAACTACAGTTTTGGTGTGGCTGCACATGAATACAAAACTAGAAAATCATATTTTGGCGATTTTTTTAAAACTAATGAACTATTTGAAGAAGTTTCCAAAATTATAATACATAAAACCTTTAAAACTAATTTTATTTTTAGATGACTCCAACAATGCTTGTTTCATCTTGCTAGAAATTCATTATGAATAACTATGACTTACAATAGAAAATTCATATAATTAATAATAAATTATTATTTAAATATTAAACAATTATATGTTAAAGCTAAAATGAGATTAATTAATCTTATCCTATATAGAAAAATTATGGTGAATTAGAGGTCACTTAAAATGAGAATAAGTGCTTTACCATAATGTATCCAAATCAAATACAAAAAGTACAGGTGAGGTAAATTGTATGGTAAATTATCATTCTATGATGCTAAAAAGATTGAGGGTAATATCCTTGATTATCAAATCATGTATAAAATAAAATGTCTAGTTAACGAAGTAAAAAAATACAAAATAAAGTATTTCAAAATATAAAAATAACTATTTAATATGATAAAACTCATTTTGATGTGTACAACGATGTTTATTTTGTTTCCATTAAATCACATTTGGATATATGGTAACTTCCAAAAATAAATAGCTATAACAAATAATAAATTATTATTTGAATATAAAACAACATATTTTATACTTTAAATGATTTAAAATGAAACACTTAATTATAACAAAATCAAATCATGTGGAATTAGTTTTTTATAGTAATATAAACAAATAAATTTAAAACATTTGAATAAAAACAATCAATTAGATGGCAAAGTTCTTTTCTAAGATGCCAACGAGAACGACCATAACAACATCAATATTTATATTAGGTGTGAATAATATTTTCCTATAAAATGTACTAAAATACAAGAAAATAAAAGTTAAAAAAAAATAAAAATAAGTATTTAATTAGATAGATCTCATTAAGACATGTTAAATGTTTTTTATTTCATCTCTATCACTCCTCATTTGGAATTACTATAAATTAACAAGTAATTAAACATAAATAATGATAAATTATTCCAATAATGTTAAGTAACTATATATTAAGTTAAACTAAGATGGTGAATATAATGTAACCAAGTCAAAAAGAATTTCATTGTTAATACTAAATGAGAATTACAGTTAAAAAGTAATATAACCAAATTAAAATAAAAAATTTAAGTAATGTGATAAATTATGTAGAAGAGTTGCATTCCAAGATAATATAAAGATCAAGTGTAATCTTCTTAATCATCCAATCATTAAGATCAAGAGTTGCATTCCAAATGAGATTCGATTGAGACGTAACTATCGTCGTTTAACTTTTTTATGAACTTTTCAAACTAAAAATTCATTCACTACTAATAAATACTTTTTAGTTTTTTTCATGATTTTTTTAAATTATTATTTATACATGATTTGGCAATCGAAGATGTTACACATCATCTCCTTAATATATTGGAATGTGAATTTCTCATTTAATTTATCTTATTTCCTTAATTTTTTTTCTTTGATTTGGTTATATTTTGATGAAACTCAAATTTTTATTTACTATGACCATAACATCCTTTGATTTGGTTATATTACACTACTTCAATTTATCTTATTTTAACTTTATTATACATTTTCTTAGTATTAAAATAATAATTTATTCATATCTTTTTATATACTTTGGTAATTCATAGTTATTAAAGATGAGGTAAGATCAAGATTAAATAAATATTGTTGGACACATTTCGATGAGCTTTATTAAACTAACAATTTATTCTATATTTTTAAATACTTTATTTATTAAAACTATTGCAGCACAGTGAGACATTTTCATTTGTAACAAATTTGTGAAGAATGGTAGTAGACTCGATCTCTTTAGACTCTTTTTGAATACAACTTTCTCAATAAAATTATCTTAAGTCAAAAATAGTTTGGCTTTAATTTTGTTATTTTCTAAGTAACTCTAAATCTCTTATCATGTCATAATTACATCACTTTTGTTTGGTTATACTACATTGTTCCTATTTATCACATTTTAGCTTTGGAGTATATTTCCTTAATATTAAAATAATTATTTTTTTATTTTTATGCTGATTATTTTAGAAATTGATAGATATTCTAAGTAAGGTCAAATCAAGAGGAAAAAAATGTCATTGACTGATCTCGATGAGTTCTATTAAATAAGATATTATGTTTAAATATTTTTTTAATTTTTTATTTTCTAAGGTTTTAGCATTCTTTTAAAGATATTTCAAATTTTTTCCTTATTTATAATTGTCAACCTTTCTCTTGATCTTCTTAGTATCTTAAAATGCATCTTTTCCTCACAATTTATCATATGTTTTAAATATTTTACTTTGATTTGATTATATTATTATGACACTCTAATTTTCTTTTCTTTTGACACTTATATCAATTAAGCTTGGATAAATTAAGTAGATCACTTGAATTTACCCCATTTTAACTTTAATAAATATTTTCATAATGCTAAAATATTTTTTACATTATATGTATTTTTAGTTTTTTGTTTAACAAAATTTCTTTCTGAAATTTGATTGAGATGAAATCGATACTATTAAAATTTTCTCAATGAATTCTACCAAATAATTTTTTTTAACATTTTACTACAGGGTTTTATCAACTTTTATGTGTCATTGAAATTTGTACATGACTTGCTAATCAAAATTGTTATGCTAAATATCCCTAATATCTAGCAACGAAACTTTATCATAGTAATTATTTCAATTTTTGAAATGTTTTCTTTCATTTTAGTTTATTAATATTATGTACATTCCTATGTTTTTTTATAATATATTATTTTGATTTATCATATTTTAAATTTAATATACATTCAGTTAATACTAAAATACAAATTTTTTCTTATTTATTTTAGTGATATTTTGTATTTCTAAATGAGGTGTGATGGTAAAAAAATATGTCTGTGACTTAGCCTTGACGAGATCTATCAAACTATATATTCTTTTTCCAAATTTTTGTAATATTTTATTTTAAAAATTTTCTCATGTTTTATGAGTTGTGCTTGATTTGATGATCAATTATGCTATACTCACTGTTCATATTTCTAGCAATGTACTTTCTAAACGTAATTTATCTCATTTCTTAAAATATATTTTTTATTCTATTATATTAGTATAAAATGCTATATCTTTAAACATGTTTCTTTTATATCACTTTTCTTTGGTTATATTTATATTGTTTTTATTTATCACTTTTTAGTTTTAATATATTTTTACTGAACCTTAACTTAATTATTTTTTATTTTTTATTTCTTTTACTTTCGTATATCATAATAATTCAAAATGAGATTCAACAAGGATGAAAGAAAGATTGAAGGACTAGTTTAGATGAGCTCCATCAAAATAAACATTCTTTTTTATAATTTTAAATATTTTATTTAAAAAGGTTTTGGCATGCTTTTAAGTATGACTTGATTTATACATTATTTCATGATAATGAATATTGCACATGATCTCCCTAGTGTCATGGATGCAATTTTTTCAAACTATTTATCTTATTTATTAAAGGTTTTTGCTTTGATTTGCTTAGTAATATTTATTTTTTAACTCCATAAATATTTTTTATTATTATTTATGCTTCTTTATTATGCTAGTTTAAAGTTATTATAACAGAGTTTAAGTTGAGATGAAACAAATGCCTTTTAAGTTTTATTGAAGAGCTTTATTTAGTTAAATAACATCTTTATATTTTTAAAAAATTTTGCTTTAAGGTGTTGACATGCATTACAAGGTATTTCAATTCATAAATGATTTGATCATCAAGATTGTTAGACTTGATCCCATTAGTATCTTAGAATGCAACTTTCAAATGCAATTTTTCTTATTTCTTCAAATTTTTTGTCTTGAAGTTTATATCTCAATCTAATTCTAAATCGTTTGTTGCATGACCCATATATGTGTACAGTTTTGTTACGTTACATTGCTTTAATTTATCTTATTTGACTTTTAAAATATTTATTTAATATTTAATTAATAAAATATTATTATTTATGCTTGTTAACTTTTGTAATTTTTAATAATTCCAAATCTAATATGGTCAATATTAAATGAATGTCATGGACTTATCTTACCAAGCTTTAAATGAAATATTTATGTTTATATTATTAAATGTTTTATTTTCTATGGTATTAGCTCTCCATATGAGTTAATTTCTATTTGTAACTAATTTATTGACTGAGGGTGATACACTCAATCTCCTCAGTATCTTGGAATGTAACTTCCTTATATAGTTTATATAATTCATTGAAATGTTTTTCTTTAATTTGGTCATATGGTTACGAAGCTCTAATTCCTCTCTTTAAAGACCATCACAACATTTTGATTTGGTTACATTACATTTCTTCAATTCATCTCATTTAAAATTTAACATATCTTTTAATAATATTAAAAAATATTTTTTATTAATTATTCTCTTTTAACTTTAGTGTTTGGAAGAAATTCTAGATGAGCTATGATTAAAGAAAATGGCCATTAAACTCATGAAAATGAGCTCCAACAATTATATATTAATTTTTATTATTTTAAATATGTCCATGTTTTGGGATTTTGAGATACTTTACTAGACATTTGGTTCCATGACTTATTTGATCATCAAAGATGTTATGCTTGTTCGCCTTAGTATCTTGGAATGTTAACTTTCATAATAATTCATTTCATTTCTTCAAATTTTTTATTTTGTGATATTGTTTTGTAACTTCAAATTTACTATAAAATGACCTTTAAATAAGTATAATTTGGTTGCATTACATTCTTCAATTTTTATCATTTTAAATTTTAATATATTTTTTCTTCATATAAAAAAATTCTTTAATATTTTTTTTTACTTATTAAGTTTTGTAATTTGTAGTTTTTATGAACAAGGTTCCATAAATGTTAAACAAATCTTGTTTCTAATTAAATATTAATCTAAAAATTTTTAAATATTTTTTAGTATTTTTGCATTCTTTATTCGACATTTTTATTTGCACTTAATAATTGACAATGTTACACTTAATGTCCTTAGTATCTTTGATTAAAAGTTTCCCATGCAATTAGTGACATTTCTAAAATACTTTGATTTTAATATATATTACTATGAAAAAATAACTCTTTTATTGGGTGACCTTAAAATCACTACAATTTGTTTATGTTATATTTAGGAGTTTATCTCACTTTAGCTTTGTTATATTTTGCTTGTTTTGTAGTAACTATATGCAAGGTTCGAGTGACATGATACAAATTATTTTTGACTCAACTGGACGAGAACTACCAAATTATGCCATTATTTTTATATTTGTTTTTTTATTTTGTAAGGATTTGGCATACATTACAGGACATTTAAATTCATACTTTATTTGAAGATTAAGAATACTATTCTTGATCTACATCTTATCTTAGGCAACCACTATCCCAAAATTTATCTAATTTTATAAGGTAATTTTCTTTGATGTTCTTATGTTTTTATGTAACTCTAAATCATCTCTTATTTGAATTTATAGTTATTGATTATGCAATATTATATTATCTAAATTTATTTCATTTTTGATTTAACATTAATTTTATAATTTTAAAATAATAATTTACTTATTTATTTTTATTAAATTTTTTAATCCACTATAAACAAAAATAAGCTCTGATCAAGATAAAACAAACCTTATTAAACCCATCTAGATGATTGTTATCAAATTAAATATTCAATTTTATATTTACTTTGATTTTTGTCATTTTAGCATATTTTATAAGTCATTTTGATTTGTACATGATAAGATAACTCATGATGTTACATTTAAACTCCTTAGTAGCTCGGGATGTCATGTAGTTTGCCATATTTCATCAATTGTTTTGCAACAATTTTTTATATCGTTATGAAACTATCATTTTCATCAACTGTGGGCTTTATCTCATTAAGATTTTGTTATATTATAATACGTCAATTTTTTCATCTCATTTTTTAATATATGCTTTCTTATATTAAACTAATAATTTATTATTATTTATGCTTATTTATTTAGAAAACTTATAATTATTCCAAACATTTTTTAGGGGAAAAAATAGACATCATTGTACTTGCTTTATTCAACTTTAATCAAATAAGATATAATAAAGATGAAATAAATGTCACTAAAAATATCTTTATGAGGTCAAACAAATTAAATACTAATTCGTATTTTTTAAAAATTTCTTTTATAATGTTTATGGCTTTTAAATTTTTTTTACTTTGATAATTGGTAGTAATTCCAAAGAACTTTTGATTAAGAAGAAATAAGCATCTTTTGAGTCAACTTGAAGTGCTCTAACTAGTTTTATATTAATTTTTTAATTTCTAATATTTGCATTCTTTAGTGCCATTTTGAGTCTTACAAGATTGATTATTAAGTATATTACATGTAATCTCCTGAGTATCATGGAAAGAAACTTTCTTATATAATTTATTTCAGTACTTTAAATTTATGGTTTTAGTTTGGTTACCCTACTATCTAAATCTAGACCTCATATCATGTTACTTGTACATTGCTTCTATTTTGTTATGTTACATTACTTCAATATTGCTCATTTTAAGGTTAAAATATACTTAATATTAAAATAGAATGTTATCATTATTTATGCTTATTTTCATTAGTAATTTATAATAATTCCAAAATATATTTGATTAAGATGAAATAGATGTCATTGGACTCATCTAAACAAGCTCCATATAATTACATATTTATTTTCTAAACTTCTAGATATTTTATGTTCAGGGTTTTGGCATGCTTTGCAAGTCATTTTTATTTGTACTTGTTTTAGCGATTGAGGTGGTTACACCTAATCTTGTTAATTTCGTAGAATTCAATTATACCATAAATTTACTAGCATTTCTTTAAATATTTTGCAATGATTCGATTAGATTACTATATAACACAAAACCTCCTTTTATATGACTTGACTTTTATTATTATTTGTTCTTATTAATTCAAGAATTCTTAGTAAATCCAAGTGATGTCTAATCATGGCAAAACGAACATCGTTGGACTGCAATAGAATGCAATTTTTCATATATTTTGTCCCTTTTTTAAAAAATGCTTTACTTTAATTTTGTTATATTACTAAGTTACATGAAATCTCTTATTTGTGTGGCCCTTATATCACTTTGATTCAATTACATTCCATCATTTCAACTTATCTCATTTTATCATTAACATATATTTATTTAACTTTTAAAAAGCTTTTTTTAATTATGCATACTTTTGGTAATTTCCATAGTTATGAGTGATGTCTAATTGAGATGAAACACGTGTTTTTGGACTCTTCTAGATGACCTCTATCCAATTAAGTAAATAACTTCATATGTTAAAACAACTTATTTTATATCATTTTGGTATGCTTTAGATGATATTTTTACTTGTAGTTTATTCAAAAATAAAGTATGTTACACTCAATTTATTTAGACTTAGGTGCATTGGATATTATAAAAATATGAAAATGACTATCTATGATACGAGAAAAGAAAGGTTTGTTTAGTTACAATTAATGTTTATTTTGAAGAATAAGGATTAATACAATCTCAGTGCCTTTAAAAGAAGCCTAAGGTTTATTTAGTTACAATTAGATGAGTCCAATCAATGTTACCTAGTTGAGTTTATTAGTAGGCCTTCCATAAATCAAAGTCTACTTATGATCAAAGTTCTTTGGAACAACCACGATTAATGAAAGGATACTTGAGAGGAGAAAAGAAAGGTTCAATACAAATGACCAAGCCTATTTTCTTTATTTATAAGCTAAATTCCAAACTAAGTTAAGTAAATTTCTATATCTTTTATAGCTAGCAAAGTTACATTAATTACATCTTGATTTTATTAAATTTATACTTGTAATGTTTTAAATTTACTTTTCTAAATTATGTTTTTAATAAGAACTATATATGGTGATGGTAATGACCATATAGTATGATGAGGAAAAAAATTAGGTCAAAAGTTTAGCAATGACTATTTCATAGAATAATATTAAATGATATTACTATATTATGAAGCAAAAGAACCACTAGGGGTACAAATGCAACAAGTCCAAATATTGTCATATGACTATGACTTGTTGTATTAGTGTATTTGTGTTGTAGATATCAGTACTTAATTGTGTCTTATAACTTAAAGATGAACTTTTGGAATCATACAATTTTAATGTAGGCACATAGAATAGTATATCATCACGAAAGATATTGATGTTAGACGTAAAACTTATTTAATGATCATATAAGGCTGATCACACTACTAAGATGGTAATTGAATTAGAGAATAAATATATTCAGAGTTGAGAGAAGTATTCATTGTTTAGTTATTTCATTCATGAGACCTTATACATGATATGATATGGCAAGAACAATTGAATAAGTATGATTAAGCCAAGTGAAACATTGGACATTGGATTAATCACATAATAATAGGTGATTTTGGTGATACTTGTATGAATATTAGATCACATAATTAAGATCTAAGGAACTGTTAATAAAAAAATGGATTTGCATTATCTTATAATACAATTAAACTATAGTACTAGTATAGTGAAATGTTATTGAACAAATAAGTATTACTAAAAAATAAATTATTAGCTTAATATTATGCAAATATTTATTAAAACTATAATAACATAAATTGATGCAAAGTAATATTAAAAAATTAATATGATGTCAAGGTCATACAATAGAAGATTTAGAGTTTTCAAACAATATAACCAAATAACAGCAACAAATTTTAATAAATGAGATACATAATGCATAAAAGTTGTATTCCATGATATTAAGTAAATGAATGGTAAAATCCTTAATCATCTAACTAGGAATGAATCGAAAGGACTTGGAAAGTGTGCCAAAGAAAAAAATAAATTTCTTTTTAACAATAAAAAATAATTTATCACGTTTCATTAATAATAAAGTAATATTTTTTTTTTGTTCTTATTTAGCTCGATAATTTGTGACTATTATAAATAAGATCTAAACAAGATGAAATAACTGTTATAAGACTTGTCACAATGTAAATTAAATATTGATTTTTATTTTTTAAAATTTTATTTGCTAGACTTATAACATGAATTATGAGATATTTTAATATATGCATGATTTGTTCATTAAGGGTATTATGCTTGGTCTTCTTAGTATCTTTGAATATAACATTCCTATGCAAGTTAACTTATACTGCAAGTCACAGTCATTCCTAACATTTTTTGATCAAATGAAACAAACATCGTTGGACTTGCTTAAACAAACTTAATCTAACTAAATACTTTTTAAAAGTTTTACTTTTGACAATTTTTATTTGATTTGTTTAACATTTTGACTCATGCCTGATTTGATGATCGAAGATATTCCAATCAGTCTATCGAGAAACTCAAAATGTAGTTGTCACTATAACAAATCATGTTTATTAAATTTTTCACTTTGATTTAGTTATATTATAAGGAAACTCTAATTCAAACTCTCATATAATCATTGTAGTACCTTTAACTTGTTATATTGTATTGCTTCAAGTTTTCTAATTTTTTTAATATATAAATATTCTAGGTATTAAAATTAAATTTATTTATTATTTGTAAATATTTAATTTGATATTTCATAGTAATTTAAAATGAGGTTAAATGAAGATACAATAAATGTCATTTGACTCATTGAGTTACACTCAGAGCAAATAATTTTTTTTATTTTATTTAAAAATTACTTCTAGTATTTTAGCATTCTTTATGAAGTATTACATCTTATACCCAATTTAACACTAAAGGACATTACACTCAATCTCCTTAATATCTTCAGATGCAATGTTCTCGTATAATTTTTTTTTTCATTTTTCAAAATTTTTACATTGATTTATTTATAAAACTATGTTACACAAAATCTCTTCTCCTTTTTCATTTACAATGCTTTAATTATTTTTAATATTTTTTAAAGTTTATCTCATTTTAGCTTGAACATATGTTTTCTACATATTAAAGTGAAATTTTACTATTAATTTTTCTTATTCAAATTTTTAATTCACAATTATTATCAATTGGGTGTTATCAAAATGAAACAGACCTTGTTAAACTTATCTTGAAAAGATCTATCTACTAAAATATTAATTTTTAACTTTTTAAATGTTTTATTTTCTTAAATTTTTAAAATGTTATGAAACATTTATATTTGTACCTTTTGTAATAATCAAGAATATTACACTATCTTCTTCCTATCTAAGAATGCAACTTCAATAAGTAAGTTATCTCATTTTTTCCAAATTATTGACTTAGATTTCGATATATTATAGTGAAACACAAAATCTCCATTTAGTTGACCATTAAATCGATTTTATTTTGCTATATCATATTTCATATATTTATCTTATTCACCTTTGATTTATTTCTTTAAATAATTTAAATAATTATTTATTATTAACTATTTTTCTTTACTTTGGTAATCCCCCATAATTTCATTTTAGATTTGATCAAGATGAAAGAAATATTATTAAACTCATCTCTATCATCTTTGTAAAATTAAATATTCATTTATATATATATATATATATACATATATATATATATACATATATATATATATATATATATATATATATATATATATATATATATATATATGTATATATAGTATTCTAACATGATTTATGAACCATTTTTACTTGTACCTGATTTGATTATCATGGAAATTATGGTAAAGCTTCTTTCTATTTTGGAAAGAAGCTATCCTATAAACTTATCACATATATAAAAAGTTTTTTAGTTAGCATTAATTATATTATAATGAAACTCTTACTCTCTTAGATTTTGTTATATTATATTTTTTTTATTTTATCTCATTTGAACTTTGATATATACTAACATATAAAAATTAATTATTTACTATTTATGTTTGTTTAAATTAATAATTCATAAAAATTACAAATGATGTCTAATGGAGATAAACAAAACATTATTGGACTTATCAAGATACACTCAATGTAGTTAAATATTCATTTTTTATATTTGAAATGTTGTTTTGAGCATTTTTGCATGTTTTAAGCAATATTTCATTTGGTACCTAATTTGATGAATGTGAATGTCACACTCAATCTTCATGGTATCTTAGAGTGAAAACTTCTCTTACAATTTGTTTTTTATTTCATTTTTTAATTAATTTCTAAAACTATGTAACTCTAAATCTCTTCTCAAATGACATTTATAATACTACAAAGATCAAGTGCAACATCCTTGATCATAAAATCAAGTATAACACTAAATGTCTTACAAATTGTGTAAAAACATTCTAAAATAAAATTAAAAATGAGTACTAATTGTATAGAGTTTGCTTGATTACATTTAATAACTTGTGTTCCATTGTTATCAAACCATGCTTGGAATTACTATAAATTACCAAACCAAGAAAATATAAATAATTATAAAGTATTATTTTAACATAAATAAAAAATGCATATAAGCTTAAATACGATAACTTAATGCAAAAAATATTAAGAAATCAAGGTGGTATAAATGTCCAATAAGAAGAGAATAAAGTTTCATAATAATATAATAAAAATCTAATAAAACAATTTAAAAATATGAGACAAATAGTACAATAATGTTGAATTTTAGGATACAAAGTAAATAAAAATGTAACATTCTTGACATTCAAATTAGATATGAGTTAGACTTTTATGTAAAATGTGCCAAAACTTAAGAAAACAAAATATTTACAAAATATAAAGTTGAATATTTAATATTATTGAGTTTATCTAGATGAATGTCATGATGATTTCTTTGTCTCTCTCAGACCTTACTTTAAATTTCTATTAATTTCCAAAAAAAAAAGTAAGCATAAATAACAATAAAATACTACTTTAATATTAATGAAATACATATTAAAAAGTAAATGTTATAACTTAATGTAATAAGATATAACCAAATAAAATTAATGTAAAAGTCACATGAGAGGAGATTTAGAGTTACATTATAACATAACCAATTTCAACCAAAACATATCGAGAAATAAGATAATTACAAGAGAAAATTTCATTCCAAGATACTAAAGAACTTGAATATAACGTGCTCAAATGCTAAATGATATATGGATAGAAATATCTTATAAAATATGACAAAATGTTTAGAAAATAAAATATTTAAAAATATAGAAATTAATATTTTAATTAGATAGAGATCATTAACACGAGTCTAATGAGACTTTTTATCTCCACCAAACCTCAATTAAAATTAAAAAAATTAACTAACTAATTAAAAATAAATAATAATAAAATATAATCCATTATAAATTAAATATATATATTAAAGCTAAAATTTGATAAATTAAAGTAATACAATATAATAAAGAAAAGGTGATGTAAAGGTAACACGAGAGAGGAATTAGAGCATTATATTAGTATAACAAAGTTAAAGTGAATTTTCTTTTCAAATGTGATAAATTTCATTCAAAAATTAGCATTCCAACATAATATGGTAATAAATAGTAAAACTGTTGAACATCAAACTAATTAGAAATAATATTATTTCACAAAATGCACAAACCCATAAAAATATATATTTAACATCCTTAAAATTAATATTTAATTGGATAGAGTTTATCAATACTAGTGATGTAACATTTGTTTCATCTAAATGAAATCTTATATAGAATTTTTGTGAATCAATAAATGTAATAAGCATCAAAAATACTAAATAATAATTTTTAATATTAAGTAAATATGTGTTAAAGTTGAAATAAGATAATTTCAAACAATGTAATATTAGAAAATAAAAATAATGTGAAGGTCACATTAGAAGGTTTTTGGAGTTTAATAGAAATGAAATCAAATCAAAACAAAAACTTTTAACAAATGACATAAATTATGTAAGAAAGTTGCATTCCAATATACTAAAAAATCAAGTATAATATCCACTATAGCAGAATTAGGTACAAATCAAAATTTCCACAAAGATTATAACCAAATAATAGGATGTAGTTTGGACTTTTTATGAATTATTAAAGTAAATAAGCATAAATAATAATAATAATAATAACTAAATATTTATTGAAGCAATGTAATATAAAAAACTCAAAGTGATGTAAATGTCAACTTTAAGGAGAATAATAGTTTCATACTACTGTAACCTAATCATGGTAAAACATTTGAGGAAAATAATTAATTTGTATAGAAAAATTACATTACAAGCTACTAAGTGGTTTGGTTGTAACATTCTCATTTGTCAAATTAGATAAGAATAAAAATGTCTTATAAATTATTAAAAAAATTCTATAAAAACTATATTTAATAATATTAAAAGGAACATTTAATTGAATATAACTTGCTAAGTTCAGTCTAACAATGTTTGATCTATCTCCATCTAGCCACTATTGAACAACTTGAAATTAGCAAAGCAAATAAGCATAAATAATTATAAAATAATATTTTTTTAATGCACATATATATTAAAGTTGAAACTAGTTAAATTATAGTAATGTAATATAAACAAAGTAAAGAAATTTGAATGTCACACCATAAGACATATATGGTAATTTCATAATTTACTAAATTAAAGTAAAACATTTAAGAAAATGAGATACATTGTTTTGGAAAAGTACTTTCAAAGACTATAAGGAGATTGAATGCCACATACTCAAGCCTTAAAACTAAAGAAAATAAAATATTTAAAAAATATAAAAAAATATTTCTCTTATTAGATAAAGCTTATGGAGACGAGTCTAATAATATTTTTTCATGTAGTTTTGACCAAGTTTTTAATGAAAGAAACTTACTAATTTAAATTAACATAAATAATTATAAATTATTATTTTAGTAGAAAGTAAATATATATTAAATTTAACAATAGATAAATTTAAATAATATAATATAACCAATTCAAAGACACTTAAAGTTACATTTGTGAAGAAAACAAGAATTATATAGTAATAAAAAAATTTAAAGTAAACATTTTTAAGAAATGATTTAAATATAGTGGAAGGTTGCATTCCAATAAATTAAGGATAATGAGGGTAACATACTCAATGGTCAATTCAAATCCAAATCAAAATATTTCACAAAGAATAAAAAACCCTAAAAATAAAATATTTAAAAATGAATAAAAATAAGTATTTCATTAAGTAGATCATATATAGAATAGTCCAATGATATTTATTTCATCTCCAATAGACCTAGATTTTATTTACTCTAAATTACAAAAGAATATAAAAAACTAATAAGAAATTATTACTTTAACATTATGTAAACATATATTGAAGCCAAAACGAGATAAATTCAAGCAATATAATGCAACCAAATTAAGACAATATAATGATCACATAAGGGAGATTTAGAGTTATATAGTAATATAAATAATTCAAATTAAAATATTTAATGAAAAGGATAAATTATGTGAAAAAGATACATTACAAGATATTGAGGAGATAGAGTATAATATCCTTGATCATAAAATCATGCATAAACTGACATATCTTGTGAACCATGTCAAAATCCTAAAAGATAAAATATTAAAAAATATACATAAAAGGACAATTTAACTTGGTAGAGCCTTTTGAGATAAGTCAAATGACATTGTTTTGTCTCAAGTGTACGTCGTTAAAATTAATGTGAATTATTAAATTAATTAATCTTAAATAATAATAAATATTACTTAAATATTCATTGAATATATAGAAAGCATAAAAATAGATAATTTGTAGTATTGTAATATAACCACATTAAAGAGGTGTAAAATTCATATGAGAAGTAAATTTGAGTTTCATAGTAATATAACCAAATCGAATTAAAAAAATTAAAGATATTTCATAAATTATACAATAATAAAACATGCCAGGACACTAAGGTGATCAAGTGTAATATCGCTAACATGAAATGAGATATAAATCAAAATGTATAAAAACATGACAAAAACTTTAAAAATAAAAAATTTAATGATACAAAAATGAATATTTAATTAGATAGAGCCCACACAAATGAGTCCAACAGCATTTGGAAAGTCTTGATCGAACCTTGTATGGAATTATTATAAATTACTAAAAATGAAGAAATAATAATAATAAACTATTTTGTTAATAATATATTTATATCTATTAAAAAAGAAATGAGTTAGAGAAAAGTAATATAATATAACAAAATCAATGTGAGTGAGAGGTCATAGAAGTGGAGATTTAGAGTTACATAATAATATAAAAAAATCAAAGTGAAAAGTTTGAAAAATGAGATATATTTTATGAGAAAGATGCATTAAAAAATACTAAGGTCATCAAGTGTAGCATCCTTGATTGTAAGATCATGTATAAATCAAAATTAATCATAAAGCATTCCAAGTCTTTTGAAAATAAAATATTTTAACATATCAAATTGAATATGTAATTGGATATAGCTCATCGAGAGTAGTCCCTTGATGTTTGCAGTACATTGGTTAGAAAAATTTTTTAACTAAAACATAATACAAAAAATGTAGGCATAAATAATAATAATAATAATAATAATAATAGTAATAATAATATCAAATAAAAATATACTAAAAGTTAAATGATGTAAGCTGAAAAAATATAATATAAACTAATAAAATAAATTTAAGGGTAAAAGGAGAGGAGAATTATAATTTCATAGTAATTCAACCAAGTCGAAGTAAAAAAGTTGAACAAATATCAAACGTTTTATACAAAAGTTGAACTCTAAGAAACTAAAAAGTTTAAAGGTAAAATTCTTTAATTTCAAGTGAGATATGAATCTAACTGACTCATAAAACATGCCAAAAAACTAAAAAATTAAACATTAAATAATATATAAAACAACATTTAATTTTATAAAGCTCAATGAAAGGAGTCCATCAATACTTATTTCATCTCAATCGAACCACGTGTCGAATCGTTGCAAATTATCAAATTAAATAAACATAACAAATAATTATTTATTATTTTAATGTTAAAACATATATACTAAAGCTAAAATAAGATATAGTGAAGCACTTTCATATAGCTAAATCTAGGAGATCTAATTGTCACCCCATATGAGATTTAGAGTTATATAGTTACATAACAAAATCAAAACCAAACTCTTAAAGATCTAAGAAAATTGTTCAAGAAAGTTTCTTTCTCGGATATTAAGTAGATCAAATTTAATATCATTGAAAACAAAATCATCTATAAAATTATATTTGTAACAATGTTACTAAAATTACAAAAATAAAAAAATTTAGAAATATAAAAATTAATATTTAATTTGATAGAGCTCATTGAGATGAATTTAATAACTTTTTTCATCTAAGTTAGGCTTCATTTTAAATTACCATAAATTATTGATTTAAATAAGCCTAAATAATAATAAACTATTATTTTTGAAGTTAAGATAATGTATATTATGGCTAAAATAATTTAAATTGAAATAATTGAGTACAATTAATGACGTAATGGTCACATGATGTGAAAATTAGTGTTTTGTAATAATGGAAAATAAATTAAAAATATAGTAAATGAGACAAATTTTAGGGAAAAGAGTAGCAAAATATTAGAGAATAAAATATTTAAAAATTAAATATTTAATTTTCTTAGAGCTTATTGAGACGTATTCAACACCATTTGTTTTGTCTAAATCATACCACATTTAGAATTATTACATGTTACCGCATTAAAAAATCATTAGAACATTTAAATTAATTTTTTATGTTAATTAAATAAATAATAAAATTAAATAAAACTAATTGAACCAATATTATACTTGAAATGAAAATTTTGGAAAAATTAAATAAATTGTTTAGTAAAGACTCATTTAAAGAGATTTGGAACATTGATTATAACATCGTAGATCAAAAAATCATTTACTAAATCAAAATATCCCATAAAGTCTATCCAAAATATTGAATATATATATATATATAATTAATCTCTAGAACCCCTTAGTATATTAGAATACAACATTTTCACAAACAATTTTTTTATTTATTCATTTGTATTTTTTGATTTCTCATAGAACTATGAAAATCTATTTCACCACTCTTGTGACATTTACATCACATTTACTTTGTTATAATAATTTTTCAAATGAGTTGTACTGAAATTGAAAAAAGAGTCACTTGACTAGTCTCGATGAGCACTATTCCAATAAATAAACAATTCTATGCATTTAAAAAATTAATTTTCTAATGTTATTGAACACTTCATGATATATTTTTAATTTGTACCATATTTAATGATAGAGGATATTATAAACGATTCCTTCATTCTCTTGGAAATATAACTTTATATTAAATTTATCTCAGCACTTCAAAATATTTATGTTGATTTGGTTGTATTACAATATAACTCTATGTCTCCCCTCATGTGACCTCTATATCACTTTAATTTGGTTAAATTATTTTTGTTTAAAAATTTTTTAATTTAATACATATTTTCTTAATAATAAAATAATTATTTGTTTATATTTTAACTTATTTAAATTTGTAATTGATTCTAATTTTCAATGAGAACTGATCAAGATAAAAAATAGTCATTGGGCTCATCATGAAGAGCTTTATAAAATTAAATATGTATTTATGAATTTGTAAAACGTTATTTTCTATTGTTTTAGCATTGTTTACAAGATATTTTGATTTGTATCCTAGAATGTAACTTTGCCATGCAATTTATTTCATGTTTTCAAAATTTTTGCTTTGCTTTGAATATATTACAATATAATTATAACTCAAAAATTATTTCACAATTATATCACTTTGATTTTGTTATATTACATTGCTTCAAATTATCATATTTCTACTGTAATTTATATTTACATAAAATTAAAAATACTTTTTTGTTGTTATTTAAACTAATTTATATTCATAATTAATAATAATTCTAAACGAGCTCTAATCATGATGCAAAAATGTCCTTTGACTCCTCTAAATGAGCTTCATGAAATAATATACTCATTTATATTTTTTTAAAATTATTCATTTTAAAGGGTTTTCTATATGTTTCAAGAGATATTATGATTTGTACTTAATTTGTTGATCGAGTGTGTGCCACTTGATCTCCCTTTCAATGAGAATTTTAACTTTGACTACAATTTTTTCCAATCCTTCAAATTTTTTTAATTAATTTGATTAAATGACTATATTCTCTAAATCATGCCTCATGTGAACTTTATTTTTAATTTATTTTAATATTTCTGTTGTTTATTTCTTTTTAGGATTGAAAAATATTTATTTAATTTTAAAACTATAATGTATTGTTATTTATGGTTATTTACTTACTTAAATCCTCATAATTTTAAATAATGTCCCATAGAGATCAAGAAAAACGTCATTGGACTCTTCATGATAAGCTATATCCTATTAAATATTTATTTTTAAATTTGTAAGTATTTAATTTTTAGGTTTTTTGCACATTTTGAGTCATTTTAGTTTCTACTTTATTTCCTGATAAAGTACACTACACACGAACTCCTTAGTATCATGGTTTGCAAATTCTCATATCGTTTATCACATTTTACAATGTTTTGCTTTGTTTTAGACAATTAAATTGTTTTTATTTACAATATTTATTCTTTGACTACATTTCTTGAAATTTAAAAAGTAATTTTTTACTATCCATGCTTATTTACTTTGCTAAATCATTATAATTCTAAAAGTGTTATGATTTAAACAAATTTTTTTCTTAGACTCTTGTTGAAGAACTCTATCCAAAAAATAATCATTTTATATATTTAAAAAATTTTAATAATTTACTTATGTTTTATGAACTATTTTGACATGCACCTAATTTGATGGTCGTGGATGTTACACCCGATTTCTTTTGTATTTTAGAATGCTATTTTTTGTATCATTAATTTTATTACTTCAACTCATTTTTAATTTGGTTGTATTATTTTGTTTGAATTTATCTCTTTTTCATCACTAATAAATTCTTACTTTTAAACTAACATATTATTTTTATTATTTGTTCTTATTCATTTATGTAATTTATAATTATTTTAAATGAGTTATTATAGAAGTGAAATAAACATCATTGGAGTCATCTTAAAAATCTCTATCACATTTAATATTCATTATATTTTTAAGTTTTTTTCTTTCACAAGTTTCGATAAGAGTTTTTAGTGATTTTGATTTGTCCATTGTTTGACATTATAGAATAATACACTTCATCTCTTTATTGTCATTGAATTCAACCTTTTCATGTAATTTATTATGTAACTTTATATTCCCTTTCAAGTGTCCTTTACATAACAATTATTTGTCGATATGAGTTGAGTTTAGTTTATATAATTTAAATTCTAATATTTATTTCATTAACTCAAAAAACTAGAATTTATTATTGCTTATGTTTATTTACTTACAATTAAAATAATAATTAATTATAATTTCTACTTATTTATTTTAATAGGTCAAAGTAAAATTTAAAATGAGGTCTATTCAAGAATAAACAGGCATTATTGGACTAGTCTAGATGGCCTCTATCAAACAAAATATTAATTTCTTTAATTTTAACAACTTTATTTTTTTAGTTTTGCATGCTTTGTAAGATATTTTGATTCAAACTTGATTTAATGATTAAGGATGTCACACCTGATCTCTTTATTAGATTTAATTAAAATGCACCCATGTAATTTATCTAATTTCTATTTATATTTTAATTTGATTTGGATATAATAATATGTAACTCTAAATCTCTTTTAATGTGACATTTATGTCACTTTGATTTGATTGTCTTACAATTATTTAATTTAACAAATTTATTAATGAAAATAATATTTACATACTGTTAAAAAATACAATCATTATTATTTTTTATTATTTTTATTTCACTATAATATGAAATTTAGGTCCATTCAAAATGAAACAAATAGTATTATGCTTCTCTTGAACAAGCTTTACTTAACATTAAAAATTAATTACTAATATTACTATTGAATTTTTGGAAATTCATAATTATTTAAAAAGCGATTTGATCGAAAGGAAGAAATTTACATTGGGTATGTGCCAATTAGGTCTATCTTACTCAACATTCCTTTCTATATTTTTAATATTTCATTTTCAATTTTTTTGTTAGGGTTTATAAGAAATTTTAATTTTTAACAAAGTTGATGATAGTTTATGTCACACTTGAACTCTTTAGTATATTATAATGCAATGTTAGTGTGCAATTTATCTCATTTTTTAAAATAATTTCCTTTGTTTACGTTATATTACTATGAAACTCTAAGTTTATTCTCATGTGACTTGTACATCACTTTGATTATGTAGTATTACATTGCTTTAATTTATCTTATTCATTTTTAAAATATATTTAGTTAATATAAAAATAATATGTTTATTACTATTTATGTGTATTTATTATGGTAATTAGAAGTAATTCCAAATGATGTCTTATTGAATGAAAAAATAATTGTTGGACTCATCTCAATGAACTTTATCTAATTAAATAGTCATTTTCATATTTCAAAGTGGTTATTTTCAAGAGTTTTAGCTCATTTTATGAGACATTTTGAGTGTATTTGCTGTGATGATTGAAGTTGTTACACTTGATCTTTTTATTGTTCTTGGAATGTAGGTTTTCCTTATATTTTATCTCATTTCTCTAAAAGTTTAACATTGATTTGATTATATCACTATGAAACATTTACATTGCTTTGATTATGTTTTAAGATAGGGTTTTGTTATTCCCTTTTAAACGTTAATATATATTTAAATATTATTATATTAGAAATTTATTATTATCTATACTTATTGACTTCAATAATCTATAACAATTATTTAAAAGTTATGTTTAACGAGAAAAAACATTAATATACTCATCTAGACCAGCAATATCTAATTATTTTTTGGAGGTTTATTTTCAAGGGTTTTACATGCTTTAAGAATATTTTGATTCCTACATAATTTGATGATTAAGGATTTTAATTTGATTCCCTTAGTATCTTTGATTATTGATTTCATATAACAAAAATCTTTTCCTCAAAATTTTGCTTTCCTTAGGTTATTTTTTATTTATCTTTATATCTTCCCTCGTGCAAGCTATGCATAAGTTTTATTTGATTATACTACATTACTTTAATTTATGTCATTTTAGCTTTAATACATATTTAATTAATAATGAAATAATAATTTATTATTTTTATGATATTTACATTGGTAAATTGGAATAACTCAAAACCAAGTCTAACACAGAGCAATTAAATGTTGAGGACTAGTCCAAATGAGTTTTATCCTTCTAATTATACATTTCTAGATTTTTAAACTCAATCACCATACTATCTTGCAATGTAAATTTCCCAAACAATTTATCTCATTTCTTAAAACATTTTTATGATTTGGTAATAATATTATCCAACACTAAATCTCTACTCATACTTCGTTTATGTTACTTTGATTTTGATATATTACATTGATTTATTTTATCTTATTTTAGCTTTAATATATGTATTTTTGATATTAAAGTAATAATTTATTATTATTTAAGCTTATCTACTTTGATTGTTTATAGTAATTCCAAATGGGATCTAACCAAGAAGTAACAAATATCATTAGATCCATCTCAAAAGATTATATCTTTTCATATTTTTAAATATTATAGTTTTTATGGATTTGGTATGTTTTATGAAACATTTTAATTTGTACCTAATTTTTGTTAGAAAATCGTACACTCAATCCCCTAACTGTATTGGAATATAACTTTGTCATAGAATTTATTTTATTTCTTAAAATTTACTAAGGACTTATTTGTCTTAAATTGCTTCAATTTTTCTCTTTCAAACTTTAACATATTATAACATAACATTAAAGTAATAATTTATTGTTATTTCTACATACATATTTTGATAATTTTTAGTAATTCCAAATGTGAACTATCAAACTAAATATTCATATCTAAATTTTCAAATGTTTTATTTTCAATGGTTTTGACTTGTTTTATGATGCATTTTAATTTGTACTTCATTAGACAAATAAGAATGCTACATTCAATCCCATCTAAATCATTAATTTACAATGACGTTCTATTAACATGAAACAAGTATCATTTGGTTATGTCAAAGAAATCTATGCAACTAATATAGTTTTCCTTTACTTTTCAATATGTTTTTCTATGGTTTTGGCATGATTCATGGGTCATTTTAATTTGTACCAAATTTAACAATTGTGGAGCTTACACTCAGGCCCCTTAGAATCTTGGAATGTAACTTTCCTAATGACTATTTTATCTTTGTTATTTTTTCTTTCATTTTGTCATATTACTATATAACTTTAAATTTCTTATTATATGTCCTTTATCTCACATTGATTTGGTTAAATTACATTACCTTAATTTATCTAATTTAAGCTTAAATATGTGTTTTCTTAATATTAACTTAAAACTTTACCATTTTTCAAAATTTAATTTGTAATTCATAGTAACTTCAAGTGAGGTCTATTCAAGATGAAATAAATGTCATTGGGCTCACTTAATAATCTAGGTCCAATTAAGTATCCCTTATGATGTCTTTAATTATTTTATTCTCTAAAGTTTTTGCATATATTATGAGATAATTCAATTTAAACATGATTATATGATTAATGATATTACACTTGATCTCTTTCATTACATTTGATTGTAAATTTCTTATATAATTTGTCTCAATTCTTCAACTTTTTCCTATAAACTTTTGTTTATTATTATTCATGCTTCTTTAATTTTGTAATTCATAGCTATCCTAATTGATGTCCAATTGAGGTAAAATAAATATCAGTCAACTTCTCTTGACGAGCTCTATTTAATTAAAAATTATTTTATATTTTTTAAAATATTTTTTATGGAGTTGGCAAGTTTTACAAGGTATCTCGATTGAATAAATTACTTTGACTTGGTTATGATACATTTCTTCAAACTATGCTATTTCAACTTTGTTATATATTTAATTTATCTTTAACAAAAATTTATTATATAAATTATTTGATTTTGTAATCCATAGTAATTTAAAATGAGCTCCATTTAAAACAAAACAGCAATCATTACAATCATCTTAATAAGCTTTCTTTATTTAATGTTCATTTATATTTTAAATTATTTAATTTTCTAGTGCTTTGGAACACTTTATACTTCATTTTAATTCGTACCTAATTTGATGATCGATAACAATTCCCTTTATACCTTAAAATGCAACCTTCATATATAAATTATCATATTTCTTCAAATTTTTTTCTTTTATTTTGGCACATTATGACGAAATGTTAATTCTCCTCTAGCTTTATATTTACTTTGCTTTGATTTAATTATAATACAATATTTTAATTCATCTCATTTTTAATTTTAATATATTTCATTAATATCTTTATAGTTATTAGTTATACTTATTTAATTTTACAATTTGTATTAATTCCAATTGAGGTCCCATCAAGATCAAACAAATATTGTTGGACTCTTACTGATGAGTTCTATTGAATGAAATATTCATCTTTTATATTTTTAAAATATTTTTTTGCTTTTGGCATGCTTTATAAGATATTTTGATTCATATATAATTTTATTACTTTATTTATTACACTCAATATCTTTAATATCTTTAATTATAAATTTCTCATATATTTTATCTCATTTTTTCAAATATTGTATCTTTAATTTTAATATTATTATAAAACTCTAATTCTCATCTCATTTGATCTTGACAACATTTAGACTTGGTTAAATTACATTACTTTTAGTTTTCTTATTCCAACATTACCATAAATTTATTGAATATCAAAATAATATTTTATTCTTGTTTATGTTTTTGTAAATTTTAATTTCATATTAATTATAAAAAAGGCCATCTTGAAAAGAAATAAACATCATTAAACTGGTCTCAATGAGCTCTATCTAATTAAACATATGCTATTATATTTTTAGACATCCTATTTTATAGATTTTGGTCCATTTTATATGTCATTTTGAGTGATATATTATTTAATGATTAAGGATGTTGAACTTGATCAACCTAGAGCCTTGGAATGCAACCTTCATATACAATTTACCTCGTTTATTAAAACTTTTCAATGTAATTTTTTAATATGTAAGTTTAAAACCTCCTTTTTTTTCTAATGATCGCTTAGTTTTGGTGTAGTAATGTTACGGTGCTATAACTTATCTCATTTTAGATTTGGAAAATATTTTCTTAATAATAAAATAATTTACTATTATTTTTGCCTTTTATCATAGCAATTCAAAGTAATTCCAAATGAGATTTGATTGAACCAAAACTTACATCATTAGTCTTGTCTCGAAGAGCACAGTCTAATTAAAAAAGTTTTTTATATTTTTATGTATTTTATTTTATCTTTTTTTAATGCTTTATGAGGTATTTTATTCAAATCTACTTTGATGATTGAAGATGTTACATTCACTTTCTTTAGTATTTTGGAATGAAATCTTTAAATAAAACTTATCACATTTTTTTAAACTTTTCCTTGATTTGGTTATATTATTATTTTACTCTAATTCACCACTCATGTGATTATATATCTTTTAATTTGTTGTATAATAGTGCTTCAATTTATATCATTTTAATTTTAATGTATATTTACTAAATTTCCAAATAATAGTTTTTTTTATTTTTTATGCTTATTTTCTTTAGAAACAAATAACAATACTAAATAAGGCCTTATCATGATGAAATTAATATCATTTGACTCATCTAGATTGGCTCTATCAATTTAAACATCAAATTTAATATTCTTAGGACTTAGTTTTTAAGATTTTTGCATGTTTTATGACATACTTTTATTAATATCTTATTTTATAATTGAGAATGTCACACTTAATCTCCATAGTATCTTTGAAATAAACTTTCTTGCATAATGTAGGTCATTTATTAAAAAGTTTTTCTTTGATTTGGTTATATTTTTATGAAACTCTAATTCTCCTCTCATTTATCCTTATAACAATTTTTTGTTACGTTACATTATTTTAATTTATCTCTTTCTATATTTAATATATTTTCTTTATTATTAAAATAAAACTTTTTTTGGTGTTAATGTTCGTTTATTTTCATTATGTTTAGTAACTATAATTGTGGTTAGATGAAGATGAATCCAACTCATTAATTATTTTTTTATCTTTTTTAAATATTTTTTTAAACCATGTTCACATGTTTAATTACACGTTTCCTTTGACATTGGATTTGAGGATTCAGGATGTTACACTCAATGTCCTCAACATCTTGGAATGAAATTTTCTCATAACTTTATCTATTTCTCAATATGTTTCACTTTTATTTTTTTATTAGTATATAAATCTAATTCTCACCTCCTTTGTCCTTTATGTCGAATTGATTTTGTTATGATATATTACTTTAATTTATCTTGTTTTAGCTTTATTATATATTTAGTCGATATTACAATAATTGTTTTTTATTTTTATTATTATTTTATTTGATAATTTTAAGTAACTCCAAACATCAAGTTATCGAGATGAAATTAACATTTTGGACTCATCTTGAGGAGCTCTATCAAATCAAATATTTATGTTTTATATTTTTTAATATTTTATTTTCTATTTTTTTGTATTCTTTATTAGATATTTTAATTCATACATCATTTAACAATCCATTATGTGACACTTGAACTCCTAATATCTCAAAATATAATTATTTTAAACCATTTATATAATTTCATCAAATGTTTTCTTCGATTGGACATATATTGTGAATCTCTAAATCTTCTATCCTTTAACCTAATGTTACAATACTTTTCTTGAATTCATTTCATTTCAAATTTAGTATATACTTGACTATTATCAAAAGAATAATTTATTATTATTTATAGTTTTTTATTTTAGTAAATTTTCATAATTCCTAATGAGTTTTCAGAAAGATGAAGAAAATGTCTATAGACTCTTCCTAACGAGCTCTTTCTAAATAAATATTCATTGTTATATTTTTAAATATTTTATTTTCAATGGTGTTGATATGTTTTATGTAATATTTTAGTATATACTTGATTTGAAAATTGAGAATATCACATTTGATCTCCTTAATATCTTTGAATACAACTTTCTCGTACAATTTATTTTTTTAAAAATTTTTCATTTTTCATTTTTTATATTATACTGAACTATTATTGTCGTCTTATGATAACATTATAGCTCTTCGATTTGGTTATATTATATTACGTCAATTTATCTTCTTTTTTTATTATATAGTTACTAAAAATACAATTAAGTTTTTATTAATTATTCTTATTTACATATTATAATCCTTAGTATATTCAAATTATGATTGATTAAGTTGAAACAAATTTATCTCATTTTTTTCAAATTATTTTTTGTTATGTTACTTTAAATCTCTTATAGAATGAAGTTGGATTTAGTTGCTTTGCTTCAAAGTATCTCATTTTAGCTTCAATATATATCCACAAAATGTTACGACAATAATTTTTATTATTTATGATTTTTTCTATGATTCTTAGTAGTTATTACAGGCACAGTCTAATGAATGAGAAGCAAATATCTTTGGAATCATCATGATGAGCTCCATCAAATTAAATAATCATTTTTTATATTTTTTAAATATTTTACTTTTTAAGGTTTGGTAATTCTTTACAATGCATTTTTGTTCATAGCTAATTTGATGGTCAAATTCATTAGACTCAATCTCCTTATTATCTTGGAATGTAACCACTCTGCACATTTTATCTCACTTCAAATTTCTAACTTTTGGTTAGCTATATTGCTATAAAACTCTAATTCTCATCTCTTATGAAATTTACATAATTTTCAATGAGATATTACCTTACATCAAATTATCTATTTTTAGTTTAATTTTATATTTATTGAATTCAAAATTAATAATTTATTATTATTCATGCATAATTAAATTTGTTTTTCATAGTATTTCCAAAATGAGGTCCAATTGATAAGAAACAAAGTTCATTTAACTCACCTCAAAGATCTCTATTTAAAGAGTTTTTCATTTTTATGTTTTAAAATATTTTAGTTCCTTTGTTTTTTGCTAGATTAATGAAATATTTTGTTTATAATCTAATTTTATTATCAAGGTTATTACATTAGATATCCTTAGTATCTTGGAATGCAACTTTCCTATTAAATTTATATAAGTTTTTCAAACATTTTTCTTTAATTTTGTTATATTACTATGTTACTCAAACTTTTATGTCTTGTGACCTTTAGATCATTTTGAATTTGGTAAATTATATTATTCAATTTACCTTATATTGACTTTGATATATTCTTACTTTTAATTAAAATAATAACTTTTTTTTTATTTATTCTTATTTAAATTAGAACTTCATAATAATTGCAACCAAGCTATTATCACACAAAACAAATTACATTGGACTCATCTAAGTGAGTTTGCATGCAATTAAAAATTGATTTTTATATTTTTTAATATTTAATGAATATTTCAATCATAACAAATTTTATTATTGAGAATGTAACATTTGATCTAGTTAATATATTGGAAAATAGCTTTATCATTCAATTTATCTCATTATTTTAATTTTTTCACATTTATTTGGTTTTATTTCTATGAAGCTCTAATTCTTCTCTTAAGTGACATTTACATGGTTTTGACTTGATTATATCACACTAAATATATTTATCTTAACTAAACTTTATCATTTATTTACTAAATCATTGAATAATAATTTATTATTATTTATGCTTATTTAATTAGTAATTCATAATAATTTAAATTTAGGTCTTATTGAGTTGGAACAAACATTATTGGAATGATCTTAATAAGCTCTATCAAGATAAATATTTTTTTACATTTTTAAATGTATTATTTTATAAGGTCTTCACATTCTTTGCAAGACATTTCATGTTCAACCAAATTTAATGATTGAGAAAGTTACACTTGATCTCTTTAGTGACTTGGAATGCAACTTTCCTTAGCAATTTCTCATTTTCTCAAACTTTTCACTTCTGTTTGGTAATGTTAAACTGTAACTAAGAAAATGCTTCTCATAAGACCATTACATTGCTTTAATTTTTTTATATTACATTACCTTAGTTTATTTCATTTTAGCTTTAAGAAATTCAAAGTAATTATTAAAATATAATTTATTATTAAATATTGTCATTTAAATTTACATTTTTTATTTGTTTTCAATGTGTTTTAGTTGAAATAAAAAAAATATTTTTGGACTTATCTCAAACTCCATAGTATCTTAGAAAAACTTTTCATGATCAATTTATATGATTTTTTCTAATTTTTCTATAATTTTGTTATATTACTATGTAACTAAAAACTTTTATAGTGTGATACTTATGTCAGTATGATTTGGTTTTATTAAATTTCTTTAATTTAACTGATTTCAATTTTATTTTACATTTAATTAATATCAAAATGTTAATTTATTATTATTTATGTTTTTGTAATTTTTAAATTCATATTAATTCTAAATTGTGTTAGATCAAATGGAAAGATACATCATTGTACTCATCTTGCAATGTTTTTTTTTATAAAATATTCATTTTTAAATTTTTAAATGTATTATTTTTTAGAGTCTTTTTAATGTGTTGAGATATTTTCATTCATACCAAATCATTATCGAGAATATTGCACACAATCTCATTAATATATTAAAATACAACTTTTCCTTGCAAATTATCTTATTTTCACAATTGTTTTTTTATTTTGTTGCATTGCTATTAAATTCTAATTCATTACTCATGTTAGTTTTGCATCACTTTAATTTATTCAAATTACAAAGTTTTAATTTTATTTCGTATGAGTTTTAAGTAGTATTTAGTTATATTGCTATTACTATTACATTTGTTTAATTAGGTAAATCATTGTAATTACAAATGTGGCTCAAATAAGAGGAAACAAATGGTTCTCGACTCATCCCAATGAGCTTTTCTAATTAAATATTCTTTTTTTTAATTTTAAATATTTTATATGTTTTAGTTTTAGCATGTTTTATGAGACTTTTTTATTTTTACTTAATTTGATAATTAAGTTTAAAAGAGTTAACCTTTATATTATCTTGGAGTGCAACTCCCTCCTATAATCTATCTCAATTCTTCAAGTGTAATGCTTGGAAATGGTTATCTTGCTATGAAACTCTAAGTTTACTTTGTTGTGAACCTTACACTATTTTTTTTGGCTATATTACTATTTCAATTTTTATCACTTCATCTTTAATATATATTTACCTAATATTGAAATAATAATTTAATCTAATCTATGCTTACTTAAATTAGAATTTTTTGTTAATTCTGAATGAGGTCTAATCAAGGTGAAATAAATATTATTAGACTTATCTTGATAAGCTCTATCTAATTAAATAATAACTTTTATATTTTAATCCTCTTTATTTTCTAGAGTTTTAGCATACTTTATGGCACATTTTAATTCAAATTTTTTTTGACAATCAAGCATATTACACTCAATCTTTTTAAAATAGTGAAATTCAAGTGTTATGCAATTTATATCATTTATGAAGATTTTTTACCTTGATTTAGTGATTTTCATATGTAACCCTAAGTGCCCTATCATGTGACACTTACATTGTTTTATTGGGTTATATTACATTGCTATATTTATCTTATTTTTACTTTAATATATATTACACTAATATTAAGATAATAATTCGCATTTATTTATGTTTTTTTATTATAGTAATTTGTAGTAATTTAAAATGAGGTCTAATCAAGATGAAACAAATGACCTTATACTAATCTTAATTATCTCCATCTAATTAAATCTTTATTTCAATTTAAGTAGTGTCAATAGTAATCTTGTTTACATTATAAAAAAATAATTATTTATTAATATTTATGCTTATCAAGTTTGTTATTTTGTAATAATTATGAATTAGGTTTGGTCGAGATGAAATAAGAATTTTTGGGCTAGTCTCGACACGTTCTATTGAATTAAATATTCTTTTCATATTTTTAAAAGTTTTTTCTATAATTTTAGCTCTTGTCTTGACAAGTTCTATTGAATTAAATATTCATTTCATATTTTTAAAAGTTGTCTTTTCTATAATTTTTGCTCCCTTTATGAGACTTTTTTACTTGTTCTTAACTTGATAATTGATAATGTTACATTGTATCTCTTTAGCATATTGGAAAGAAATTTTACAAAATATTTAATTTTATTTTTTTAAAATTTTTATTTTGAATTAATTATATTACTATATTATTTTAAATCTACTATAGTATGACCTTTACATCACTTTGATTTAGTTATGTTATATTTTGTCAAATTATCATTTTTCTTAAATATATACCTACTAAATAATATAATAATAATTTATTATTATTTTCGTTTATTTGTTTTGATATGTTATAATAAATTAAAGATGGGTAGAGTAGAGACAAAATAAACATCATTGGACTACTCTCAATGAGCTCTACAATTTAAATATTTATTTCAATATTTTTAAATATTTTATTTTCTTAAGTTTTTGACATCTTTATGAGTGTCTTTTATTTAACTTGATTGAGTTTGTTACACTCGATCTCCTTATTATTTGAGAATACAACTTTCCCACTAAATGCATCTCATTTATTCAAATTTCCCTCTTTGAATTTGTTATATTACTATAAAATATAACTTTTTATATTGCATTACTTCAATTAATTTCATTTTAGATTTATTAGATATTAAAGTAATATGTTTTTATTATTTATGTTTTATTTCTATTTTATTGTAATTCTAACCAATGTCTAATTGAGATCAAAAAAATATCGTTTTACTCATATCTACGAGCTCTATTTAATTAATAATTTATTTTTTATATTTTTTAAAAAAAATATTTGATGTATAGCATGTTGCATGAGATATTTTTGTTTGTACCCAATTTCATAATGGAGAATGTTATACATGGTATCCTTTATATATTTTAATGAAAGTTTCATTTAATTATCTAATATCTTGTAATGTGTTGCTTTGATTTTGTTATATCATAATGTTATGCTAAACCTACTACCATATGACCATTATGTCACTTTGATTTGGCAATGTTACATCAATTAACTTTATCTCATTAATTTCATTAATATATATTTACTTAAGATTAAAATGATACTTTATTATTAATTATTCTTATTTACAATGATAATCAATAGTAATTCAAATCGATGTCTGATCGAGACTAAACATATGTCTTTAGACTCGTTTCAATGATCTCCATCCAAATATGAGTTCATTTATATATTTCTAAAAATATATATTTTCAAGCATTTTGGTGTAATTTATGACACATTTTTTTTCATGCTAGATTTTATGATCAACGATGTTACCTTTCATCTCCTTAGTTCTTTAAGAGTAACTTCCCTAAACAATTTCTCATTTTTTCAAAATTTATTTTAATTTTTTTATATTACCATCAAACTCAAATTATGTTCTCTTGTGATAATAACATCATTTTGCTTTGGTTATATCATACTAATTAATTTTATCTCATTTAAGTTTTCTTATATATTTACTTTTTAATGCAATGTTTTCTAATAATTAATGTTTTTCTAAACTATTTTCCTTTTTTTTTGTTATGTTAATTTGAGTCTCATTATCACCTCTCAGGTGGCCTTACATAGTTTTGATTTGGTTATATAACAATGCTTAAATTGTTTCTCATTTCAGTTTCAACATATGCTTATAGATTATTAAGAAATTAATTTATTATTAATTATTATTATTTTCATTAATTTTGAATGAGGTCCAATCAATATGAAATAAAAATCTTTGGACACATCTCAATATGTTCTATCTAATTAAATATTTATTTTATCATTATAATTTTTAATTTTTCATTATTTTGTGATGCTTTATCAGACAATTTGATTTGTAACTTATTTGATAATTAACAATGCTACATTTGATCAGCTCAAAATCAAGGAAAGACATTTTTATGAACAATTTTTATTATTATTTCAAATTGTTTTGTTTTAGTTTATTTATTTGATTGTGTAAATCCAACTCAGAAATAATGTGACTTTTATATCTCTCTAATTTTATTATATCATATTTCTTTAGTTTTTCTCATTTTAAATTTATTATATATTTAATTAATATTAAAAAATATTTTTTATTTTTTAAACTTATTTATTTTAGTAACTCATATCAATTTTAAAAGATGTCTAATCAAAATGAAACAAACTTAATTAGACTCTTCTCGGTGAGCTATATTATATTAAATATTCATTTTTAAATTTTACAATTTCTTTGAGTTTTGAAATATTTTATGAGATATTTTGATTATACTTGATTTGATGATCATGAATATTACACTCGATCTACTTAGAATCAAGGAATACAACTTTCCCTGATGAATTAATTAATTTATTTGCTCAAATTGTTTTCATTGATTTATGTTTTATTGCTATGAAACTCTAATTCTCTACTTGTGTGATCTTTACATGACTTTGATTTATTTATACTATGAAGCTCCACTTTATCTTTTTTATATTTTAATATATATTTAGTAAATAACATTATTATTATTTATTCTTATTTAATTTGTTAATTTATTGTAATTCTAAATGATGTCAAATTAAGATTAACAAATGTCATTAAACTCATCCTAGTGAGCTTTATCAAATTAAATATTTATTTTTATTTTTGAGAATAATTTTTTGGCTATGCATTTGGCCCATATTATTAGGAATTTTTATTTGTATCCATTGTGATGATCAAGTTTATTACACATGTTCTCTTTATTATCTTGTAGTGTAATTCTCTTATATAACTTATTTTATTTCTTCCATCTTCTGGTCTTTATTTTTTTTTTTATTTTGTTATATTACATCACTACAACTTTTCTTAGTTCATCGTTTTTAAATGTTTTTGCCATATGTTAAAATTGTAATTTATTTTTATTTTTGCTTATGAAATATTTTCATATTATTTCAAAATGACCTCCAATCAAGATGAAATAATTCTCATTAAAAGCATCTTGATGACGATCATCTAGTAAAATATTTTCATTTAAATTTTAAAGTATTTTATTTTCTAGGTTAACATATTATATGAAATATTTTGATTAATACTTAATTTCGTAATTGAGGATGTTATCCTTGATTGCCATATAATTAAGGAAAGAAACTTTCCTGTCGAATTTATTAAAAAATTTAACTATGATTTGGTTATTTTAATATGCAACTTTAAATCTCGTCTAATGTGGCATTTGCATCTCTTTGATATGGCTATATTTTGTTATTTCAATTTTTCTTATTTTATCTTTAAAATATAGTTATTTAAGACTAAAATATATTTTTTCTTCATACTTTTTTACTATAGTGCTTTGTTCTAATTCTAAAGAAGGGTTGATGTAGACAAAACTAATGTCCTTATACTCACCTTGATGGCATCCATCCAATTAGATATTAATTTAATTAAATATAAATGTCTCATTTTCTATGGCTTTTGTAATCTTTATGTGATATTTCAATTTATCTTTGACTTGGTAAACAAGGATGTCATGATCGATCTCCTTAGTATCTTCGAATGCGACTTTCACATTTATTTTATATCATTTTTAATTTTTTTAATTTATTTTATTATATTTCTATTTTACTCTAATTCTCCTTTTCTGTCATTTAAATATCTTTTATTTTGTTATATTTGTGTATTTCAATTTAACGCATTTTTGTCATAATATACATTTACAAAATATGAAAATAATAATTTAATATTAGTTATAATTTTTGAATTTTTTCACTCATTGTAATTTCATACATGGTATGATCGATAAAATACAAAGGTCTTTGGACTCGTCAAAACTTGCTCTATCGAATTAGATGATATTTTTGAATTTCTAAAAGTTTGTTTTCTCTTATTTTTGCAAACTTTTCAAGACATTTTGATTTACACTTTATTTAATAATAGAGGTTATTGTATTTTCTCTCCACAGTATTTTGGAAAGTAATTTTCCCAAATATTTTTCTCATTTGTTCAATTTTTTTAATTTGATTTGGTTATTTTGGTATGTTTCTCTAAATCTCATATAACAATAAATTATTAATGCTTTGACTCGGTTATATCATATTTCATTTAATTATCTCATCTCAAGATTAATATATATAAATATATATGCACAATATTGTAAATGTAATTTATTATTATTTATGTTTATTTACTCAATAATTTATAGTAATATAAAAGTTTTTTCAAATGATGTGAGGCAAACATTGTTGGACTAGTCTCAATAAGCTTTATCAAATTAAATATTTAAGTTTATAGTTTTTAAAAAAATGTTACCCTTTTAGATTTTGGGTGCATTATGAGGTGTTTTAATTCACATTTAATTTGATAATCAAGTTTGTTATACTCTATCTCTTTATTATCTTAGAATGTATCTTTCCTAAATAATTAATAATATTAACATGAAAATCTAATCCTTCTCTCTTCTAACATTTGCATTGTTTTAATTTTGCTATTTTTAATTGCTTCAAATTGTCTCATGATATGCTCATTTTATATTTACTAAACATTAAAATAGAAATTTATTTATTTTTTATGCATATTTAAATTACTTTTTCATAATAACTTGAAAAAAGATTCAATCAAGATGAAACAATTATTACTTAACTCACCTCCATGATTTCTATCAAATTAATAATTCACTTTTATATTTTTTATTTTTGTTTTATTATATTACTTTATTTTAATTTTTATCATTTCTTTTTTGATATATATTTACTTCAACTTAATATAATATTTGTTATTATTTTTACTTCTTTAATATAATAATTCATAATAAATTTAAATTGGGCCTTATGGAGACAAGACAAACATCTTTATACTATTCACAAAATATAAATTATTATATTTTTAAAATATGTTACTTTTCAAGGTCATGCAATGATTCATAAGATATTTTCATTCATACCCAATTTTATGAACATGATTATTACCTTCATCTCCTTTGTATGTCGAACTACACCTTTCTCATACATCTTATCTCCTTTTTTTTACTTTCTATAATTTTGACACACTTTATGAGGAATTTTGATTTGTACCAAATTTGATTTTTAAGAATGCTACACTTGAACTTCTTAGTAAGTTGAAATGCAACATTTCTGTAAAATTTGTCTTATTTATTTAAATATACTTTTTAATTTGATTATATTATCATGCAACTTTATATTCCTTCTTGTTTGTGCATTACATTGCTTTGAATTGATTATATTATCTTACCTAAATGTATCTCATTCTGCTTTAAAATATATTTAAAAATTATTGAAAAACGAACTCATTATTATTTAGGATTATTGGTTTTGGTAATTCATAGTAAGTCCAAAAAAATTTGATTGAGATAATACCAATATCGTTGGACACTTCCTGATGAGCTCTATCCAACTATAAATTAAATTATATTTTAAAATATTTTGTATTCTTGGTTTTATGTGTATTTTACGAGTTTTTTCTTTCAAACTTTATTTGAATATTGAGGATGTCACACTCAAACATCTTATCTTGGAATGTAACTTTTTGATAGACTTTCTCTAACTTCTTCAATTTACTCACTTTGATTGACTTTTATTGGTTATATTGGATCATTTTAACTTATTTCTTTTCTACATTAATATACACTATCTTAAAATTAGAATAATAATTTATTATTATTTATGTTTAATTAAATTTTTAATTGATATTAATTCTAAAAGAGGATTGCTTGAGTTGAAACAAATATTTTTGAAGCCAACCAATCAAGTTCTATCCAATTGGATTTTTTTATATTTTTTCAATATTTTATTTTCTATTATTTTAGTAAGCTTATGAGACTTTTCAATTTGTATCATTTTTGAGAATTGAGGATATTGTATTTGATCCCCTTAGTACCTTAAAATGCAAGTTTTCTATACAATTTAACTCACATTTTTAAAATTTTCACTTTCATTTAGTTATATTTCTATGAAACTCTTACCCTCCTTATTTGTGACATTTACATCATTTTAATTTGGATATATTACATTGCTTTATTTTACCTTATTTTAGCATTATTATATATTTACTAGAAATTAAAATTGTAATTTATTAGTATTTATACTTTTTTATTTGATAATTAGTAGTAATTCAAATTAATGTCTCATCAAGAAGGAAGAAATGTCATTAGGTTCATCTCAATGAGTTCTATTAAATTAAATATTTATTTTTAAATTTTCAAATATCTTTTTCTATGGTTTCACAATACTTTAAGAGATTTTAATTCTTGCTTAATTTGATGACCAAGAATGTTATGCTAGATTGCCTTACCATCTTGGAATGCAACCTTTCCATAAACTTCATCTAATTTTTTCAAACATTTTTCTATTATTTTGGTATATTATATTAATTAAATTTTTCTCATTTTTAATTTAGGGTTTATTTACCTAATGCTGAAACAATATTTTATTTATTTTTTATGTTTATTTATTTTGATAGTTTATAATAATTTGGAAGAAGCTCCAATCTAGATGAAAAAACGTCATTTGAAACCTCTCAACAAACTATATCCAACTAAATATTTAATTTTATGTCTCATTATTTTATTTTAAATAATCTGATGATGCTTTATAAAATAGTTTGATCGATACAACATTTGACAATCCAGATGCTACACTCGATCTACTTAGTAATTTGGAATGAAATTATTTTTTAAATCTTATGTCATTTATTTTAATATTTTGATTTTACTATATTACTAATTAACTTTAAATCTTCTTTAGTGCGAGTATTACATCATTTTGATTTACTTATAATATAGTATTTAAATATTTCACATTTCGAGTTCCATATATATTTACTAAATATTGAAATAATATTTTAGTATTATTTATGCTTATTTAATATGGTAACTCATAATAATTCTAAGAAAGGTCTGATCGAGATGAAATTACTATTGTTGGACAATTCACGATAAACTTTTTCAACATAAAGATTTAATTTATATTTTTTAATATTTTATTTCTATCATTTATGCATATTTTTTAAAATATCTTTATTTGTACCTAAGTTTATGATTTAGAATGACACATTTAATTATTTTTGTATTTGGAATGTAGCTTTTTAGTCAACTTTATCCCATTTCTTAAAACTTTTTACTTTCATATAATTAATTATGTTGAAACTCTCATTCTCCTCTCATGTCACCTTGACATTTTATTGATTTGGTTATATTACATACCTTTAATCTTTCTCTTTTCTTCTTTAATAAATATTTTTTTAATATTAAAAATAATATTTTATTATTATCTATTTTTATTTAATTTTTTAATCTATAATAATTCATAATGAAATCTTATTATGATGAATAAAATGTAATTAAACTTATTTTCAAGAGCCCTTTCAAATTAAATTTTTTATTTATATATTTTTAGATATTTTATTTTCAATTATTTTGACATGCTTTAAGTGATAATTTGATTCACATCTTATTTAAAATTGAGATCATTGCAGTCGATCTACTTAGTATCTCATAATACAACTTTGTAGTATAATGTATCTTATTTCTTCATTTTAATTATTTATTCTGGATAACTTGTTTGATCTCTAATTCTCCTTGTATGAATGTTACATTGTTTTGATTTTATTATATTATATTGTTTTGATTTTATCTCATTAGAATATTATTAAATATTTGATTTTTTTACAATCGATAATTTATTATTATTATGGTTATTTACTTTGTCTAGTTCAAAATAATTAAAAAAGAGGTCTCATGAAGAAGAAATCGATGTTCTTAGACTCATATCAATGAGCTCTATCTAATTAAATATTCATTGATACAATTCCAAATATTTAGAATCTTATTTGACAGTTGATATTGTTACCCTTGATCACCTCAATATATTTGAATTCCAATATTTTACTTTGATTTAGTTATATTCCTAGGTAATTGTAAATCTCCTCTCGTATTATTTTTATATTATTTTAATTGTAGTTATACTTCATTATTTTAATTAATTTCTTTTTAGCATTAATATTTATTTTCTTATTATTAAAATAATATCTTATTATTTCTTAAGCTTATTTGCTTTTTTAGTTCATAACAATTGCAAATGAGAGCTAATCAAAACAAAAAAAATCTCATTAGACTTGTTTTGACAATCTATCTTTAATTAAAGATTTATTTTTCAAAACTTTTTATGTAACTTTACAAGGAATTTTAATTTTTACTTAATTTAAAAAATGAGAATATAATACTTGGTCTATTTAATATTTTACAATGTAATATTTTTGTATAATTTATCAAATTTCTTTAAATGTTTGACATTGATTTCGTCATATGACAATCGAACACTAAATGTTAAAATAATAATTGTTTATTATTTGTGCTTATTTACTTTAATATTTCTAAGTAATTCCAACTATGTTCTAATAATGACAAAACATATGTTATTAGACTTTTCTTAATGAACTTTATTTGATTAATTATTTATTTTATCTTTTAAATATTTTATTTTCAAGGAACTTTGCACCACTTTTTGTGTCCTTTTGATATCTAATTGAATCAATAATCAAGTATGTTTCACTTTATTTACTTAGTATCTTGGAATGCAATATAACAAAATAGTTTATCTCACTTCTTCAAAAATATTTTATTGATTTAGTTATATTATAATATAACAACAACTCTCCTCCTATATAACCTTTATAATTCTTAGATGTGGTGTTATCACACTATTATATAAGCTTATTTACATCCCAATTTAGTGTGGT